>VWZV01005348.1:72090-342048 GCA_013397155.1 Irena cyanogastra | reverse complement strand
GGCTCAGGAGGAGTTGGCCCGGGTCGGTGTACGAGTCGGGGTTCACACCGCCTGCACCTGTAGCACCTCCGATGGCTCAGGAGGTGGATGGTGACAGAGATACACCGAAATTCCCTTCTGCTGGGGTTATTTTCTAAGCCCACTTTCCAGTCCGGGGGCGCCCCACTGGTGCTCCTACCGCCGCCTGCCCCGGTCCCTCCCCGCCGGGCTGCTGCCGGCTGGGGTCAGCAGGATCAGGAAGTACGGGCTCAGTGAAAAGAGCTTCATCGGAATAAAACGCAGCATTCAGTTTGGGGCTTTTGTTTGTTTCCTCCCTGCCCCCCAGTTATATTCATACAGCGGCTCTTCATATGGGAAACATTGGATCCATTGCCGTTCCTCTGAATTCTAATTCATTGAGATTTAAATCATTGCACGTTATGAGGGTGTGATGATTTTTGCCAGTAGTAAAAACAATGCAAAGGAAAACAGAAAAGCAGAATGCTTAAGCACTCTGGTGAGATGAGAGACCTGAAAGAGCCTCTGCTGTCTTCCCCNTTTCCTCCCCCCCCCCCCCTTTTTTCGGTACAGAAATAACATTGCATACTGCAAGGATCAGATACCATGTGTGCAGTGTATCTGCTACCTTGTATGCTCCTGGCTGTGTGGGATTGTGCTTCTAATACATTAAAAAAGTTAAAGATGAAATTGTAACTTTCACCAGATGCATTTGAATATGTAGACCTCTGTATGAAAAACAGCAGAATGCTTCTCTCCTGATTGTATTGTTTTAAACTTTTTTTTATATTACAAATGCCTGTATTTAGGTTCATAAACATTATCTATGGCTACCATACCCTGAAATGCAAAATTATTTTAATTTGGTATGCATTTATTTCTGTTCATTATCACAAGATCATCTATATTTATAGAGGAATAGAAATTTATATATATTAAATACCATATTTTTAATTTCTCTGAAATAAATTGAGGTTTTGTACAAAAGTAGCTTGTCCCTTTACGTATTCCTCTAACTCATACTGTGTGAAAGCAGTGTATATACTACAAGATGTGTGGGATTCCTTTTTTCTTATGTTGAGTTCACAGTAACAAGCTGGAATTCAGTGTAGGAATTCATTGTGCATTTTGGTTTTTATCTCTGGGCTGGTCTAAATTAATCCTTCAAAAGGAGTAATGTAAACTGTTCAGGATCTCTGACAGGACATGGTCAGTGGTGTGAAATCCAAGAAGAGATCTGCTGTATGGCAGGAGAAGAAAGAAGCTCACCGGTTCAGGTGGTTTTTTTTGTTTTGGTTTTTTTTTTTTTTGGTGGGTTTGGTGGAGGTTTTTAGTTTGTGGGGTTTTTTTCTTTTATGTTTTTGGTTGCAGAAAAGGGTTCCCCCAACTTAGCCTTTCTTATCCTTTTCCTTTTTATTAAAAAAATCTCAGTGCTTAAAATTACACTCAAATTATGTTGCAATATTGTCAAAATGTTTTAATGAGTAAAATAGTTTTATTTTCCTGAATTTTGACTGTTGGGTTAATCCAGAGTTAACTGTTCATGGAAGCATTTCAGCTTGATGGAAAGTACACACATTCTTTAACCTTTCAACACAATACATTTTTTTTCTTTTTTTTTCTGTAATTCACTGTTTGAACTGCCATTTGGTAAGTGTGGACTTATTAGGAAATATCAAATTGGTTAATTATCAAACTTGATTTTTGATTTTTAGTGTTATAAGCTAGTAAAGCATTTCATTCTGTAGATCTGGAGGCAGATACAATTGATTTTTGGCTTGTTTACTTTTTTCAAGTTATGATTCATAAACAGCCTTACAGAAGTAAGGGAAGCTTAACAGAATTTCTCTAAGGTGAGACAAGGGGGCAGGGTTTTCTCATTATTTTAAAATTTGTTTTACACAAACGTAGTTCCTGCTTTCTCAGATATCAGATATTTGAACATTTTTCTCAAGTGGGTTATTTTTTCCCCACCATTTTGGGGGGTATTTTAGCATTTAAAATTGTGCTGGTCAGCACTCTGCTAATGACCTGAAGTACAAGCCATTCACTTTCGTTGCAATGGAATTCTTTTTGGTCAGTGTATAATTACATTTCAGCCCTTTTGGCTGATCTGTTTTCTTGCAACACTGTATGTGATCTGTTTATGGGTGAGAGAACATATTTATTTGTAACAGAGATGTTGTATTAGTGGTGAAGATGGGAAGACCAATTCTTAAAAATACTCAGAAATGAATAATGGAGGTTTTTTCTGCAAGAAATAAAACATCAGTATTTACAGCTCATGATTTGCAGCAGATACGGATTCCCTTCAGTTCTCTGGATTTTTTTTTTCAGAACTAAAACTCCATGTTCAATCTTGGTTATTTTAATAAATATACTAGAGAGTGCAGTATGTTCATAAATCTGTTGAAAGAGCCCCCCTGCTTTTCTTTTTTTTTTTTTTGCTATTTTGTTTACTGTAAAAATTTTGTTGCAATTTTTCTGACCCTTCATAGGGCAGTAATTTGCAAAGGTCACAGTCATTACTGAATGCTGTTGTGCTAATCTGTGTGGCTCATCCACCTTTTTATATTTTATTTCTCAACACATAATGGTACTTCAGATGCTTTATTACTAAGATACAAAGATATCTTTTGCATGGGGCATCAGTAATGGTTTACTGTTAAAAAGAAATCTGTCCATTGCTCTAGGGGGTTTAGATGGGGGTTTTTACAACATAGTCTGAGTAATTGACATGCCATGGTTACCAGAGGAAGTATCAATATACAGTAAGTAGAAAGTATCAGTATACAAAGAAACAGTTTTTCTCACTTCTCTTGTCCATGACAAGGTTAATATAGGAACAAAACTGGTATAACAAAGTTTTTTGGGCTGAAGTTCTTGTTTAGACATTCCATACTTAGCAGCTTTGCTTTCTCTCATGGGATATATTTATACACTGAAATGAAGGGACACTCAAAATCACCATTCCCTTGAAGAGAGCTGTAGCCTGAAGAGCTGGGGATGTTGATTTACTGTTCATCCTTCAGTAACAGTAATGCTCTTTAATGTAGTGGCAAATTTGTGGTATTGGAATGAAATTATATGCTGTTTCCATAACAAATCCTATTGGGAAGAAGTAGGATTTCTGGTTTGCTCATCTAGTAATGCCCAAAATTTCTGGTATATGCACATATTTGTGAGTGTTTATGTTGTGTTTGGTTTTGGTTTTTTTCAATAGAGGGGCAAGACAAGACTGAAATCTAGTGGGGCTCAATTCTGCCCTCTGGATAATGCCCACCCTTCTGCTGCCATCCCTTTACACTTTTTAAAAAAATTGTTAATCAAAGGGATGATAACTAGGTATGAGAAGAGACTGCTATTTATTTACATGATGAGTATTTTTCGAAATAGGCTATGGGATAGTATCTCATCAGTCTTTTGCCAATCCCAGACACGAGAGACAACTTCCAGATTGGCACTGTAGTCCTTTCTAAAAGGTGTGCACCCTGAAGCTGACCAGAGAAAGTAATCCTGAGTTTGGCATGACACACTTTAAAATTATTGAGAGTACTCTTGCAAGAAGTTTGCATTTGTGTGATATAATCTTCCACTCCAGTGCTGCGTGGCCTTGGAAGGAGCTTCAGCTAGTAAAACTCAAGACAGATGAAGAGGTGCTGAGTCAAGTGTTTAAATGCTTACCTGTAAAAATAAGGTAAACTGAGGTACAGCTCTGTTTTTGTCATTAATTTACCCTCTAGTGCTCAGGCACTGGAATTGCATTTTATTTGATAGATGTTTCTGATGACAGCACTACATGACTGGTAATACTGTGCAAAATTTGAATATCAGCCTCACCCTCCCTTTTAATTCTCCTAGATTTTATTGGTTGCTGTTGGCATTGCTGGACCCAGAGCATCATTGCTCTGCATGTTGTGCAAACTTGGAGTCAGTGGATCATATGGATTCTGAATTCAAATGTTGATTCAAAAATGCAAGTTAGTAATGGGCTTAGACCCATTAGAAGCGAGGGATGCTCTTGCGTCCATAGCTGTGAGAATTTTTCATATTTGTAAATCTCTTGCCTCTGTTGTTCGCTTGAGCTTTGAGGCTTAGGCAATGATTCACGCTCATTTGGAGAAAGAGAACTTCGTTTTTCTTGCTTTGGACTGACCCCTTTGCTGTTTCTGTGTTTACAGCATAAAAGAGAAATGCTTTGTTCTGAAGCTCCTGATCAATTTTGAAATAGCAGTACCATAATTTAAAAATTAGTTAGCAGGTTTAGGAAGCAAGACTTGTCTTACAGCTGAGGCCTTGGTTTAGTTTTTAGAAGTCTACAAGCATTTTAAGATGTGAAATAGCTTCTTAAGGACAAACTAAACATGTCAGGATTAGGTCCTGGACACATTGGAAGCATAAGGAGCCTCATATTCATTTGTGAATGGTGTTAACACCATCACCATCCAGTGATGGTGTTAAAGCAGACTAGATAAGCCCTGTAAGAAAAAAGAAAAGGCATAATTGCATTTACATGCCAACTTAAATTTATTCTGCACCTTTTGTCATTCGAGGTCACTAAATGGAGAAGCAAATGTAATTTCTGTCATATAGGAGAGATTTCAGTGAATTAGCAAAATAGACCTTAATAAACAATATGTAATTGCAAATGTAACATTTTTCCAGATAAAAGCAATACCACCTTGATAGTTCAGTTGTAGACAATGCTTTAAAAAAATTAAATACTTTAAAACATGCTGAATTTGCAGGCCATGACAACTGTGTTTCAGATCCCAACTTGTGTTTATTTTAAGCTTCCAGCGTAACCACATCAGAGACTCTTCCAGGCGTGAGGTCTTGCCCTTGTTTGCATTCAAATCAGCAGCATTAAGTTGCTTATCTTAAGGTTGAGTAAATAAACTCTAGTTTTCTACTCAGACAATGCTTAATGAAGACCCAGACCCACATTCAGCTACCAGCCTCTTATGAAGTGAGACCCCCACAAGCGTTGCCTTCTCCCTGTATCCTAAGGCTTTGTTGCAGTCTGTGAAAAGTATTGGGCATGATGGAGCTTCACAAAGGTGAACACTTCACAATAACCACTAAACATGTGCATTGGGAGGCTTCTGTCAGCCACTATGTAAAGTATTTTTGATGGTTTGTCTTAGAAATAACTTCTTCAAAAGTGCTGAAGTGATAGACTTTTCTTTGCAATTAGCTGTCATTTGGATGGTTGCATTGTTAGTGGTCTACAGCATTTAATAAGGTGTTATCCTAGGCTAACATAGAATGCTACCCTATGTCAAATGTACAGCACATTTGGTGGAATTTGCCCTCCTTATGGTATCATCAGGATCCTTTTGGGTGGGAGAGAAAGGGGGTTTTCTGTCTAGTTCTAGTATATCTTGGTTAATATTGATTACTTGTTGCAACACAAATATAGAAATATTTATGGGATGATGACAAAGACCACAAGAAAAATCAAAATGTCCTGTATCCCTCAGGTAGGATGTCTTGATGCTGTTTTGTTGCATACTTGTTTGTATAACAGTTTTACATCCTGTGACTCAGTGCTAGTCTCACTGGCTGTGTTTACCTGAGACTAAAAGTGTGGCTCAATGATGCTCTGTGCCTCGTCGTGTTGTCTTGTTCAGGTTAAGTACTATTGCTTTGTTACTGGTAACTTTGTGTGAGCTCCACTACCACTGCAGAACACTACAGAAGGGCAGGACTGCCAGCCACAGGACTGTGCAGTCCATTTGAGCAACACAAGAACATGCCAGCCCCGGCCTGGCACCTCGCCCACCTCTGGTGCAATGCCTGTAGCTCCGCTGGGCACTGGTCTGTCACTCTCACTCTGAGGTAGTGTTAGCCTTTTCCTGCAAACTCCATGGATATCCTACTGGCAGCAGCACTGCTGAGGCTGTGCTGAATTGGCTCGTTTTCCTGGCTGCTCTTAATCCCTGCATTTGATGGAGGAAGTTACGGGCAGTATGTGCCATTACTACATCCCCATCCTACTGTTCTACACTCTCTTGCCCGTTACTCTCAGGTAGCTCCTCTGGAAGTTTCCTTGCTCCAACCATTGTCAGAATATAACTTGGTCAGATCCCCATTCATTGTGGAGAAGTGACTGCAGTGTGCATCGTGTCCATCACAAAATCGTTGCTGTTCGAACAGAGAAGTGACTTAGTTCCAAGGTGTTTGACAGTTTATTCATGACATTTCACTTTTGAATACAGGCACAAATACTAGCTGATCTTGAGTTAATACTGAGAGTGCAGAGTGGGCAGGTAAGAATTTTCCAGTTGTTCAAATTAAAACATTACTTCCCTTTGTGGTAAATTCACTCCATGTGAAACTGAGAAGGAAAGGCTGCAACACACCTTTATGATTGCCTTCAGGAAAATGAGTGTTTCATTTATAGCCTACTCATCTACAACTGCATCTAAAGAGGAAATAATAATAAAAAAGCTGACACACCTCAAGGTGGGTTTCTCAAAATATTTCTATGAATGAAAAAATTGCAGGAAAATCAGCTCATCACAAAGACATTTTTTGCAATGACTCTTGTTAACTTCTCAGTACTTATTTTTTTCTGTAATGGTGAAAGCCTTGCTTTTATTTTCTGTGAATGGAGAGGGTAATTAGTCTCCTCTTAGCATGAAGCTGTCTCTTAAAAGACTGCAAATAGTTTATTTATTTACTTCTTAATTAAGAAAATAGCTATTCTAATTCTGAGGGAAGTGAAAGAAAATTCTGCAACCTGCTTAAAAGTTTAGCATTTTGTAGGATTGGGCACTTCACTGATAGCAAAATTAATAGCAGCAAGTGGTGCTCTGTTACAAGAAAATGGATTCTAACCAATTCCAGTAAAGAGTTGCAACTGCGATGACTTAACATGGTGTCTGAGCACCACCTCCACTTCCTGACACAAAGATTTGGAGTTGTGGTGTGGTGAAGCATGCCAGCTCTCAGCCCACGTGTGACAGCAAATGGGGAGCGCTGTGCTGAGCGCTGCTAAGCCTGGAGTCCTTGGTGTTTTGTTGGGGCTCCTCTCCCCAGGTGTGAGGACATGGACAGACAGATGGAAATCAGGGCCTGGCTGGGCAGCTGGCTGTGGTGTGCAGGCAAGGAAAGGTCAGAGAGGCAGGAGGAGGAGGAGGGACTGCAAAAGGAGAGGGGACTAGGAGATGGTTGTCTGCACTGGCTAGGTTTGAGATGTTGAACTGGGAACTTGTGGCAGTGCAGGATTTGTGCCTCTCTTGCCCACGGTAGCTGAAGACCACCGTAACTCAGATGTGGGAAGGGAATGGCTTTCCAGAGCATGCAGAAACCATGGGCAGGTCCTCCAGCACACGCCCCAGAGTCACGGGAGGTGGAGGCAGGGAAATAGCTTGTCTGGGTGTTTCGGAATCCCAGCGGGACTAACCTTCTTTGTTGCATCATGGAAGAGGGACAAGCAGAGTGGGCTGCAAACCTGGGGCTGAGGCCATGGTGGGATGGGGAGCAGGGCAAGGCAAGGAGCCCAGCCAGAGCCAGCTTTCTGTAGATGGCAACCACAAGGCTTCCACAGGTTTCCCTGGATCCTGTTTTCCACTCCAAGATTAAAAATCTCCCTGCAGGGGAGAATGGAAAGGAAATTGTGTGGTAGGCTTTGCTATGTTTCCAGCGGACTATTTCCATAGAAGTGGGCAGCTGGGCCCAGTGTTTCTTAAGATATCTTTACAGTAAGAGTAAAATCCCGGCTCTGCTGAAGGCAACAGGCAATTGTGAGCCTCCCATTGGCCTCCTGAGGGCTGTAATTTCATCTTGGCTTCAAGATGCATTAGGAAGTGTGTGGAGATCCTGGGAACAGAAAAAGGGAAAGTAAAAAATAAAGATTTCTTATCCAGAAGTTGTTTACAGTGCTTAGTTAGTTTCATCAGAATTCAAAATGTTTTCAGTGTTTTTCTGGCCCTATTTACTAAGGTTATATAGGTACTATCCAGGGGCAGACATTATGTAAGCATCTGAGTATACCTCAGTCCTCTGTTTTGTAAAAAAAAAGAGATTAGTTTCTCAAAAATTATCAGTTACCAAATACTTGTTTTCATTTTAGGGTCCTTAAAAAAAAGGTAATAATCTCTGTTTGAAATGGGGTTACTTTTACTTCTGTGTGCGCTGACAATCTGAATGTCTAGCAGGCATTTCTACTATCATTTGGTTTTACAATTCTTTGTAAAAGTAACATTTTCTATTTCCTCAGAAGTGTTGTTTTCTTGCAGCAGTTCTGGAAATAGCTTTTCTGTCGCAGCCAGCAAGTGGATGTGTACCATTTGTGAAGGCAGCCTGGAGAGCAGGCACAGGCAAACTGCAAAACAACTTAACTTGTGGAATTAACACTTCACGTTGACACCCATTAAAAATATTCAGAGATTGACTCAGCCTGCCCATGTTGCACAAATAACATGCTTGGCTCTGAATGATTCAAGATCTTATCTGCTCTCAGCACAAGTTCACTGTGGAGGGCCTGATCCTATTCTCATTAACCTACAAAGGAGTTTTGCTGCACACTTCAAAGAGAATTACATGAGCAGCATTTGCAATGAAGCACACATAGTTCCTGTATCCTTTCCCTTTTCTCTTTCTCTTTTTAAAAAATTATTTTCCAAACTACAACAAAACAAAAGTAGGCTAGGAAGCAGTCAAAATAAAGCTCCTATCTGTTGAGCCGTGTTGTTGCTTGAGAGCTCTGCTTGTTTGGAGTTCTTAAGTGCAAATTTAGAGTAGAAACCAGGAATAGCTGAGCAGGGCATGGTTATATTTGTAGCTGAGTACCCTCCATTCCCATCATCTCTGTAACGGGAGCCTTGCACGACCCATGATATTTCTTTGCACCTTGCACGAGTGTTTGCAAAGCTCTGGAGCAGAGCCGGTGTGTGCAGCCACTGATAATGTATCCATGTAAACAGCAATGCCTGGAGGATCACTGCACACAGCTCCTCTAAGACCTGGGAAGGTAACCACGTTCCTCCTTTGGTTTTTTCCCCTGTGCACAGCTTTTGAAAAGGAGGAGACACGTATAGAGGAGGGATGGGATAGAGCAACCATTGGGGATTTTGTTTGGTTTTCTGTTTCTTCCATGCTGTCATATTAAATAAGGGAATGAGTTCATCCATATTTTGCCCTCATGGTTTTATTGCTTTGTAGAAGAAAAGCCTTGTGACTCTACAAAGATGCTGGTTCCTTTGGCAGAGGGAGCAGCAAGCCTGTTGCTCAGCCATTCAACACGCTTCAGGTGTTCTAAACACCCTCTTTGTGGTAGGAGGGTATGGCACTCCAAAGGCATCACCCACAGTGGTGTACAGCAGTGGTGCGGAAGAACCATCCCTCCTGTGGAGGCCCAGAGACACTCTTTGTCCCTACTGTCCCCTTTCCTCATCTCCAGGCCATAACCACAGCATCTGCCTCAGTTCAGATGCTGATCTCTGCTGCCCACGTTTGCCCATGAAAAGGGCAAACAAGATCATCATCTGCTGCTACCTGAAACCCAATGGTAATGAGATGGTGACAAACTCAGGTGGTTACTCCCATTGAATTTGTTTCCCAAATTCAAACCTTTAGACTTCAGTTTTGTAAAAAAAAAAGATTAGTTTCTCAAAAATGCTGCATTCCTGTTTCCTATTCTCTGAAGCTTGCTTACCTAGTTTCAAAACTATGAAGTCATCCTCTGTGGGGGATGCTCAGTGTTGTCCTGGGGGAGCAAACATGAATGAGCTTGCTTCTAGTCTTTGAGGGATTGTTCCCCCCTGCCCTACTGTTGTCCTGTTTGATTCTCAGTCAGCCTTGCCAGCTCCTCACCATGCCAGAAGATGGTTTCCTTACCCCCGTGCTGCAAACACCCTCTTCCCTCCTGGCTGTGGGCAGGAATCTCTCCAAGCTGTTTCCTTCTCACTTTGGCAAGTCTTCCAACAGAAAAATTGAGGCAAATGACATGTGGGGACGTGAACCTCTCTTCTTTTCTCCACCACAACTACCTCAGTTACTGGAAACTTTGCTGTTCTCCAGTGGGCCCTGATGAGTGTCACCATCACAGCCTGTATCGCTCTCCACAATTGTTTATTGAAACTCGGTGGGAATCTGTCTGCAGTTCAGGCTTGGCATGCCAAGTGGACTTAGGTTTTGGGTCCACACATCTGCTCTAAGGCCAACAGAGTAGGAATAGGACTCAAATGTTCTGTATCTCCTGATAAATAGGTTATTCTGAGGGTGTGTCCACTCTTTTTTTCACAAAGAAACTGCTAAGCATCTGAGGTTTCTCATAATGCAAGATGGGGAGAAATCTGAAATTGAAAAGTTTCTGAGGACAAGTAGGTGACCTATTTTCCAAGCCTTAGTAGGTGACCTCTTTAGGTTCTTGCACTCTGTGCTGTCTTCTTTCCGGGGTCAGGAGAACCCACAAACCTTTCTGAAAAATTGTTTGGATGGTTCTGCTCTGAGTTCCTCTGGTGGGCACCATGAGGGGTGCTCGTGGGGAGGCCCAGAGAGCACCCTAACTACTGGTATGAAGGCTGGGGGCAGCAGCCTGGCTGTCAGATGCCACAGTGTGCAGTAGTTAGTTGGGAATGCTGCAGGGGTGAGCAGAAATGAGCCCTGCCCTGCTGCCCCTCTGCCCCTCCGGGTTGAAAAGGGTGTAAGGAAGGACAGCACACAAACTTGACAATAGCTAGTTTAAAAAGTCTTGATGTTCTTCTGTGGTGTTCCTAGTGGAAAAGAATGATTTTAGATAATCACAAAAACATGTCCTGTGGCAAAAAGCAATCCCTACTACCTCTGAGTCTGTTTAGAAGATGACATGCTCTTGGAAAATGCTTCAATAGCCACCGAAATGCCCAATGCATGTTAATGATCTAACCAGTAAGTTATAGGTTCCTATTTTTTTTTGATTCATTGAAGAACATTGACAAAACTGCAAACATATGTTTCTGCTGCTAAAGCTTAGTCTTATCACAGTTTGAAAATGTGGAAAATCAATTACATGCTTTGAATTGCTCCCTTTATTGCTATAAAAGAATTTCTTCATTCTTTCAGGATAGTGTACACTTGGTAACATCTACTGCTAACAGGCTGTTAGTACTTTCTGCTAAATTAATACACTACAAGTAAACTAAACAGAAGGCCAGTGGAATGCTAAACATCCACTTTCTCCTCTGTTGTGGCTGTGCTGCAGCTTGGGAACCCTCAGCCTTGTTGCTACAACATCTGGACAACATTTGGAGCTGTCTCTCAAGTGCACGGGTGTGCACCTCCGGTGAATTTTAACTTTCAACATCTCTCTGCCTCTAATCTATATTTAATGTTTCATGACTAGTAGTCAAAGAAACTTCAGCTAAATATCAGGCTGGAATGAAAATGATCCTTGGGAAAACACTAATTTTCAGCATTCGCCAGCAAAGTATCTGTGACAGAGACATTCCCTGGAGATTTGTAGCCCATTCTCTCACAGTAATAATAATTAAGACTCGTGATTACTGTGCCCACATAATCAAAGATCGCTCCATAAAATGTATTCCCTAAAGGGACGAATTCCCTGCTCCTAACTGGATGTCAGTCAGAGGGATCAGCACCCCCAGGGATCTGGAGTCTTTGCTTGCCCTTTTCATTACCGTGTTGTTAGCATTGTGTTACTTCATATTCTTCTCAATGCAAATGAGTAGGTAATCATGTGTAAATCGTGCCCTCCAGAAGGCACATGTAGTGAGGTTTTTTTCCCCAAATCTACCACAGGGATTTCTCACATGGAACATAATTACATCTCTGCCATATGGGCTCATTTATATTCTATTACAGGTTAAGCTAATACGACTCAGAAATATGCTAAAAATACCTCAAAGTATTTTGAGCACTGTCAAAACACTTGTCATTTCTTTCTTGCCTGTTTGATTGTGAATGACTTTATATTTATTTAGAGATCTACAGTGCCAAGTAACTACAGAAAAACAATATCAGAGCAGTCTGTGCTGCCCAGTGTCCAAAAAATATTTTACATTTTTCTCTCATTACATCCTTCTTCAGTAATGACAAAGAGGTGGGTGAACAATGAGACAGAAAAGCCTCTAAGACATATTTACCTGTAGCAAAACCTCAGTGGGTTTTAGATTTCCCAGGGGGAAAGGAATGTCTGTTTCAGTCATGTAGTTTTATCATCATTAGGCTGGGTCAGGTGTTTGATGCAATCACACTGTCCTGACAAAGCTATGCTTGCACTTTAGCCATTATAAACCTACAAACCTCTCTGCCCACAGAGGCAGGGCTACTGTGGAAATAA
This sequence comes from Irena cyanogastra, assembly GCA_013397155.1. NCBI lineage: Eukaryota > Metazoa > Chordata > Aves > Passeriformes > Irenidae > Irena > Irena cyanogastra. The sequence continues at coordinate 329,762 of VWZV01005348.1, read as the reverse complement.
CTGTTGCCTAAAAAATTTATGGTAATATAAGAATAGGTTACCTTTAAAACTGGACTCACTGAAAGTTATATGACATTGCTTTCATAAATGAGGTACTAGATACAAATATGTTATTTTCCAGTTTCAGTGGAAATGTTTCATTTCACTATTCGATTTTATTTGACAAGATTTTTTACTCATTAACACTTCACTGATTTTTAAAACTAATACCACTAAGATCTCTGGATAAAGTCTGAGTCTACTGCAATCAATCTTAAGTTTATTCTTTTGATTCATACATCCAGTATTTTGCCCTTTGAAATTTGATCAGGTTTCCTTTACTCCACTAGCTAAGAAGGAAACATGCAGAAAGTAATACGTAGATAGAAAGACTAAGGCAGAGGATGTGAGAGGACCTCACTGGACCTGCACATGATACTTCAGATGATAATTTGCAAAAACAGTGACTTGGCTTTTGTTCCAAAGAGATGCTTGTAAGAAATCGGATCAGTGTTGAAAACAGCAGCTGTATGTATCCTATAACCAGGAGATAAAATTCAGTCCCGGTTTATAAAGTCCTTTGAGGTTTTCAGTGATAGAAAATTCTATGTAGCTATAAAATCCATTCTATAACTATGAAATAAATTCTGGTACCTTTCTAGAACTGAATAATATATTTCAGAGTGTTGCCAGAAAGTGTTTGCTTTTTTTTTTCTGATTTCATTATATGATAGCATAACCTTTTAGATTATTCAACACTTGAACACTAAACTCAACCTTTCCTAAATACTCTTTGCATGTTTTCAGAGAACAGTAATTATTGCTAACACCTTGTGCTCAGACTTCTGTGCAACAAAGTATGTAAGCAACTAGCATTAAGTGTATGAAAATCCCCCTTGAAGTCAGGCACTTATGTGTTCTTCTGGATCAAAGTCTAGAAGCTACAATGTTTGTAATTGTGCAATCACATCAGACTCGGAGGAAAGTGTTTCCGTGGAGTTTACCTTGTTCTTAAAAGACATCTTTCAAAATCAGCTGAAACAACAAGGTTTTTGTCAGAGCTGTGCACCGGTCATTGCTGGGTAAGGACAACAGTCTGACTGTGGTTTTAGTGTAGAATGGGAAAAATACAGTCCCACTATGAGTTAATTACCCAAGAAGAGTATTTTTCCAGCCTTCGTAATTCCTGAAGCAATGTAAAAGACACTACAGTGATTTCATACATTGAGGAGGCATTACAAAAGAGTGGTCTCCTGGGTTGTAGAACAAAGAGAAACAAATTTCAAATCTCAGACCTAGCTCCATTAACTAATGTTTTAATTCACCTGGCAGAGATGTTTGATTAAAGAATCTGCTATACAATTTCTTTTGCAAGTTCTATAGCCCAGATTGTGTAAAGGCATCCTGTGCCCTTGGAAAAACCATCTCTCCTTACATGGACAAAAGGGTGTCCCTTCACACAACAACTCCACAGCTTGTTTTCTTTTCCTTCAGGCAAGGTTTTTCATTTTCATTCCACAATTTCATTTATTGTAAAATAACACCGGTCACTGTGCATGCTGCACTGAGATTGCTGCATTCATGTCATGGCTTTGTGCTCATCCCTGGGCATCCACCACTGCCCATTGCTGCAGCTCAGTCGGAGTGGCAGCACAAGGTGACAGGCACCCTGACGTCCCCATGTCACACCACACTGTGGGCAGAGGCAGCAGAGGGAGGCACCAAAGCAGGTAACAGTATCCCAAATATTCTGGACAACAACCTTTCCAAGAGAGGGAGTGACTGCTAATGTGCCTTCCTAGAGTTCCCCTTTATTAATTGTGTGCCAGAAGCAGCAATTGCATTGAATTTGTATGTATGCCTATACATATGCATTGCATGTTTGTCAGCCATGTGTCAGTATGTCAGTATTTTTCTCCAGACAGTGGGCAGCCATGGATTTTCAGCAGAGATATCTAGCTGGTGTGCACATATATGCTCACTTCTGTGTTCTGGGTGAGGTGTTTATCTGCAGTCGTTTCCTGGATGGAAAGTTTTGGCCTGCACTGGCAGTGGATGCATTTCATCATGCATATGATTTTCAGGAACAGGTAAATCAAGGGCTTTTGTATTAAAATTTGATTCCTATTATGATGTTTTAAATAAATCATTCCTAGATATTTAAATCATCTCATTATTAAGTTTGGATCTTCTTTGTCATTTGATGGATAAATGTGAAATTCTTTAGCTGTCTAATGTGATTTACTGTCTGCTAATACCCAGCTCTCTGAAACCCTTTGTAAATCATTATAGTTTGCATCATCTGTTTGGCTAACACATAGTGTCTGTTAACACACAGTGTCTGCTTTCCAAAACTGTGTAGATGATAATCTGTTTTAATACCTGTACAAATCAATTAAATTTATTTTGTGCACTGTTCACTAGCTGCCAAATTGGGTGGAGAATAGAAACACTTAGCAGGGGAATCAGACTCTACATAAACATGCATTAGATGAGCCTTGCAATCTGAGTGGGAGAGGATGTGAAATTTAGCATTTAACTTTCTCATCTACAAACAGATTTTTAAAAATGGCTTCTAGAAACAAAAATATAGGGCAGAATTGTGGAGCCCTTACTCATGTTGCTGAGCAGATTCATTTTGAATTTATCCCACTGGAGCTTAATAATATCACTCCCAGGGTGGCTGAAAGGATGCAGAGTTTCTTGTGAGGCACTTTGATGCTTTGTCTACCACAGAACGTAGGCAGCAGATCTTCAAGCCTTCTGATGGGGCCAGACTTCTGACTCCTCTTTGCTGTTTCTGAGCACCATTGCCCCAGTGTCTTTAGGATCCCACAAATATCCAAACTGTCAGGTGGCAAAACTGATGGATGTGCTGAAGTACCTGATGGATTCTGCTAGAGGATTTGGGTTCATTCTTCAACCCTGTATATCCCAGCTTTCAAGCCTTCATTTTAAACTGCGTGAATTCCATCATTTGCAAAATGAAGCTTTCTTTAAATAAAAATTATCTACCTCCATTTCCCCCTCACAGCTAGCCTCCTGTAGATAAAATGTAGTTGCACTGGGAAAATTTAAAGTTGACCTTGACCATAATGCTTTTTACTCACAACAAAAATCCATGTTTAAGCACTGTCACAGATGGATTCAAGCATAAATTGCTAAACACATTCCAGAATATGGGGGTAGGAGGATGGAAATCAGTGCCAAGAAAACTGCTGTAAGGCAAAGTGTCTATCAAGTGAGTGCTGCTAAAATTTTGCAGCATAAAACACTACAGAAAAGGTCATTGTCAGAAGGAAGATGGATTGATTCATCCCAGTATAACAATAGTATTTCTGATTGCAGGTAGTTGAGGACAATTTTAATTTTAGAAAAAACAGTATAGCCTTTGTTCACTTGGTCTCTCACTTGTGAAAAGAGAAGAATTGCCCTCCTCACATACATTCATAATCCTTCTTAAAATATTCCATGGTATAAAACTCCTTGGGCGGGAGAGGAACACCAAACAAAAATCAGTAAGTACTTTAAGATTGTTCCTCTCAAAAGGGAGCATTTTATGCCCGTACCCTTCTAGTTCTTTTGGAGAAGAATTTTCTGGATAATGCAGAAAGATGGCAGCCAAGTTTTTTATTTAAAGGTAAATGTACCAGAATTCTTTCAATTGAGTGAGAATTTTTATTATAGGCATGGTCTAATTTTCCACTAGTTTGTATCCTGCATGACTCTTTGCACCAATGAAAAGAAATTGTTAAGTGATATGCATTTTTACTGTGCCCTTGTTTAGCAGTAGTGCTCATAATATGAAAGGTAGTGCTGCATTCATGATGTACATGCACTTACCAGGAAAATTATTATCCTCAAATATTAATGTGATTTGAATCTAAATGAGCAGAGATTGTAGAAGCAATGTCACGTCTTCATCTCCTGGTGAGGAACAAGAGTTCTAAGGTTGCAGCTCACGGCTCAGAAGCCAATGTCATACTGACCATGAAGCCCTCAAATGACAATGACCTCCATCACTGCTTGTATGAGCTGGGCTAGACCTGGCGACCTAGAGGCTGAAAGGCCATACATTTTCTTTTCTTTTGTGTGCCATTCACTAATAGATACTCTTAAACTCTATTCAAGCTCTTACATGATACACACCACTGTAGCTGAATGCTTTCAATAGAATTTTTCTGAGGAGACAGAAGGCAACAAGACTCAGGTGTTATTTCCAGTTTTCCTTTCTCTTCCTGGTCATGGACATTTCTGGAATGTTAGAGACTCTCTATTTTATTTTTTCATTTTTTCTTTTTTTCTAATGGAAGTGGATTAGGGAGCTTGTCAAATGCACAGAGCTGTTCACATGATGTCCACAGCATTCCTGGAAAGCTCTCTCTGTCTTGCATAAAAGACATTATTCCTTGTTACAGAGAGATCCTTCATGCCAAAGTAATTCAGCAGTCAAGTACATTCCTTGCCTCCACACATTTTTTTAAGCCATTTAATGGGAGCATGAACCTGAAGAGAATCTCTATAGGGAGTCAATTTAGTGAGTGGTCAGACAATGTTTACAAAACAGTTCACGTCACTGATGGGAAAGAAGGGGGCTGCAAGTTACAGTTTCCATAGGCTGTCATTTTCTTGGTGGTTAGACTTGCACTACCATCATTTTTCATATGTGTAATTCGTACATAATCACATGTATTTTTTACACATCTTTCCTATTTCTCATGCTTGAGTCAAAGTTAGTGCCCAGCTCTGTAAATTCATCTGCACTGAATAGAACAGGTTGAAGTCAGCTTGGAATTTAGCACTGTGAGCTTTGTCCTGTCTCCATTAACATAAGGTTAACAGACAAAAGTGTGCATTTTGGCTATTATTACATATTTAGAAGAAAAATGCATTAATTTTAGCCTTTGGGATAAATTCACAGAGGAATGAGAATAACCCTTAGGATCTTCTACTACAAGTGGTATTTGAGGGATTTAATGCTAGTTAAAGGTCTGTGGTATGGTCACCCTATTTGCATGTAATTACTCAAAGTGCAGAGACTTTCAGAAAGACATGGGGCATGTATGTGTACAGTGTGTTAAGGTATATGATGTGCAGGTGGAAATATTATGGGACCAGGAGGTAAAAGCTGAGACTGTGACCCCACTGATTTATGGCTCTCAATATGAGAGCTGGACAAGAAAACTGCACGGTGAGTCATCCTGACTGCACTTGAGGGCATGATGTGCTGAACTGACTACTAATGGCATGTTTTAATTCTGAGAATTTTGAGTCTGGGTAGTGATGGAAATAATTCAAGTTGGGACAGGAGAAAGCTGGAGGAGCGTGGTGCACTGCAACAGGGGTCACTGACACCACATGTCATGTGATCCTGTGCTCCTGGTGGGGGAGAACAACCCCGGTACCAGAACAGACCCTGCTGCATCTGACAGCAGGGATGGTTTAACTGGTTGGCAGTAGGTGCCCAGCACTGCTATATTATCAGCAATTCCCACATGAATGAATTTTCCTGTTTACAGAATATTTTGTTTTTATCTTCCAGACCAGATTGCTTCCATTTCTTGTAGAAAGGCAACTTAAGAAAAAACAAACCAAAACCCGAAAACAAAAAAACTCAGGAAGGGAAAATCAAATAATTTAAAAAGAAATTGCTGGTCAATGAAGAGGAGGAAACCATCTTGCTCTAGTACTATTTTGCATCTGCACTGAAACACAAGACAGCAGCTGCCTTGGAGCTGCCTCCACAGCAAGGAAAGACATTCATCTACATTTAAAGATTCAGTGCACAGAAAGCCCAGTGACGACATCTCCTCTCATTTCCATGCCCAGCAACACACACTCCAACACACAGCCATGCTTCTTCTACAATATCCCTTTATTTTCCTTTATCTCTGCTTTTCTACCCCCTTCCTTCCTCAAGCCATTCTTTGAGCTTCATAGTTTCTTATGTTTAATTTGGAAGTTTTATTCTTCAGTCAACAAATCCTTCTCCTTTTGTCTCTCATCAGAGCCTTCATTGCTTTACATCTGCTGGGAAGAACTGATCCAGTTATCTCCCAAATTATATTTCAAGAGTCTGCAAGCCTGTCTTCATAGATAAACTGGAGAGCACCCCAACTGGTATAAGTAGAGGACATAGCCTTTTCTGCCCCTTTCAGCAGTAGATGATGATTACCCAGTTCTGCTGTAACATCAGTTGCTACCAGAGAGAACAGTATGCCCTACCATTCCCAATATTCAGTTATTATACGGCGATTATTATTGCCTGGTATTTTATATTAAAGTAGCAATTAGCCCACTCCGAACATGATATCTCCTGTTCAAGCAGAGAAGATGGTTTCACTCCCAGAATTCTCATGAACTAAATATAAGACAAGAGAAAATAGATATATCCAGCAAGCAGCTCAGATATCACGGGAAATAGACGCAATGAGCAGTGCCTTGTTATAATTTCTGCAGCAATGCCTTGTTATAATTTCCTGGCTGCAGAAGGCAAAACCCTCTTGTTGGATTTTGTTTTGTTTGGAGAGTAACAAACTCTCTCTTGGTCAGATCTATACCTTCCTCTGCATCTGATTCAAGATCAGTGAACGTAGCAATGCATCCTTTCCTGGAAGGGAGATACATTTTCCTCAAGCAGCAAACGCAGTGTCTTCAGCAAAATGTTGACTATCTAATTTCCTCTCAGTAGAAGTATTAGAGTAAATATAAAGCAGCCATGTCCCTGGACAGCTGTGTGCTTCACTCAAGCAACACTTCTTCAGCAGTTTCTGATATCTCTATTTTACTGTCATCATGAGTTTTGTAGACTGGGACAACACTGCTAGCGCCCTAGCAGTCCTGCAAATGTCCTTAGGGATAAGCTGCCAAAGAACATCTTACTGCATTAATGTAATGGTGTGTACATTTGCTCTACTTGATCTCACATAATCCATCAAAATCTTCATGAATAGAAAAGGTTGAATCAGCCTTACTGATAGAAATTACATTCCCACTGTTATCTCCCTGACAAATCAACTGCTTCGTTGCTGAGGGGTCCATATTCCTTTGATTTACAAGGTGCTTGGTAAAATTGCACTTCCTGGGAAAGTAGAGGTTTAAAACCATTGGTCAGAGAAAGCATCCAGTCAGAGGCTCTGCTTGGTGTTTGCTTTTGGTGTGCTGTTCATATCACATCTCCTGCTCTATTAGAGAGTGACAGAAGGAAAAAAAAGTGAGGAACAGTTAAAAGGATGTGAATCTCATCTTCCTTTAAACACACCTTATTAGGGAGATTGTTGTTGTTTATAATTTTCAGTTTTTCAAAAGGAAGATGTTGAGCTCTAGAGTATATCCAGTGCCAGGCACTGAAGTGACTGTTTCTCACCATCAGACAGATAAACTCAGGAAGGAGGTTGCGGAAGCAGACTGCAGATCTCCGTAACCAAGCCTCCTAAAGACTGCTCAGACAAACATCTGCCACAACGGGGTTAGCACCAGCAGCCTGGCTTTGGATCCAGGGGCTGGACCTCTCCTTGTGCCTTCTGTGGTTACAGTTGGGATAGTTCAATTCATATTGCTCCCCTGAATTCCCATGACTACTTCTGTGTTCCTCACTTCATCCCTAGCCTTAGAACGCCTGCTGTAATTAACTCTGTGCCATTGACATACTTTATGAAACAGAAAAGGAAGTCTTGGTAGTGAGAAAAGTGGTTCCTCCCAACACTGAATTTTTATCAAAATTTGATGAAAGCTATTCTGTAAATAGATCCCCAATTGCAGGTGCTGTGAGTGAGGATTTTTCAGTGTGAGATGAGAAGGCTTCAGGGAGCCTCTTGGACAAGGTGAAGGTTAGTGCTTGGACACTGCCTGGCCCTTGGCATCCTCAGCAGCCCAGGGCTGGCACATTCCATCTTGATACTTGCTTCCCCAGCTGGGAAGAGCTTTTTGAGAAGAAAATGCTTCTGGAAGTCACATGCTCAGGACTGACATCCACACACACCCCTAGAAAATATTTGAATCATGCTACCTCAGACTCAGCCCACAAGTTCAGGGTAGGGTGAAGTGGCTTAAATACCCCTTTCCTCTCTTCATTAAAGAAGCAACAGGAGAGCATATGCTTCATGTAGGCCATCCACTGTTTCCTACCTTTCCTATTGCTTCTTTACTGTCCCCATCCATTTCCTGCCTGGGTTTCATGTTTCACCTGGTCTTTGCCAGAAAACAGTTGAAGAAAAACAGCAGGATGTCTGTGCATTTTGGTGCATTTTAGCTAAATATTTATCACAACTGAACAAAAGTTGTCCTTTTTGGAGTTGAATGATCTTTCATGTCTAACATCCATTTTAATACATTGCAGTTGTGTTTCTCAAAATAATTTTAAAACCACTTAGTATGGCTTCATTGGCAGCTTTTCAGAAGAAGAAAGCTATTTGAGTGTTTAGAGGAAGAGTTACATTTCCTGATCTGATGTTTTTTCAGTCCTCATCACAAACTAACATTTTTCTAACTCAGAAGTCTAGAGTAGTTTATCTGTTTAAACAGTGTTTCATATATTCTGTGGACAGCTGGTATAATAGCATGAATAGAGAGTAAAACCAACAGAAATTGATCCAGGTCCTAGTTTTGTGATGTATCTCTCATCCACACCTGATTGTAAGATGCCTAAAGTCCTAAACAGATCCTCTGGCACCATTTCAAAATAAATAAATTAAATTAGCTCTGTACCTTCTGTATTATTCTTATTTTACTAGTCTGATTTATTGAGAATAAAGTTTAAATTGCATGGAGGAAATTACTCAGATTAAATTACTACTCAGGAAAACTTTGGGATAGCAACAGTCTCTTTGTTTGAAGTTTACACAGGGAAATGAAGTCCTGTCCCATATCTAGGGGACTTTGAAGGCCAGAGCTATCACTAGCAAATGTTAGTGTTGTAAGTCTGCTCTCTACCACCTGGGTAAGATACTCCTTCTCTGGCTTTCTCACTCTTGTTTTTCTCCTGGCTTACCACAGATAAGCTTTGAGTACCCTGCTGTGTCATGACCTCGATGGTGGAAGGTGTTTGCATGGAGAACAGCAGCCTCTGGCCAGTGGCCAGTGGTTGCCTTGTTCTTGTCTGTCTGCCTTCTCCCTGATTTCCAGAGAAGCCATCGCCTGCGGCCAAGCACCATCCCTTAGCTTTTTCATCCAGACCACTTAACAAAATGTTTTCTTGTGGGGAGAATATTTACATAAGGGATTCTCTGGAGTGGGAATCAGGATTGCCCTTCCACCAGCCCCTCACGCCTGCATTTTGTGTTGCCACACTGGGCTGAAGACTTCAAAGCATGCTCAACTCTTTGCCTGTACTCCTTGCCCTGTCTTATTTTTGACCTTTCCCCTGAGAGACAGATTCACTAGTGATGAGAAGATAATTCAGATCATTGGGTCTCTTGAGGCCCCCAGTAAGGGGAAGACAAACAATTCAGCAGCAGCTTTCCTGATCTGCACAGAAAATTCAGGCTCCATTTTTGCTGACCCTAGTGGCCTGCCACATATGGCTGTAAAACTTTGTGCTCTTAATCCAGAAAGGCAGCTGGAATTTTCAGCCATAGGCTGTCAAATGTCAAATTATGTCAAACGTCATATTCATAACACATTGGATTAAATGATAATAGCAGAATAATTCTTTTAATAAGATATTTAAGACATACTGAAATAGAAGCTTTTGTGAAACAAGTACATACAAATTTTACAGCATCAGAGCAAGAGAACAGATTGGTATTGGTAATTCAGCAGATCTGTCCTAGTAGTGTTACACACACACACACATGACCTCAGATTCCAGTGAAAACCACCAGGCCTTTCATCTGGAAACTGATGCTGAAAACCTGCCACTTCATGATGCCCTTACAGTGGGACATCACTTACCTTTCTCTCTTTTGCAGAGCAGGCCTAGTATATGCAAAAAGTAAAATTACTTTGTGAATGTAAACTGAAAAGGACTGTTTAGATCACTATGCCCAGCTACTTTTTACTGCATTTGACCATTTAATAGATGCTCAGCCACAAAGGAGCCACAAAAATCTTGCCAGCTCCCTGTGGCAACTTGCAGATCTATAGCAAAAGTTCCAAACACACTGTTATACATCACAGAGACAGCTGAGGGGATCAAGGTCTTTCACTGCTGATTTTAGTTTTCATTAGTAGTTATGATGGTAGTTATTTGTCAGATGATCCTAACAATTCTACCACATTATCCTATACATAAAGGTAGTGAATTTAATCACCCCCACCAATCTGATTTTGGGGAACGTTCCTCTGCCGCCCCATATCTGTCAAGTGGCAGGTATAACCTTCTGGGTACGCCTCAAAAACTCTCGAGATATTTATATTTAGTAGAATCACCAATGTATCCTGTCCTGTCTCTGGTTGAGATCTATCTCTGATACTCCCGATGGAGCCAAACAAAATCACAGCAGTGAAGTTAGTGGGAAGAAAGGAAATAAAAGGTCAAGAAAAATGTGAGGCATGAGATTACGTAGCTGGGGTGCAAATGAACACAATGAACAAAAGCCTCCTTCTTTTGAAGACAAAGGACAAAAGGACTCATCACAAGTTTAAACTTCCCCTTAGCCTACCACTCAGTCCCATTCAAAAAGCTGTAAGACTCCATTTTACAACTGATAAAGGTTTGTGCATCTCCTTGCTGGTCAGGAGTTCAACTTGTCTCTGCTCATCAGTTTGAAAATATGTTCCCATAACCTATGAGTCTGCTTTCATTTTATTTGTTATACTCTTAAGCAGAAGAAATTCTTTCTTTCACTCATTATACAGGACAGACACTGTACAACTTTCATGCCTTTAGCAGAATTTTCTTTCCTTCATCCATTTTTTTCAAAACATGCTATGTTCCCAAGTGGGAGCAAATTCCTGGCTGGTTTAATTGCATTAAAAAAGACTGTCACCTGTTTTATTTAGTGATCTGCTTCTATAAAGGTAGACATATTCACACTGCAGGACCTTAGAGGCTGCTTGGCTGCTAGGACATAGCCTGTGCCCATAAGGATGATTGTTAAACAATGTCCAGCTGTTCCCATTTGCACACACAATGAACACAGCCGGGTGTGATGTGCAGGAGCTTGTCTCTCCCCATCTTTGAATCAGAACAAGATGTTCACTGACCTTTCCAAAAGTGACCTTTGGTCCTTAATCAGGAGGATATCTTCCCTGAAAACACATACAAGCTGAGAAATAGCCACTGGCCATAAGCGTAATAATGATAATTGAAATGTTTCACTTTGATTTCAAGTAAGAACTATGCATATGTAGGTAGATACAAATATTTTTTCTGGCCTCCCTAAAATATTTCATAGAGTTAAAAAAAAAGGAATTTAAATAAGCTCTACCCCAGTTTAATTAACTTGCATTTTTATGGTGTCATGTCTTTAGAAATGCTGTAACAATCTGTAAAGAAATATCTTTTCATTATTTTTTTCATAATGCTGTGCAGAAGACAAAACCAAATTTGAGCAGATTTTTCAGTTGCTGTTAATAAAGGATGGAAGAGCCCAGTGTCTATATAATAACTTACAGCTGTTGAGAAGCTATTTTAGTCAGTCAGTGCATACACCACGTTCACAGTCTCCAAATACCTGTGGTCTAGCCACTTACTTCAGTCTGCTGATTATTTAGCTAGAACAATCTACCCTTAGCCCCTCCTTCCGCCCCCTCCACCCCGACAAGGATCAAATGGACAGGCATTTAAAGAAATCCAGACTCAGCTTCTGGGCACCCCTGTGACCCCAAGCCAGAGCCTCCCCATAGCTTTGCTCTGCAGGTTTGGGCAGGCTGTGGCAAGGGTGGCTTCAGACCCACTGGGGCCAAGGGTTAGGGGAAGTGTCACCAGCAAAGTGATGGTGTTTGCTGGGTGGGGAGAGGTGGGTCCCCAGTGCTCAGCTGGGTGATCCCACACAGAGCCCAGCATGCAAAGTCTGGAGCTCCCCCATCCAGCACGGGCGGGAGGAGAGGGAGCAATAGAGGGATGTATAGATTTTTTTCTTTGTGGACAACACAAAATGATAATTTCTTCCCCTTTTTTCTTTTCCTTCCTGCTAAATTAGGGGAAATTTCATATCCTGATATGAATGCAGCCTGGCACTGGATGTTTATTTAATTATGATTATTTTTTATTTTACAAACAATTATTTTCATTTAATTAAATCTTTACCTCTAAAATTGCTTCATGCCTTTAATATCTAAGTTTGTCTCATTCCTGAAATGGAGCATATCTTTCTAACGAACCCCACAGATTAATTTATATGCTTATTTCTGCCAATTATTATTTTTCCTGAGTCTTTTTAAGGAGGAGATTCACTGTTTGTTTGATGCAGGATTTCATAAGGCTTTTTTTGAACCAATTCTTTTAATGAGCATTGGAACCAGTATAGGAAACCATGATAGAAGTAAATCCCTTTTAAACAAAATATATTACAGCTGAGTTATCTGCTGTCTCTGCTGGGGTTGGTAGGGTTGTAATGCTTTTGTATAAGAATTGCTTTGGGATAATAATGTTTTCTACTTGCCTATACATTTTTCATCAGACAAATCAGGAAAAAGGTTGTATTATACAGATCTGTAACCGTAGCTGCTTTCCTGTCCTGTAGCTGCAAGGTAAAGATGAGATATGTTTTCATACTCAGAGAAAAAGGGTCAGAGTTAGAGGGGAAAAAAAGAGTATGAAAGTGCAAAGCCTTGGATATAAGTAGCTAGCCCCTAAAGCAGGTGCTAACAAGACCTTCTTGACAACCACAGAGTTTTGTGCATAGCAGAGGAAAAAGTTACAGCTGAAAGAAAAGAAACAGGCGAGGAATAGCATTGTACTGTATCTGCCTGGGATTAGAGCAGCTGAATGAGTCATTGTTATAAAATATGGGCAGCGGAGCGTCCTTTCAAGTCTCCCAACACAGACTGAATGCGGTTTTGACCGAGATGACAAAATTCATTTTGATTGAATAGTTGTCCATATTTTTAAATGAAATGCATGTGGGGCCATTAGCTCAGCTCCCTGGCGAAGGCGGCTGCGCCGCAGCCCTGCCATATGTTTGGCAGTGTTTGAAGCACCTGGCATCCTCCAGAACAGACAGTCACATTTGAATGGGGATAAATACTGAACCGTCTCGCAGCTTTCTCTTCCAACTCCAGGGTAGGTATTTTTTACATTAAAAAAAAAAAAGTACATAGCACAATACAAAAGGTTAGGCAAAAATTTATGTACATAAAATGTTTTATAAAACCAGAAAGGAAGAGTAGGACAGGACTGGCAGGGATCCTGGACTCCTCCTGTGTCTGTGGAGAACAGGATGGGCAGGGACGCCGATTTCTTTCTTTGTCTAAAGGCTTCAGGGACTGGCGAGTGCAAAAAACACAAATAATAATTTCTTCCTTTATTATGGATTTATCACAGTATTATTAAAGCTAATATGCAGTTTCTCCGCCTGGAATAATCACTCCCACAAGTCCCATCCCTATCAAATTTTCTTCTCTTTAATATCATTAAGAAACTGATATGCTTAGCTGCATGCTGAGATCAGTCATGTCCTTTGGCTGAAAAATGAGCAAGTTATTTTGTCATCAAATAAGGTTTAAATGTTTGGTGACCCATGAATCTGAATTTCAAAAAATAGGAATATCACATGTCCTTGTGCTTCTCCTGATGCCTTGCTGATGCTGGGCCATTTTTGGGGTTTATTTTTTTAAGTGTTAACATGGATTTATGGTATGTTTCGTGGTTTAAAGAGCTATTGATTACATGGGACACAGTTAGAGCAGTCTCAATTAGATCTACCACTGAAAGGTGAACTCAGACAGGAATAGGTGAAAGCAAAGACTAGGACAATACTCAGAGAACAGAAACCCCATCACATGACAGAGTTAAAAAGGCTTTTTCTAGTTTTATGTTGCAAAGCAAAGTCTTGGAGAGGGCACCATTTATTTCTCTAAGCCTGTCTCCAGGAGCAAAAGGACATTTCTTCTGAAGGGCACCATGACACATGGATATAAACTGTGAATACATCCACGTTGGACACAGAAAGGTCTGGCAATGAAAGGAGCAAGAGTCTCAGCTGGACTTCTAGGAAGTTGCTGAGGCCTAAAACCACAGTTTGAAGCTACTTTTTGATAACTGTATTCATGAAGTGTAATGATATGGTTGTCTCCATTAGCAGGTAAATGACTTCGATGAGAAAACAAAAAGTGCCTTCTTTTATTACTTTATCAGTGTTCCTAATACCAAAAATGCCTTCCACAATAGAATGATGAGGAATACTGAAGGTTTCCCAACACACTTTCTGTCTGGTCATAGTGCAGCGTTTATTTCTTTCTTTTAAATACAGTGCAAAAGTGGAAATGAGCTGAGTGTTTATGTTGTTTCACTCCTTCTGAGAATCATTTTCAGATCCCACTTGAATAATTTTTCTGCCTACAGCTGCTTCCACAAACATCTCAGTGGGTGGACTCCATCTAAGAAATCCTTGTGCTTCTGCCAGGATTTCTTTTCTATTCCAGCTCCACACCTTTTAAAGAAATTATAAGTAGTACATGGCAATAATGATTCAGAAAGGATGCTGTCCTTGGGACATAGGCATTTCTGACAGTGTTTTGTTAGCTTATGTGGATGCCAGCTCTGTAAGAGAACATTGCTGTTTATTTTTCTAGATAGCTATTATGACTCTTCTGGTTTTTATTGTTTATAACATTAATCCTTGGTGATTCATATCCTATAAATTTGAAATACAAATGAGCAAAAAACACAGCCATTTTTGGTGCTGTATTTTTTATCTGAAAATAGGCAAAGTGTTATAATTCAAATGAAAATCTGCTAAAATGAAGGAGTTGCACATAATCTATATTAACCATTTTTGGTCCTGCTGTGCACTGATGAGCACTACCACGGGAAGGTGTGCATTGCCACCTTGCCCCCTGTGCCTCTCACGGGAGAGCCTGCAGGAATGCAGAAAAAGCAGGATGAGAAAAGTGATGGCATAACTGCACACTCATGTACTAGCACCAAGCACTACTAGAACTCCATAAAAATGAAAATAAAACAAGGGAATGGTGATCTGATAAAAATACAACTCTGCATATCAATGTTTCATTCAAAAGAGGAGATTCAACCTCTGTGGAATTACACTGCTCACTGCAGTGAAATAGCTGTTGCACTAACAAAAGCCAAGCAAGGTCATTATCTGCATTTCCAAGTATTTGAAAAATAAAATGGAATAGCCTTTTCATCTATATATGTTATTTTTGTTCTTTAGAAATTGTAATAACAGCAACCTCAGACTGTTATTTTCTTGTCCTTATGGTACCAAAGAAGAAATGTATCCTTTGAAAACACACCAAAATAAAAACAGCATGAAGGAGCAATTCCTGAGGCTGGTAGCCTGTAAAAAGAGCTACCATCTGTGTTCAGGTGCCAGGAGGAAAAAATACTTGCCACACTGTCTTATCAGCTCTGCTTAAGCTCCAAGCCTTAGCTGTACCAGCTCTGAATTTTTTGCACAATCCATATTTCATATAGATAGGTCAACAATCACACCATATGGTATCATATGTATGTATCAGATCACATTGCCTACTCCATAGCTGCTATTTAATGCATCACAATAAGAGTACTGTTTCTTGGTACAATAAATTACTAATACATTTAACTGAACATTTTCTCCATCATTTTTTCAAATCAGTATCTTTAAGGGAGTTCAAGGGAGGTTTAGAAAAATTTGTACATTATGCTAATAATTTATGGGTTTCTCTGCTTAGATTCCTTTAAAGGACTGGATGGAGAAGCACTTCATTGTTTTGACTCAAGATGTTTTGATTTACAAAGTGAAATGCTGACAAAAGCTGTGAATTTCTTCAGTAATTTGATGTAAGGTCTCAGATACCATCACTGGCTTGAACATTTTTGATTCCTGATCCCTGGGTTGGTTTGCAGGATATGTGCTGCTTCTCCCTGGCCACAGCACTGCTTTAGCTTTGTTCTGCTATAGTTAAATTGCTACCTGAGCATGTTTGCATTGTTGCATGGGCATGGTGACCTTTGGTAGTAAATCATTTTGACTGGGCCAGATTGGGTTGAATGGCAAGAAACAAACACATGCAACTTTGTTTTCAATTTAAGAGACACAGCAATTTAGATAATTTAAAGTTTGGTTCCAGGAAAGTGTTTACATTTCATTACCCCAACTTTGGTGTAGCTAGATTGTGAAATTTGTT
The DNA here is from genome assembly GCA_013397155.1 of Irena cyanogastra. Classification (NCBI taxonomy): domain Eukaryota; kingdom Metazoa; phylum Chordata; class Aves; order Passeriformes; family Irenidae; genus Irena; species Irena cyanogastra. The sequence continues at coordinate 313,547 of VWZV01005348.1, read as the reverse complement.
TATAATATATAAAAAGATGCATATTTATTTACATGCATTTGTATGTGTACGTTTATGTATGTGTACAGCAAAACTCATGCACAAATAGATGTGCATTACATACATGGTAATAATATAGCTGTACCATTAGGAAAACATGGGGACATCTATTCTAAGTCAGTCATGTAGGTCCCTCTGAGATCTTTGGAGAGACACAGCCAGTTCCAGAGGGTGATCTATATTCATCAATTCAAAATGAGAGGTTGCTTGCTAAGAAATCCTCTGTAACTAATTCAGAGCAAACACGTAACATTCAGAATGCTAAAGTTAGGGACAGGAAATCCAAACCAACTGTACTCCCGAAAGAACACTCTTTTGTGGAGCTGACTGATCATGCACCATTTCTGGTGCCTACTCTTGTTTTTTGTGGTGGTGATAATAGTGATGCTGGATTCTACCAAGTTAGAAAATATGTTTTCCACTTTAAATTAGAAAGTTTTGTGGGTTTTTAATGGTTACGGTAGTTATTAAAGAAGAAACCGTTCATGTTGCCAATTCATCGTTTTTTTGTTTGCTTAATTTTCTCCTTAAAAATGTCTTTGAAGCATATAATTGTATAAATGTGACTTGATCACTGAAATCACTGGGTGGGCTTTAAAATCATGAGGGCAGAAGGAAAAGGAAGGAGAAGAATTCATGAGATCTACAGTAAAGAGAATTATTAATCTGCTGAAATATGTGCCTCTGTTACTATTGGCTCTCTGAAAAACTGATTTCACACATTATAATGTGCCTCCTAAAACTGAAAAAATAGGAATGGGTGTGGAAACCTAAATTTGAACACTTCAATCTCTTAAGAAGACATGTGTAGAAGAAAATGTAAATTAGATCTGGAAAAAAATGCAAATCCATAAGAGAATCAAAATTAAAACCCAAAAATCATGTGTCCTGGTTTAACGGTGAGATGTGGCAATAACACCTCTGGGAGCTTCTGAAAGGAAAACTCAGATTCTTGGCTTAATGTGTAGCACAGAGATTGCCTTGAATATAAATTTTATCTCTGCCTTTCCAGTACATGTTGCGAGCCAAATTCCAGCACTGTCTGAGAGAATGTTTGTATTTCTCTACAGTGATGGTTTGAATCAATACTTCATGCTATAAGCAAGGAAAACAATACTGATGAAGATCTTTTCTTAAGTAAAACAAGTGAAGAACATGCTGTGTCTAATGCAGGCTTGCTCCTGAGCTACTGTAAAATAGCATGCAGTGCTTTGCAAAATTTGAAGGATGTGGAAAGTGTACTAAAAGCAGTGCACTTTTAATAACTGCACTTTTGGAGATAGTAATAATCTGGTAAAAACATCATTAAGTTAGGACCATTTTGCTGTTATCTTGGATGAGAGGGTTTAGGGCTCTAGTAATTTGCAAAGCTAATCTAGTTCAGTGATCCGCAGGCTGTGACCTTTGACAACCCTCCTGGTGATGGGAAGAATAGAGCATCTGGATGCCAGGAAGATAAGAAGGTTGGAAAGGCAGCTGGGTCTGCAAGAAAAAGCAACCAAACTCCATTCTGTGAGGTTAGTAAATGCATCTTATATTTCGGTAGATGACGGATAATTTGGATGCATTAGCACCTAATTTTTGGAAGTTGCTCTTGAATAATATGCTTCAGTTTCACAGAGGCCAAATGACAAAACTGTGACAATTTTCATAGCTTCAAAGTGATATTGCTTTCTAAATTGGGTAAACAGAGCTTCCAAAAATTATGTCAACTATGTGTCAAGTTGGCATTAAAAAAGAGAAACACCCTATGTCAGTGTCATTGAAATAAACAAGTTAACAGCTAGTCGTAAAGGCCATGAAGGGAGTAATTTAGGAGAATATGAGTTCCTGACTCCGGAATTCCAGTTCTCTGACCCAAACAACAGCACTCCCACACACTGGGGAATGTTAGTATGAAATAAGCATGGGAGTGCCAAAGCTGGAAAGCTGTATCAAAAAAGGCCAAAGACACAGGAAACTGCAGATTTGGATCTGAATTTAAAATGAACCACTCTGGCCTCTGTCTAAAATTAAGTCTGACTCCCCTGAGTTTGGGTAGAGCTCAGCATCATATGGCAGGGAAGTCATTGAGAAGAGGCAAAAATGAAACGGCAGTAGACACCCAGGATGGCAAGGGGGGTAGTGCTGGAGTTGAAAGATGCTGCTGAAGACAGGGATTGTTTTCAAGGCAACTGGATGCAGAGAAGCAGAACTGGATGCAGAGAAGCACTTGGAGAATTGAGAGAGGAGGAATAAAGTGGAAAGAAGTTATGTTTCATGACGCCATCAAAACATTGCTCAGCTTAAGTGATTAAGGCAGTTTTGGCAAAGAATTACTCTAAAATGAAAATATGGAAAATGAATGCTGCTTTTACTTTTATAGAAATGAATCCCAGAGATTATTCAGATATCAGTGTCATCTTTTAAACAAACCGCCCTACTCTGAAAGCACAGACACCTCTCAGTCTCCCCAGGGAGGTAAGTTTCCTCTTTAGTCTGGTTCCAATCTCAGGAAAAAACAGACAGAGATATGAACTAGAAGTTGCTTGTATGAACAACCTCATGTCCAAACCTCTAGAGCTCTATCCCCCACTGGTGATATACAGTCTTTGTAAACACACAATGGGCTGTAAAAACAATTATTAACATTCATCACTGCTTTGGTATATTGACTTCACTGAGCTAACAATAATAGTAATGATGATGATGAGAAACTTCAAAAGATTTAGGGAGGCCAAATACTTGTTTCTTTCTAGTAAGGCCTTCAATGTATCTCTGCCATTTTTGGAAGCCATAATTTTTGTGAAAATTCTTTCTTAAAGGCTTTGTTTGACTTTGTTAATGGTCTTGGGATTAATACAGCTAGTGAGATAGAAAAAATCTTTGTGTTGTATTACAATTGGGGATTATTTGAGGAATACTTGAAAAAGAAGCCAGACTTCCCCTTGTTGTTGCAAAGTATGTCCATCATGGTTTCATGAAAGATGCATTTCACTGTACAAAACCCAATCAGAATAAGTGCTCTGGTTGCAGCTGTGATTGTAATGGGGAGTGACACACCCTCCAAACTCAGAAAAAAAGAATTAAAGAAAATACTACCCCAAATTTTTTTAAAGGTCAAACGTGGATTCAGGTTTGCAGTTGGAACCCAAACGCAGGAGGACATCACTGTGAAGTCTGGGAATTTTCCATTGGGAATCTCTCTTTTACAGCAGATTCATCTCTCTGTAATGCAACTACAAGCAAACATTGACACGAATACCAAAGAGACAGGAAAGATCCAGATCCATATCTGAAGTTTACATTTGCCTCATTTCTGGTTTCCTGATAGAAGGACAACCATAACACATGCAGTTCATAGATGATCTGGAGCCAGTGCTATGCCTTCCTCCTCTTTTTTCCCTTTCCCTCTTTTCTTTCAGTCCCAGCTGGCTGAAAATATGACTCCTGCTGTGAAAACAGTGTATGTCATCAGATTTCTTAACAAATTTTCTTTCATGATTTATGGTCATGGAAAGGAGTTTGAAGACTTTCCGAAAGACATCCTCCTTAGTCCTTCCTTCAATCCTTTTGGAAGGCTTGGGATGGAAAAACTAGACCCTTGAGAAAAAAATAAGAAAAATTACAGGAAATTGTTTCTTTTAGAATAAAAATAGAGAAAAGGATGGAATAATGTCTAAAAAGATGTTATTACTGATTTATTTTATTGCTGCATTTACTGTTTCATTTGAGTGGTTTAAACCACATTCAACAATGAACAGTACTCCCAGTGAAATGATTAGGTATTTCCAGTGCATTTATTCTCTAACTAAACTTTCCAGTGTTATAGCAACTATAATTCCAATATTTTTTGAGCCAAATTTATTGTTAGCATATAGCATATAGCACTTCACTGCATGTATTACATTATGGTGAATGCATGTATGGGGATGTCATGTACATTTTCAAGCTTTTGACTTAGAAATATTTTTTCATGAGAGTTTTGTATTAGAGCTCAAGATACCAGCTGTTTCAGACCTGTATGGTTATACCTTGTATGTTTCATAACCTGTATGGTTAACATTTCCTTTAGTTTACAAGACAATATGGCAATGCTCTCCAGTTTACTTTTTCCCTGGTCTGCTTCATAAAGGAACTATCAGGGAAAATTACTTTTTCTTTTATTGGTAGAAAACTTCCCTTCAAAGCACTGTCCTCTACCTCATTTTATTTTTTTAAAAGTATATTTTTGTATTTTCTACACACATGTAGGAGCTATTGGTGTACTCCTCATCAATAAAGCAAAATAAAATTATTCCTACATGTATTTCAACCACTCCTCAGATTTTTTATCTTCAAAAAAAGAATGAAGAAAATTTGTTTGGTGGATTTTTTTTCATGAGAATTTTATATGCTTAGCACATATAAGAAGTCCAGGTCTACCTCAGGGCCACAGTAGTTTATTAGTTTATTTAGAAAGTTACCTGTTCATCTTTCAGGAGTCTTACGGTTATCTTTAAATACCCTGTTACAACCAATTTCTTTCACCACTATCCAACTGCTATAAAATTTGGAAAAAACTCTACACCAGAACTTCAGCCAAGACCAAATACATTATATGTGATCTAGTGAGAACATTCTAATGATTCAAAGAGGAAGAACTGCATTTTTTTTATGTTGCAGAACAAGAAACTCAAGTAAACGATTGGAAGAAACATCACATAGAGGAGTTATCATATTGATAGAATATTGATATGCTATCATTGATAGAACAGCTGGGCCTTGTGGCAATGGAGTTGCTGTTGAGCAGAAGCAACACAATGAACAGATTTTCAAACTATTCAAAACTTACATCAAAGCAGGTAGTCTTCACAGATGAAGTCTTCCCTGGTAAATGCAGTCTACACAATTTAGGTATGATCACAATTGAGGCTGTTGTTTGGATTTTATAAAAATCCTTTATTGCTTTTCAATTAGTACATTATGGTGGGACAGAAAGAAAAAGGTGCTACTGCATGGGAAGAGCACATTCAGGACTGCACTACCTGTTTAATGGAACAGTATTTTTCTCCTTACAAAAAACCCCTCCAAAACCTAGATCTTCATTCTGCTACATAAAGGGCAAGCGGTTTTGTCAAAGATTCTCAGTCATCAGAATTACCCTAAATGTATGCACCAGGGCTGCTGCCTGTCAGTAAAATATTTGATGCAAAAGATTTATCTGTGTTTTTCAGTTTTTTATCCTAAACTAACAGGGATATATTATGGATCAAGCAACTAATACCAGACATTTGTGTTATGTCATGCAACATCCACTTGACAGCTCACAATTTCCCACTTAGTCAAGTTCCTTTGTCACATAAGTGGTGTTTGGGAAGAAAATGCTTTGCCAGTTTCAAAATCCCCAATCTAAACAAGCCTATACAGTGATAAGATTTAAAAGTATGTGTCCTATTCACATGCCATTCATTCTTTTCAGGTTTATTCCTAGGAGAGATCCTGCATTACACATACACACAGCTTGAGCTGTATAACCTTTTCCAAGACCAGCTTCGCAGCCCTGTCGGGATGCTTTCTGTGTAGGTACCAAGTCCTCAGATTCACAAGCAATTGGCAGCCTTTCATGCCAACATTCACAATTCCAATTAAACTCTCAGCTCTTTGTCACAATAGACATTTCTCAGATTATTCTCATCAAATTCTGCAGATGGAAGCCGGAGGGTATTTGCATGGATTCTGAGGAATAGAAGCGAGGATTTTTATTGTTACTCCTCAAGGTTTCTCCTCATCATTCCTCAGTCCCTTATACACTCTGCGTAGTGGTAAAGTGACAGTTGCTGAGCTGGGTTTTTAAAATGCATGTCTATCTGTCAGTTCCAATGTGTCTCACAGTGGCATGCATTAACTTATCGTGCTTGAAAGTACAAAAAGATTATGCCGCAGTGAAATGTTAACAAGGTCATATCATATACACACTAGCTCATTGCACTTTTCTTCCTTTCATTGCTCCTGTTAGGCATTATTCCATGTCATGCATAAATAATGCTGCTCTAGAGAGAAAGTCAGTGTACTTTATATTACTGCTGCTGCCATGCCATTGAGACAGTCGGAACTTCTGGAGTGAATGTCAGAACACAGCACTTGCTAAATTATTGGTACCTGGCCATCAAAGACAAGCACAGTGGATGAATACAGGTATTCATGAACAGATCATTTTCTGCTTTGCATCTCTACAGCAGCAGCCATATTGAGGTAGTTTTAATATAAATGAGGGCAAATCATTGTCTGGCACCACGCATCCGATTTTATGGGACTTCTGTGCAGTCTGTCAGATTGTGCTGGGCAAACCACATGGAAGGTCAGAAAAGCAGAACAAGTGGGCAATTTGTGCACCAAGGAAATATTTCACAAGCAGAAAGTTTCAGCTACTCTCTAACAGAGAGCCAGAGATAAATATTTTTCCCTCAATGTAATTCTGCAGTGCTATGGTGAACGTGCCAGTACATCTGCTGAAAGACCTCAGCTCCTCCCTACTTCTCTGCTCCCGAAGATCACCAACAGCAGCCTTGGACCTCTACAGGGTCCCAGCTCCAGGTTTTCCAACTGATACTGTTTGGTTTCTCTGAAATCTGTCTGTGTGGGCTATCTAGGCCTGCTGCCTGCTTCCCACCCTTTTTTATTCCCTCCAGATGGAAAACTGTGAATTTTAGGCTAGATATTCCTAGCAGGTGTTTGGTAAGGGATTCACTTCAGTCTTTGACCCGCAAATAAATTACCACCCACATGCAAATTTCAGAATTAATTGTAAGTAAATCTAATACGATCCATGAGCTTTTGCTTTAACATCTGTCACAGTCTTTTTTTTACCAGTGTATTTTTTCACATCTATGTGCATTTATCAGGAAATCTTATTTCGTCCAGGCCTAGGTTAAGTCAAAGTAAAGTTGTCTATAGCAAATACTTTATTCCCATGCGTAGCAAATAGCAGCAATGGTCAATTACAAATGGAGCCACAGAGGTTGGCAAAGGGTGAAGGGGAATAGAGAAATATTTTTGTTAGTAGAGAACAAAACCACCTGTTCTATTATTATGACTAATACCACAAATACTCGTCGGTTTATGTCAGCTTTAATGGATATTTTTGCACAAGTAGGCAGTCATTTTAGTTTACTCGATAATTATGAGAAAGGAAATCTAGTGCAAAATCAGGTTCGAACCAATTGCAAGATTAATCAGTTTGAAGTATAGTTGCAGGATGCAGGTTCCCCATCACAAGCACATCTGTGTCCAGTCCTAGACCACCTGAACTTGCTGTTATCACTATCCAGCAATGTTTGCTATTATAATGGCAAAGAAAAATTTAATGTTGACTTTGTGAAATACAGATTAGTCACTTTGGCAATGTAATTTGTACAGTGTTTGGTGGTCTTTGTAATGAACTTTGATTCTATGCTTGTAACACCGTGAGGCTTTAATAAATCTACAAGACAAACAACACAGACATGAATAGGTATGTAGAGAGTGATCTGTTGTTGTTCTCTGTTAGGCTGCTAGCAATAGCTCATATTTATAGTTCTCTGTTTGTAGAAGAAAAATCTCAGTTTCTGACTCCGGAAAGATGGAAATTCCTGGGGTAGAAGACTGGTAGCAACTCCTCTGGGTGTGGCATCCTTCTGTGGGATTTCATTTCTTCCCTGAGACTATGCGGTAAAGCCATTTTAAACTCAGGACTTCTATTTCACTGTAAATCCCAAACACCTAATAATCCTCTCTGGGGTAAGCCGGCGAGTGAGAAATGAAGCAGGAGGAATCAAAGACCCTCAGCTCAGGAGAAACTATCACCTCATGAGGGCTCAGAGGAGAAGCAGCCACACTTCTCCTACTTGCCATATCCTCTTTGATACAAAGCAGAGCCGTGCTGGGCTTGCCCTGGAGGTGCAGTTTTTGGGACTTTGTGTCTCATGAGCAGGGTTATGGTGGGACTGTGGTAGGAGTACAACCCTGAAAGCCCAGGAGTATTTGGGATGAGGAATTTCTCATGATGAAGCAGCCAAGCCCCAGATTGAAGTTTGTCCTTCAGGCAAACCATGAGACAGTTCAGTAAGAAGCCTGGCAGTTTTCTGATGTGCCTCAGACTTCATTTTACTGCAATTTCTTCTTAGATGACTTTACATAAAACTCTTCAGCTTAGTTGGAGCTATCACTTTCAGATCAGAAACATTTCATCAAATCATTCTAGACCAGCTCTACCACTGAATCCATTTGTATTGTGTTACTTTGGGGAGTCTCAATAAAAGCAGACTATCCAATTTCACTTTAGTTTATAGTTTCTAGCATGTATGTTTGAAAAATGAAACTTCTGTCCCCAGTACAATCCCAGTTTCAACATTTGTTTCATTTTGGGAAGTAATATTTAAAACTATGAACAAATTGATTTAATGTGATTTGCATTTAGGTCATCAAGATATCAGAAATGGACTTCAATTTTCCTGTGAAATTATTCAGATTTTGAAAAAATCTCTTCTGGAAAAGTACCAAAGGCTATTTTTTCTAGTTTCCAATGTAGTAATTTTCTGCTGCTCAGAGACTGCTAAAATTAATCCATACGTTCAAATCAGGAAATGTTATTCCTCCAAAGAATTATCTATGAATAATTAAAGGCAATTACGAATTTTTGTCCTGTATTTTCCATTCATCCTTACCACCTGAGCTCTTCAAATTTCCAGTTTAACTTCTCCCATGGAGCAGCCATGGTGGTCCTACTAGATATTTTGTTTGGATGGGCAAGAACACAGCTGGGTCTTTCAAAAGAACTTAAACAAGAGGATAAGATGTATGAACCTGAATTTCCCAGGACTCTGCATTCTACAAGTGACCTGTTTCAGGGTCTCCTCAAGGACAGCTCCACATGTGGCAACTGGACTAACCAAAAATAATGTTGGCACATGCAGACATGTACCATTACCAAAATAATTTGATCAGGAATGAAAATCTGTTGTGTGCACTGTCACTTTTTACACTGTCACTTTTTACACTGTCACTGTTGCTTCACAAAGTTCTGCCTTGTATGTGACTTGCTGCTCCACGTCAGCTTTAACTGCAGGCCATTATTCCCTTGTTTTGTAAACTGCCATTTTACTTGATGTATTTAACTGAAGGCTAATGATGCTTGCCATTTCTGTAGTATGACTAATGCCTTTGGATTTGGACTTCCAGATAACCTCTGGAAATATATTAATTTCTGTAGTTCCTACAGTGAAGAGGATTATTAGCAAAATGCAAAATTTCGGCTCTTTTACAAGGGGGAATTCAGCACATAGTCTGATATACTTATGACTTCAAGAAAGCAACAAAACTGGAGAAGGTTTATTTTTTGTGGGGAAGGTGATGTTTGATTGCTGTTGAATACTTTTCATGTATTTTTAATAGTTAAAATTCAATATTCACTGAAGGATCAAAGCACAAAAGGCCAAATATTACTCTCAGATGTGCATGTTTGGCTCATACTTTTTCTGGGATCATCTGAAATTTGAGGCACAGCCTTTTGCACAGGGCACTTTGTAACCTGGTGGAAATGAGGGGCTGCTGCTCCATTGGCAGCAATATCCCCCTGGGTGCTCTCTCAGTGCACAGCCTTGTACCCCTGGTACCACTGGCTTCACATGCAGCTCCCAAAGAGGAAGGAAGCAGGCAGAAGAAAGGAATGGATCTTTCTGGTGTACTGAGTTTCTTAGAACTGCCTCAGGTTCACAATCCCTCATGCTAGCTCCTCACAGCTCCTGCCAAAGCAGCTCCTCCTCATTCTTGCACTTTCCACGCCCTCTCACTTCCCATCTTTTAATCTGACACCCTCTCACTTCCCATTTTTTAATGCAGCTATTCTAACCAAGTCCCACAGTGCAGTCCTGGTGGTACCAGGCTCTGTCCTGGGCACTGAATGAGTCCCCCCTGTCCTGCCAGGCAGTGCAGGGGACCTGTGCCATGACAGCTGCCCACGGGCCCAGCTCCCATACCCGACACATCCATCTGACAGGGGCTGCAGGGATTTCTCTTTGGGATAAACACCACTTTTCCTACCATGCCAGTTATTGCACGAAGTCCTGCATTTGCTAGGTAGGCTGCTCAGACACAACTGCCCCTTGTAAATCCCTCTGGAGTGCTGCTGTATTGGCCCAGTGGTTAAAGACAGCAAAGCCTGACTTTGAAGTGTATCAACTGGGACATTCATCTGAGACAAAAAAGACAGGAACTTCACTTCTCCATCTTCCAGTGCATGTTTAAATGCATTTTAACTCTGTCACAAGTATTGTTGGAACACGGCTGAATCCAGATTTTCTTCTCTACTGTAAGCATGGGAATATAAAGTTTTATATTATAAATACAGAATATATAAGTGTAATATTTCCTTTCTAATCAAAATAATTTTTAATTTATCCATGCATGGTCAAGCAGCAAGAGCAATTTTCTATACATTTATTCCAGACTAACATGGGGGCCATGTCTTTGTGCAAATCTAGATTCACATCCCCTAGAGCAGAAAAGAAAATTGAACATGATTTCTCACATTCTAGGTCAGTGTACTAAATCTGTGACTGTGAACTGAAAACAGGTATCCTCATCACGTTTAAGGAAATAATAAATTATATGCCTAGAAATTGGCAAGGGTAATGCTGAAAGTACACAGGTTTTGCCTCTCTGGTTTTTGGACCTTGGATTTCTCCTTGTATTGTCTTGCATTGTGAGGTGCCTGTCAGCATCCCCACGTCACTGAGACAGTTCAGGGCTGCAAGTCCCAGTGCCAGGGAGCTGGTACCATTACATTCACAAGCCTTGTAGCATCCAGGTCCTCTCTGGGATGCTCTCATCAGATGGGCTGGGTGAGCAAGTAAAGAATCTCTTTTTCACTTTTGAATTTTGAGGTCACCTAAAACCGGCCTGAGACAGCTAAAACTCCAGCTTGAAATGGGCAACCAGTGGAGAGTGGGTGCCTCTCTGCTGTTGCTGCTGCTGGAGCAGGGGATGGGAATCAGGGAAGAATGTGTCCTGCAACAGTAGCCCTAAGGCCAGCCTTGCAGTCAACATTTGGGAGTGACAGGGGAATAATGGAGTGTGGAAATAAAACTAGGCCAAATATTGAGTGAACATCTGGCGTGGGTGCTTTCAAACCATCATCTGTGCTTCATTCTGCTTGCCAGCACACATCATTAACTTTTAATGTAAAGAACAAACAAATGTGTTTGTGAGCAGGATGATTATCCTCCATACATTTTTTTTCCATCTCTAAACATGTTAATTATGGTTTACCCTAAAATACTCATTAATGTTAACATTCTAAGCGAATATTTCTGTAACTTGGAGAATCTCGTGAGAACAGCTTGATTCTTTTCCAAGCATTTGAAGGCCTTGTGTTTATTACACCTAAATATTTATGTGCACCCTGCTGCGCTGTCACCATTCCCAAATGTTCCCAAGGTGTTACTCTATACCACTCTCTTCCTCAGTTTCACAATAAGCCTACCATTTGGGATCTCTGTGCAGAGCAGATGCCTATTTTCATCTCCCAGACGAGGGTACGATTTACTTTATTTGGAATAAAATCCATTGAAAGGCCAGGAGAACATGCAGAAAATTGCTGTAATTCAGGAACTGACTCAAATCAGTTTGTTTCACCATTGATACCAGGAATGGATTTTTTCAACCTCTGTCTTATTCTGATCTCACCATCAGAACCATCAGTGTACAAACACACAGTTCCAGTATATAAAACATTTCAGCTATTATCAGTTGAAATCAGAAGAATTTTCACATTAATTGTTCTGAAGTTGATTTTGCCTAGGGGATGACATACAGAATCCTATTCTAAAAAGTAAAAAAAGTATATACTCAAGCACCGAAGAAAGGAATGACATGAAAAACTCAATTAAATTGAAGCTTTTGGTTTTGATACTGACTAGTTTTGGAAGTCTGTAATGAGAAAATAATTTATAAGGAAACACATATTTTAGAAGCTGAATGATGAAATATTAAACTAGAGCTCCAATATTAAATGAAAGGTTTTCTCCAACATAGAAAAGCATATTGAGAAGATTAACATAGGTTCATACAAAAGTGAAAAGACAAAAATGTTACTTTCCAGGTCTTCATGATACCAGAATGAACAAAGTATGAGTATTAAATTTCTGCAGTACATAGAAATTTTTATAAATTCAAGGGTTAACAAAAAAACTTTTCAAGTCAGGATACACCTCTAACACACTAAAGAAATTGTTCTTGTACTTGGACTTCAACAAGCCATGAAATATTTAAACACAAAAAGCTATTTCCCCAGTTACATGGCAACGTTGCAGCTTTAAATATTAAAAACAATAGCGCTGTAGCATTCTAAGCAAGTACAAAAGTTCATTGGCACCAGATAGCTCTCATTTTCTCTTGCTGGAGTGGTAGAAAAGATACTTTATTATAAAAACAAAGAGACACTACTGAGGAATGCACACTCCCCAGATTCCTTCCTATCAGAGTATGGAGAAAAGAAATATCTTTCTGATTTATCTATCTAGGTGTTTATATAGCACCATTCTCAAGAGTCTCTGGATTTGTGGACTGAGTGAGGCAAGAGGGACCATTTGCTTGTTATGGGAATAAGGCTTATAATCCCCTGTGAGCGTATGTAACCATAGCTCAAGTAAACACCAGCAATGATAATTTTCCAAACATAGTGAAAGGCAGAAATAGATATATACTGAAAGCTCTTTGTTCTCAGGTCAAAAAGTGACACAAAATTATGCAAAAAAGATGGGAGTAATAGCTGGAGAGAAACTCATCCATGCAACTGTGATGATAAGTCTTGTTTGTTAAGATGATCTCTTTATCCCCAGTCAGGTGGGGAGGATATTGTGGTAAATCAATGTGGAGACCAAAAGCCAGAATTAACTATCTCAGGATATATATATATAGGATATATCAGGATATATCTCAGGATATATCTCAGGATATGCCTGTTACTGAGTTCAAGCAGAGAACCTTCAGAGACAAGCGCAGCAGCACAGCTGTTAATACAAGACTCCTGGCTCTCTATTTCATCTTAAAGTCTAACTCAAATACTAGTTTTATATTGCCTACTTGGGCTTTGTGGTCTGTGCAGCACCTTTCCCGCTAATGTATTTTTTGCATCAGTTTCAACCTTCTACCCACCACAGTTCTCATCCTTTCCATACCTCTCCTTCCCTTACACTAGCCTCTTCTAATTGTTTTCCCACACATTCTAATCTCTTCTGATTTTTTTCTTCTGTCTCACCTCACAGCCAGCAGCATAAGAGATCCCTTAAATAAATAGATGACAAAAATGAAGAAAAACACCATAAAGCACATGTCTGGCTACAAAAGGACTGTAGTAGGCCTGCAGATTTGCTCCCTTGGTGCACTTGTTGCTGTATTGATGACTGAGAAACAGAAAGCCACCAGATCTCCCTTCTCTTTGCTCTGTTGGCCCAGAAGGGCAGCATGGCCAAGGGAGGTGGTTTAACTCCTTTTGTGTGTTGTCAGCACCCGCTTTTTGTACTATAGTTGTGTTCCCAGATGCTGGCACAAGAGTGTGGGCTGGGCAGCTGAGGAGCCATGCACACTGATGTCCTGCTTGCTAGGACTATCCCATGGCTTGATCAGCCGTGGGTGGTGGTTAACATGAGAAGGAAATAATATCATTTTAAAGGACAAATCCAGAAACTGTGTTGTGGTCCGTGGTGGTGGTGGTGGTAGACACAACATTTCCTGAGAGCGTCTTGTGCCAACAGGTAGGAGCCATGAGAGCGGGGCACACACAGACAGACACAGACACAGACACACACACAGACACACACACACACACAGACACACACACAGACACACACACACACACAGACACACACACACACAGACACAGAGACACAGAGACACACAAGACACACACACACAGACACACAGACACACACACACACACACACAGACACACAGACACACACAGACACACAAGACACACACACACAGACACACACAGACACACACACACACGCACAGAGCAGCTCAGCTCTGACAACACGGGAAGGTCCAGGCACGGAGATCCAATGAGGCTTCATCACAGTCCAAAGCTGAAGGAATCCAGGGGCCAAGGACAGGGGACAAACGAGAGTCCAGGGTTAAACAGAGGAAAAGAGGGGCTGGAGAAGAGCATCACTGATTCAATGGTCTGAGGGCTCAAGGGCAGTACACTGGGAAGGGACCAATAGGGAATGCCAGGGTGGATAGGCAGGGACATAAACCAATGGGATTACAGGGAAGGGAGAACTCCTAGAACATGAACCTATAAGGGTAAAAGGGCTAGGGAAGGCCAACGGGCCAATGGGGAGGACAGAACTGGGACAAATTAACATAGTGCTGCAGAGCTCCATGGGGGAAGCTTCTTTCCTCACCCTGAGCTCTGAGGAATGCCCAGAGCCTAAGGTGCATCTCTCCAGGGGATTGCTCTTGTCCTCTCCCCAGTAGGCTCACAGGCCTCCACAGAACTGTAGTAGTGATGTCCAGCATTCTCTCTGCTTAAATCTTATTACTATGATTGATCTGAAAGAGAACAAAGTTGACCCTTTTGTTAGACACACTTGCTCTGTCTCTGTGGGCAAGTATGGGTAGAGGCAAGCTACTCTGCCTGTGGCCCAAAAACAAACTCTGGCTTCAGACTCACAGAGTTAAAGAAGTCGAGCACTGAGCTCTCATTATACAAATGTATATTTGTGCAGTTTCTGCAAGTGCAAGTTCACCATTGCCCAGCTCTGCAGGCAGAAGGAGATTATGCATATCTGCCTGTCCCTGTGCATCCCTAAAGAAGTTTGAATGCCTGACATAGGAAAAGCAGTAGTGAGGGCATGGGAAGACCCTGCCATTCTTCCCTCACCCATGTGAAACCACGGGCACCCCCACCACTGGCACAGAGCCCTTTCTCCTGCTGCTGATCCCCATTTGTCAAGTTACAAGAGCTCCCAATACTGCTGTTCTGTAACAGGGACCAGGAATACCTATATTAGCTGTATTACCTATAATAGCTCAAGCATGCTTGAGGCTTTTCACTACAATGCTTAAGATAAAGGGTGCTATCTACTGTAAATGCAAAGTCTAAGCTGTGAAATCAGCAAAATTTCCAGTACTTAAGAAAAAAAATGAATCAGAAACCAAACTTGACTTTTTCCTCCCAGCTTTGCCTGGAACAGGTCTCATTTGTCAAGGAACGCTACATAATCATCTCACTGCAACTTCCAGATTTTCCTGGTACAAAGATAAAAGTATGGAATGCACCTGTCTGTAATACTGCAAGATGTGAGAGCACAGCCAGTTTGGGAATATTGTTAGCTAGGCCTCATTAATAAAATAAAGCTAATGATTTGTTCATATCCAGGACAAGAAGACAGTGTAGAGCAGTTACATTAATGGTAAGTAGATGCTTTGGGG
Source organism: Irena cyanogastra (assembly GCA_013397155.1). NCBI lineage: Eukaryota > Metazoa > Chordata > Aves > Passeriformes > Irenidae > Irena > Irena cyanogastra. The sequence goes on along the minus strand of VWZV01005348.1, from coordinate 298,073 downwards.
GAAAAGTGTGAGTGCTAATGGAAATTAGTTCTGTCTGCTTCAGTGTTTTGTATAAGACAGCGTGGGTGATTTTTCTGACCAAATCAGTACATTAGGGACACAGAATTCCCTATTCTACATATTAAGATAGGAACTGGGAAATTATTCAGCTTAATGTAAGAATATATTATTACTTCAGTGCTTGAGTAACTCTCCCAATCTCATTTCTCCACATGCAATCTTTTGTTCTATCTTTTCACCCTCATTTTCCAGAAGTCTTGAACTTGCTACTGTAATTATGAATGCAGACATTACAGCCGTGAAAATAACACTGTGAAAATGGTCTGTGAAGACACTGTTTGAAATAGTTACTATTTAAAGCTGACTTAGCTCTGCTTCTGCAGTGCAAAATTATATAACGTGTGCCCTTCCAGAACAGTCCTGGAACACTTTAAACTAGTGATAAAATTTTTTTTGCAGTAGTGTGGATTTTCTGGTCAGAAAGCAGACTATGTGAGCTGTGCTTTTCTTCCCCCAAGAATCCATGTGCCAATCACCAAGTAAAGTTGTGGAGTTCCTTTAGTCACCTTCATGGCTATTTGGTCACTCAGTAGTGGCTATATTGTACTTGGATTCATTAATTAGTTTATTTGCAATTCAGCAGCATTCAGAATCTGAACCTTCAGTTCAGAGTAAGTGTTGTGCCCCCTGTGTCCCTCTTCACAGCTGTCCCAGTGCCAGCTGCGAGTCTGGGAGTCACAAGCCCCAGGTTTTTTCAGCCATTTTGCTATACCAGATGTACTGCACATGCTGACAACTGACCTACAGCCTGTCTCTAGGGTAAAATTTGGAACAGGAGAGGGAGTTGAAAGCTGTCCAGATCCCCTGAGATCCGATGAGCAAATGCTGGTGACCCGAAGGGTGGCAGATGAGCCCCCCATGTGGCCTTGGCGGCTTGAATCACTTTGTTACGGGGCTGCAGCATGAGCACAAACATGGCCAAATCCAGGATATTATCTGCTGAGCAGTATCTAATTACTTAATTTTAAACTTTCGTCATGTTAAAAACGCCCAAAACAACAAAACAAAGAACAGATAAATGATGCACTATCAATGACAGTGTTAGAGTACATGACCTAAAACTCTCCTCTTTTATATGACAAAAAAAGATGGCTATTTTTCCTCCAAATGATAGCCCTCTGTTACTAATATTTTGAGTATATCTGTACTAGTAAATGAAATGGAAGAGGGTCAAGCAGCTGAGTCCAAGACCTGGTGACTTAGTGCTTCTTGGTCCATATGTTCAAAGTCTGTTTTCATTAATTCAAATGAAAAAGATGTGAGCAACACCAAGGGAAGGTGTTCAGAAAATCAGGTGTATCAGAAAAATCAGATTATATGATGGAGAAGTAAGAAAAGAGTTTGTTCTTTTAAAAAAAAATTACAGAGATGAAAGCAGATGATCAAATTCAGGGTTTTTTACCAATCCCAGTGCTTTTTACTGGGGCAGAGGTACTGTCAAAGTAGATTAAACCACAACTGTCCTTTATTTAAAAGACTATTATTTATCTGATAAGTTTGGTTATATCACCCACAAAATTTAGATCCACAATCTGTATTTCACAATATTATTGTACTCTGTACATCAGAGTTTGGGTTAAGCCTATTAATGATTACTGTTATTGCTCAAGCTCTAGAAACAGACTTTTCTTTTATACAAAGGGTCTGTCTCTGATCATTTTCTTGATTTATATACACATAAATCAGTGATGGTTTGAGCCTTAGTTGAACTGGCGAAGTGGGGGAGCTGCGTGCAATGCCAGTCAGGCAGTAGAAGAAAAAGAGAAGATGTTAAATTGCTCCTGTGGCTGCCCTGTAAATCTGTCCTGTAAATTGTTGCAATGAAGTCCCAGGGAGCTTCAGTGGTCAAAGTCTAGTCTCAAGTTTGTGGTGAGGTCTAACAAAACACCCTGTAATGCCCAGGATGAATGAATGCTTTATGGGCTTTTGAATTGTCCATATTTCACCTCCTGGACACATTAATACTATTTCTTTTTTAGCCCAGACAGAGCCAGAGGCTCAAAGACCTCTCCTCTACCCTGTGTTGTCTTCTCTCTGTTGCAAGGCACAGGAACAGCCTGCACTGCTCTCCCTTCTGTTTGGTCTTCCCAAGTGGTTTTTGGGCCCCACTTTCTCACTCGTGCTCTTGCTATCAAAAACATCTAATTTCTATTGAATATTTTGGCAGATCTGCTTCTCCAAAGCTTCCCCCACCCAACCTGACCTCACTGGACCAAGAACTCTCTCTTAGTACGGGTGCTGTGCACCCTTCCTTGTGTGTCCTACCCTGGGCAGATTCATTACCAGTGATACCTTTTGATGATGCCTTCTTCAGGTTTCTGCTTGCTGTTATGCCCAGAGTTACAAACAGACCTTGTTTCTTGACATTTGTACAGTCTGTGTGATGTTTTTGTTTCAGAATATTTCTGTGCCACGAGTGCTGCAAGTCCTGCTCACCAAATGCTTCCTTTTCTGCTTTGTCCAGCTCTTTCTGTAGGTATCTGGGAAACATCAGGGAGTAACTTAATGTCACCAGGGAAGTCCAGGTCTTCCTAGCACTTGACCTTCCAGCCATTAGGGTTTATGCTGCTTGCGCAGTTCTCTCTTACATGTTTACTTCAAAACTTATTTCCTACAGACAGAAATGGGTACAGAAACCAGAAATGAGTTGCCCTTAGCAGATAACCACCAATTTCACCTTATAAAGGAAACAGGATTCCTCACTAAAATGTCATAAATTTTATATTAGGGCAGAAAAATGAGGCTAAGAATTTTACTTTAGTTTTTATATGGTACAGAAATTTAAAGGAACTTTTCATCAGCAGTCATCTCAGGATGGCTACACTTTGTAAGTGGTGTGAATTTTAGGGTTTTGTCTTACACTTATCTTCAGTTTTTCAAGATGGCTGCAGCCAGTTTTGGTCATGCAGAAGTTTATACTGCATAATAGCTCTTAAAAGAAGAGTCTCTGCCTTTAGTGCAGCAATTAAATATTCACATTGTATAAACCACACCCATATCCATAATTATTTCCAATGACAAAACTGTTTCTGCAGTTTCCTTGGAAAAAAAACCAAACCCTAGATATTTCATTTCAGGCTGTTAATGCTACTTTTTGAGATGTTAATGAACTAACTTAGTGGCCTCTATCAATAGTTCTCTTCTGCATGGTTTAGAAAACAAATGTATGTGCATGGTGCATTATATAAGGCAAATTCAGTAAAGACACTGACTTTTGACCGTACTTGCAAAGCAAATTATGCAAGATTAATTCAGAGGAAGGCAGAAAGCAGAAAGGTAGCAGCATAAGAAATCTGAATATGAAAGCATCAAATTCAGGTAAATTGAGCCATTTCAGCCTGGTCAAGACTGTACACAAATGTACAAGAGGAATGTCTTTCCCTCCCTCCACCCCACTCTGACTTCAAGGCAGTGGTGCCTAGGAAACTCAGGACTGGAGGTGCTCTTTAAAGTTCAGTGGCTGTGCAGAGCCTTGCTTTGAATGATCAGTCCTTGTCAGCTAGTTGTCTGCAATTCCAGATCAACAAGACATATTCTATACGACAGCCAAGAAAAAGACCAAATTTTTCTTAGTGCCTTGGGCACATCATGACACTGTTGGGCCCTCGTGCATCCCATGGAGGAGCACAGGGGAGGGATATGGTGTCTGCTTGCCCCTCTGTGCATTAGTTACCCCTCATTTTTCTGTGCTAGGGACTGTGAGAGTTTTGACCCAACACTTTTTGTCAGCACCACAATCCTCACGTGGTATCTGGATAAATTGATCTAAATACAAAAGCCCGTCCCTTGGTATAAATAGAACTGTCACAGCAGATCAGTTTTATTTACGTCGAATTAAACAAAATTCTGCTTTTTGGCTGAGAGTTAATAGCTTTCAGCCAAAAGCAAATTCTTACCACTGAGTTATATAAAGCCCCTAAGTAGGCTGTTTATAATGCAAATACTAGAAGGCATGCAGCTTCTATGCAGTGGTGCTTCCAGGTAATGCTAGCAGAAAGATCAGCTAAGTATCACAGGAATAGCAAGATGATGCTTGATGGTGGATTGGAGCACCTTACAAAGCCCTGCAAGGAGGTACCAGGCCGAAGGCTGAGTCTAGGAGACATTTATTTTTAGGCTCTTGGTTTTTAAGGAGAGCAAAGGAACAGAGAGGGGAAAACAGTGTCAACAGTTCACACAGTTTGGTTTTTCATGTTTGGGAGAAGCTGAGCTAGACTGAAACTATAACTATGATGGGATTTAAGAGTAGGCACAATAAAGGCATCCACAATCTATATCTGTAACAAGGAAGGTCACTTCTAGGAGTTTTTGATGTAGTGAAACTTGAAAAATATATTCATTTTTGCCCAAAGGCAGAGGCTGGCATGGCAGCTTGGGGACCACAATGGTAATTGTTCCTAAGAGGAAAAAGAAAATGTTCCATAAAGTTCCAATTGCCTTTAAAAGGGAGAAACATTTGAAGGACTCTTCAGTGCTGTTCCAGGTTCAGCAGAAGGAAACCTCTCACACAGGGCTGCTTTCATCTGCAGGTGTTGCCGCAGTCAACACAAATTGCTGGAGAGAGGAATAGGTCAGGGGTGGAGGGAGGTGTTACTGTGACAGCAAACCAAAGCTGGAAAAAATAGAGCATAAAAACCAGAAAATACAATTTTTCTGTAGAGCCCTGAGCAGTTTAGAATCCAAAAAGGGCAAAAAAAGGGGGAGAAGTGGCAAAGAGGCATCAGGAAGATTTTTTTTTTCTGGTAAGTTGGTCTTTATCAGTTATTTTGTTGCATTGTTGATTAATGTAATTGAAGTATATATAACTGAAACAGAAAGGGAAATAAGACTTCTTCAGGGACCCATTAATTTCTTAAGGATAAAGTGTTTGAAGGTTCAAAGGCTTTGTAAAGCTTATTTTAAATTTAAAATTTCCATCGCCAAGGGATTGATTACCATTCTTGCTTTAGCTTTGTCAAAAAATAAGTTGATCCCAATCCTTTCAAAGTTTTATGGTGATGTATATACAATATTCAGCTAATTGTAAGAGGGCACTATCTTCTATACTCAAGGACAGCTATTTCAAAAAAGGTCTGCAAATGCTCTTTCAAATGTTTGAAATCTTGGAAACTGTAGCACTTGGATCCACTGTTGGAAGTCCAGGTATTTTGAGGTATCATAATGACTTTCAAATGTTTCTTCTCATTGGGAAAATTATGCAACATCATAAATGTCAATATTTTGGGGTATGTGAAGTACTGGATAATAATGTAATTTCAAGCCACTTAATAAAAATTATATCATCCTGAAAAATGCTCTTATGGCAGGCTGAGACTCCTGGTTTTCTGTTAAACTTTGAGTTTTTTTAATGTGAGCTCATCACCCTGACTCATTTCTCTATCCTTTAACTTGTATCTATGTTTGTATGTGTCCTGGAGCAGGGGCAGATTTTCCTGTGACAACCACTACAGTGGGACTCTCATTTTTCAATTGCAGCAATTTTCAATTGCAGTATTCACATCATAGCAGTAAGTAAAGGGTTACTTTATTTTGCTTATTTTATGAATAGACTTGCAAACAGTAACAATTCATGCACATGTATACACACAGAGAGAAATGCTTAAAAGTCTTGTTCACATTAAAAATGTAGTTATTTCTATTATAGCAGTGGTTAAAGACCTCAACCACTTTTCCTAGTCAAATCAAAATGATTTATTCAGTATCTTACACTTCACTCAGTAGGACTACAGTTCACTCTGCCATGTACTAATTTCTAAAGCTTCTCTGTACATTAAAGAGAACTCTTTCAAAATAAAAGCCCACTTGGAGCATTTTTTAATCAGAAAAAGAATTACTGTTTATTCTTAGTTTTCTGCTCTCCAAATGTTCTAAAATGGAGCTGTTATTAAAGATGGCGAGATGAAATTGGCTTGAGCTGCAAACTGTTTATGCACTCCAGTTTTGGATGGGTATCATGTATCCTGGCTCTCTGGTCTGACATGGAGGAATTGGTTTCTTGAGGCAGGAAGAGATGAGAAGAGCGAAGGAGACAGTGGCATAAATTGTTGATAATTCTCACGATTTTATTACCAGTCTTAAAATATTTGATTTTCTTCTGAAGCCTCATCTGCATAAAGAAGCTGTTAATGACAGCCTAAAGTCTCATTTTAGCAAAATATATGTAGGCTTCATGATTGCAACGAGCTGGCATGACTCTGAAAACTCAAACCCAAAGGCAAATAAAAAGCATCAAAATAAGCCATTTTGGAGCAGCAAGATTTTAAGGCTCTCTCTTGAATTTAGACAATCGGTTCGCAGTATCTTTGGTGCTAGTGATTTGCAGCATCTGTCAAAGCTGCACCATGGGCATGGATTAGAGATGGAGGGAGCAGTGAGGCCAGCAGTGCCTGCTGGGCAGCCAGCAAGGGAGCCCTGAGACACCTCACACTACCTCCATGCACCAGAAAGACTTCTATGCTTTTATGTTTTGGTTATTTTTTCAGCCAGACTGGCTAGAAACTGGTTATTTAAGCCACTGCAAGCTCAGAGGCTGAGGAAGGCAATGTTCCTGCATGTATTCCCTGGGAAGTCACCCCATCATCTGGAGGTGGAGGGAGGCAGTGTGAGTCTTCAAAGCTATATTAAATAGGCAAAGTCACTGTTTACAGTCAAAAGCTGCTTTTTAAGATTTCATGAGTTCTTTATTTACAGACAAGCAAACAAATTCAGGTCACCTCTTTATTCTGCTTAATTTAGGAAGGCAACTCTTCAAGCAGATTTTCTTCTTCTGTTGTTCCAGCTGGAGTCATCATCATCTTGGGTATTGAATCAGGAAAAATGAGAAAGAGGGAAAGGCTGAACTTGATTAACCTGATATTTTGTATGAATCTGTTATAACAAGGTATCCCACAGTGCACTCCAGTCCCCCAGCACTGCTGCAAGACAGACATCTCACCTGATGACTCTCACAGAGAGCCCCACTGCAGGTTAAAGGGGGAAATTATTCTTTGCAGCTATAGGAAAAAATTTAAAACCCCATCACAGGCTGTGTGTTGTCTCAGGTTTTCTCAGTTTTTCTTCAACAATAGCCACGTATCATCAAGTTTGCTGGGATAAATTATAGCTGGTCTTGAAAGCCCTCACCTCACTGGGGAGTCAATGATCATCTTGATGGATGACTGATCTACTCTGCTAGAGTTCTGTAATGAAGATCATTTTTGTGGGCTGCTATGTCCATAGTGAGACAAAACTACATTACAGAAGAGCACAAATAATAGCTCCTTGCCACAGGCAGCTCGTGGTGTAAGCTAGTGAATACACACAGCACCAGCATAGCAACAGGCTGGGGGAAATTTGAGAGGAGGGAACAGAAGGAAATACTGTTCTTGGAAAGTATGTTCCACAAATAGAGCAAACAATGTATTTCTCAAGTTCCTCATGAATCTTCCAGGTTAACTCTGATGCTAGTGAGGTTTCAGCTGAGGCAAGTGTAGAACAAGAACACAGGAAAAATGTGTTGTGTGGTTGGAAGTTTACAGAAATAAAAGCAGTGCCTTTTTGGCCAGGTGCAACTTGCTATTTAAACTCTTTGGCTTACTTTCATAGCAAAATTTGACTGGTATGGGCTCGTATACTGATAATAGTATAAATAGTGTGAATCAGTAGGATTTTGGGATCATGAGCTGATTTCGATTTTGCATCAAACCTCCAAAACAATGTTTATAAATTTATTACTTGCAATCTGAGCTCAGATGGCTCCTTTCTGATGGGAGGAGATGAGTGGGGGTTCTGCAAGAGCAGGGCAGAAGGCAAAGGAGAGGCATGCTGAGATGGCAGGGAGAAGCAGGCAGGGTGCAGCTGTAATTTATGCATATATACATCCACAGCACTGCAGCTGCAGCTACACGTGAGCTGATGCTTTTTGTTCTCCACTAAACAGCAAGTGAGCCTTGTGTCTGTAACCAACAGCTAGAGCTGTGTGATGTCTGGGTATCAGCACCAGCAGAACAGTGCTTGCACTAGGCTCAGGAATGGATACAGGGCAGCCCTTTGGTCACATTGCACATCTTCTTGTGCATGCCACGGAGCTCTGTGTGTCTGGAAACAAGAGCTGCACCTGCAGGGCTTGGAGAAAGTGATTGTGAAAGTGGGCTGGTGGGAAGGAGCCAGGGATGAGAGCAGACAGAGGTTGGAATGGTCGATGGGACGGTTGGAATGGAGCTGGAGAACCAGCTCCTACAGCAAGATACAGGGACAAACATGTGGTGAACAAGGCAGGATGCAGCGATGCAGTCTCGTCTTAGGCAGAGCAACTTCTCCCTAAAGTCATGCAGCTGTCACAATAGATAGGACCAAACTCTGCCTTCTTATACTGTACCTGTTCTCATGAAAATAATGAGCTACATTAACAGCAGAACTGAAATAGTCATTGTCCCTCTGAGAAAAAGAAAAAAAACTTTCAGAGAACTCTTAAGCTCCGAAATGCGTACCCATGCTCACTTCAGTCAGAAGCTGAACATACCTGCCTTCAGAGCAACCCATGTGCTTTAGAGGCAGCTATCACCGGTGGATGCTGCTTGCTACAGCATCTGGTGAATGAAATACACAAAAGCCTTCATCTATTTTAGTACTAAGTCTAATTTTCTCTATTCGTTTGACACTAAACACAAAAATAAGCAAGCCACAATTATATTCCACTTGCTCAATGAAGTAATCTTTGGGTAATGACAGCGGTAAGCTGTCTTCAGCCACCCTAGTCACACTTGGAAGAGGCTGTCTGCTCTTTCCCACAGCTCAGGTGTCAGTACACTTAACCAAACTGCAGGAAAACAAGATGCAGTTTCCTTTCTAAGCAGATTTTAATCCACATTACAAAGGATTTCCAACCCTTTTGGTGGGGGTGCTCCTTCCTTCTAAAATTTGTACATTTAGTGGGTAAAAGAGGGAGAAGAATTCTGTGTTGTAATGATCCCTGTACCAGTATAGCACTTATTACTGTGCTATTTACATTAGATATCATGAAAGTGGAGCTGGAATTCAGGTGTCAGACAGCCCAGATCTACCTGTGAAGTTTTGGAGATATTCTCAAATTTTGCCTCTATCAAAGGTGTCCCGTCATAGATTATCAAAAGGACTAAAGGACAAGGCAAGTTCAGTGGCACCAGTGCTAGGGCTGAAATGGCCCTCAAACAAGAGAAGAAGCCAGAACCTGGTTCTTTTGAGTCCCCATGAACCACCAAGTGGGTGGATTAAATGTCCATGCTGGTCCCTACTCACATCCCATGGACAGCCCTCTGTGGATATAGTCCTCTGCTTTAAGGTATCTCTTACATTTTGGCGTTTTATAAGTTTCCTACAACAGCACCACCTGTGATCTATACTAGTCTAGGCATTTTAATGACTTTTGGCTAAACCTTCACAGCTAATAGTTAAATTGCCAAATGCTCCATAAAACAAATACGCAAACAATTTGCTAGTTAATCATCTATCATAAACGGACGTGCACAGCTGCTGAGATATATAATTGCTGTCTCATCAGGGTTGGTACTTCATTTACATAATTCCCTTACTGATTTTAACATAGATTTTTTTTTCCAGGGAAATACAGAGAGTGGGAAATGCTAACATGATGTCTCATTAAATGCAGCATGTTAAAGAAACAATTCTGGTCACAGCTGGTGGATAACAATAGTGACTTTCTTTGATGTATTTTTAAAAATAATTGAAGTTTGTATGTGTGTATACTTACATATCTACATATATATGTACGCATTGTTATTTACTTATACAAGGTATTTGTATCTAGAATAGGCATACAAATGCTTGTGTTAACATATTTAAATTAAGATCTGTTAAAAGTGCAGAAAATAGGTCTTTTATGTAAGTGAGAAAGATAAAACATGAGCCATAAAATATAAATCAGCATTTTTTTCTTTGATTCTGTTCAGTATTTTTGATTAAAGAGAATATCAGCTGCAGATAGAATCCAAGACATACAAATTAATATGTTTACTGGCAAAGTATATTAAGTGGTTTAGTGGGGGTGTGTTTTTGTTCGTTCTGGTTTTGTTTTCTTCCAAAAAAATTCCAGTTAAAAATGTAATGCATATCTTACTACTGTTTTCGAGTGAAAATGTTCGAAAAGAGTTATTGATAGCTTTCTGATTTTATGTCTCTTTTTCTTTGCCAAGCTTTAGAGGGTTGATGAAATTATTCTAAGCCCAGAAAACTTCAATGTTAAATTATCTTCTTCACTTGCAAAAATAACAGGAGCAAGGAGAATACCTGCAATAGCCAGGGCTGCCTTCCTTCAAATGTTCTTTTATTTGAATGGAAGTCCTGCACATACTGACTGGATATTGACAGTATTTGCGTCAAAGAAACAAGGATGTTGAGAATAAAAAAAATATAGCATGTGGTTTGTAAGTGGTGAGGGTTTGTGAGGGGTTTTGTGGGGTTTTTTGTTTGTATTTTTGTTTGTGGAGATTTTTTTATTCCCCTCCTCCACATCATTCTACATCCTGTTTTTCTAGATCTAGGTGTGAAAGACAGGAATAGGTTCTAGAAGAAGACTCCCTGTTACTTTGGGTGTTACGTTCATGTCTTTAGGAAGAGCTTAAGCTCTTTCCTTTGATAACTGTGCAAAAAGGAAGCTGAAAAATGTCAGGACTGTCCAAATTTAGCAAAATGTTTTACTGACTTGGTAAGCTCCAGCTTTTTTGTAGGTCTAGACTTCGGAGATATTTGTAAGAAAGATATTTCCATTCCTCTATTTTGGCTCTTCACTAGTGTTTTCATTTTGATTCTTGAACTCCTATTAAAATATCTTCAGCACAATGCTGGAAGAAAAATATTGGAAAACGTGCTTTATTTTACCAAACAGTAGAGCCAATAGCTATGCTTTTTTTCCTTCCCTTACCAAAGCTTTTTGATTTTCAACAGAAAGAGCTCTCTTTCAAGTGCTAGGTAAAAGCAGTCTTCAATGCCTGACTGCTTTTTTCCTCTTAGCTATAAAATATAATTTCAGCTGAAGCTGATTTCTCTACCTCTACCAACACAGAGATCATCAGCATTTCACTGGCTTACAGTCATTGTAATCTGACATGAATTCAAAGAAGCAATTGAATGGAGGGTACAGGGTACTGTGTTTGTATCTGGTTTTACCACATACCTAACTTTAATATGCAGGTCTCTAAGTTACATGCCTGTAAGGTCAAACATTTGATGCTGGAGAGCAATGCCAGAGCTGGCTTGGTTTGACTTTAATCTGGACTCTTTGAGAATATTCCTCATGACAGTCTTTAACAGTATGATGTTATGCTTGTTTTCTTCCCATAGGGTCTACTACTGTACTTGCTGCTACTGTTCCACGTCCCATGTATTTGCATTCCTGAAAATGTGGAAGTCTTTTTGCCTCTTCTCTCCTTTGATCTCATTAAAACTTCACCACTCCCCTAAGAACTTGGGGATTGTTTTATGCAATCAATAACTTTACAACAGAAAAAACCCCAGCTCTTTGTGATTTTATTTGCAGAGGAAAACATTTCATGACAACCAAATGAGAACCATAGACTGAAACTCTTCTGTAGTGCCTTGTGTGACCCAGGACACATTTTCCATGTCTGAGTGAAGCAATCCTTCACAATCCCTCATCCATGCACCAGCTCTCATGTTCTGAGCAATGGCCATCCTCTACTCTGAAAGAGTCAGGGTGCTCACAGAAAAATGAGAGTATAGTCACCTCTTGTGCAGCACTGTCCTTTCACATGAGTAGCAGGAGAGCAAAGGGACTCAGGAATTTCCCATCTCTCTAGCACTTGACTTTGCAATTCTGGTGTTCTTTCAAGATTAGTAATTTAATTTCTTCCTCTTTAAAAAAATGTAAAGCTGAAATTGTCCAAGTCCTTGTCCGGATCATCTCAGGAGGGATAAAAACTCCAGGTTTGTGGTAGTGGGTGACTTGAAGCAACCAATAGCAATAGCATGCTGTTTGAGCCATCTCCTGAAAGGACTGCCATGCTGTTTCCATCAGTGGTTTCCCAGGTATTTGCTGATAGCAGACTGTTGAGGACCAGGTCTTGGGTCCTGTGCTGGTGGAAGTGTCTTACAGACTAGCACTCCCCTTTCATCCTTCCACCCCATTTATCTGTGGCACCTCTGCTGCCTTCTCCTGCCACTTGCCTTCTCCCTCTTCTGCTTCTGCCTCTCATTAGTCAGAAGTGATACAGCCAGCAGCTGGAGTCGTGGGGAGAACTTCTTTATCCAGTGTGCTCACACATGCTGGGGCTTTAAAGTTATAGAGCTGGCAGTTGGAGCAGTTTGCGTTGCTGAGCCTCTCAGTCTCCATCTGAACTAGTCCCTCCTGGGCCCACATGGACAAAACAATGCTTTTTCCTCCCTTAGCCTCATTCTCAAAGCCAGGAGAATTACTTTTACTGAAAGTTTCTCCTAGAAAATCGTCCAGAGCCATACACCCAGCATGATTTTCTCCAGTGCTTAAAGATGGTTAAAAAATAAAAGTTCTAAGCAGCTGCAAATAAGTTCTTCTGCCATCTCTAACAAAAACTTAGAGTAAGGGCTCATCTCTCCTGACCTGTCCAAGCTACCAGGTACTGAGGGATTGATTGAACCAGACTATTACAAAATAAGTCCTCAATATGAAGTATGCCTGTGTGGATGTGGATTTATAGGTCTTGCAGCCAAAAATATTCTAATTTTTATTTTTCTTCATAAGGCAGTGATTTCACTCCTTTCAGTTTGTCAAGCAGTAATATGGACTTGAACCTTACAGTCCTATCTCTTTTATTTTTTTCTTAAGCCACTGGGTCAAACTCTGTCCTTTAATGTACCCACCAAGTCCCACTAATGTCAGCTTTCCTTCAGAGGGTGAAATAATATGATTTAGTCCCAGAAAGCAGACCTCAAAGTCAGAGGCTTTTATAAGCATGCTTCTTAGACCAAAGGCTTTAGCAGGTGGATTCCAAGGATTTTATTATGAAGAGCTTGACATGGAGTGAAAATTCTGAGCCATGAGGACGTGCCCTTTCTCTCAGCCAGGCTGTCATCAGATGTGCCAGATGCTGAGCTACAGGTCCTCTGCCTTTGTTCCAGCTGACACTGGTGGTGGTTTATGTGCTGCCAAGCAGGCTTTCAAACAAACACCATTCAGCAAATACCTTTTACAATAAATATTTTTTTCTAGAATTAAACAGTGGGTGAGGTTTGTAATACTAAGAAAAGTATATTCAGAATAAAACAAGTCTAAATACCTATAGGTCATTTAAGTGTTTATATATGTTAATGAGGGAAATTACTACTTTACAATCAAAACCATACATTATTATGTTCTTGCACACTGGCTTATCTGTCGACTACAGATTTCAAGGTATGTTCTTGCTAGTTTGTGAGGGCCAACTTTACATTAAATGATTAAAAGCAGTTATTTATTACTGCGTACACCTGTGCTAATTCAAAAACAAGTCCTAGCTTTTACCAGTACCATTGATACAAATAATATTCAATGGGAAACTTCTGAGTCTTAAACTGAGTTAACAGTAAAAGATTTTCCTTTCTTCTCTCCCAAATATTTTCTGTTTACAATTATGTCAGATTTCTACAGGTCAGCTGCAAAGAACACATCCCATATTCTTGTAGAGCTTAGTGGAGGTTGAAATGGTACCAAAAATTCTGTCAGACCATATTCTGTTGAAAGTGCTTTTCCCACCTGTTGATGAATATGGTTTTGTAAGTTTTTGTGGTGTTTCTTGTGAGAAGTGACTGTTGTGTCTGTACACAGACACAGTGTGAGCTGGACCCTGGCCATTGCAAAGAGGTGAAGCTTCATGGGTTCTTTGGATCAAGGCTGATTCCCCTTAGCAGTGCCCTTTGAATAAGTGCACCTTGTGTCTGGCCATTGTAACTCCTCTGAAAAACAGCTGATTTTGTTCTCCTTCACTTTGTAGGGAACTGAGCTGTAGTTGCAGCAGACAGAAGAAAGAACATTTGCTGTCTTCTAAACAACAGCGTTGTTTTTATTAAATCATTTTTGTAAGTAGGGGGTTGGGTCCTCTGTCTGTGAGAAAACGAGAGGGTTCATGAAGGAATGGGTGTTGGCAAAGCTGTTGCCACAGTGGCTGCTGAGCAAGGTGATGTTGCATTGTGTGAGGAGATGAACACAGGTTTGTGGCCAGCAACACACATTTGTCAGGAGGGGTCCTGAAGAAAAACTAATCCCATCATTCCTCACTCCCTCATAGGCTTATTTTTTCAAAATTACCATAACAATAAAAGCAGTTATAGAGCCTGGTGAGAAATGGGTACGATTCTTATTAATACTTGAGGTTACAGGCTTCAGAAGAGTTTAGGAGATATGTTGCTCTACAGTTGTCTAGGATGGCTGGGAAGATATTTTTTCGTGCTGTTTCATCATAGTGTTGTTCTGTGACAGGAATTTCACATCTCAGCATTTTATTAGGGACAGCACAGATGCTCAGCAGTGAACTCTCTCTGGGCAGCATCTCCTAGTGACACACGTGAAAAGCTATGCGTAGGGAACAAGGCATAGAGGAATGGGGCACTATCCACACTCACAATTCTCAACCATAATGGAAAAACACAATTAATTTTGTTGAAAGCATTATGTAGATACAGCTAGAAAATGCAGTTTAAGGTATGGGATGCTTTGTATTATATTTCTGTCATTAGAAGATGTAACTGGCTTGCTCTTTGCTCTGGCATGGACAGTTATAGTTTTCATGTCTGATGTGATCTTACTATAGGCTGTAAGCTGCAGGACTGTGTGCACGTGCATGTCTTCAGAAAGCAGGCACTCCTCGAAGAGCTGACCTGTGTCCAGATTCCAATTTTTTACTGTTGTTTACATTCTTGTGCAGATAATATTTATGTGAATGTAGAAAAAAAGATGGGTTTTGTTGAAATTGTAGGCATACAGGCTAAGAAGTGGATTCAAGAAGTACTCCAGCCACCTTTCTGTCCTTTCCATCCTTCCCATCCCCCAAAACATGCGAAATGCACGTGTCGATGTCATACCTACTGCTGGAGATTTGCTGCAAATTTAGTGCTTCATTGTCAATATTATAAAATATTTTCTACTACTAGTGGTGATTTTTTTACTGATTGTCAGAAAGAGGCTTTTATTCTGCAGCCTCATTGACTTGTGTTCAGAAGCACCATCCTTAGGCTCCATCTAGCAGTTACTCTGTGATTCCCAAAATTGTGATATCCCAAGGAAAGTGACCCACAAGAAATCCTTCATATGCAGCTTGTTGGTGTCCTTCCCCTGCTCTCCCTTGTGGCTGCAGCTTTCCATGACACAGTTCTGGTCATGGCTTGGGTGCTGGCCCTGCAGGGCAGTCCTGACCTCTCACGATTCAGTACAGTCTGCACCAGCTTGAGTTGTCATCTCATGGATCATGGAATGTTGGAAGGATTTCTGACTTTCAGCCCCAACAGGCCAAGTGGAAAGAAAAGCATGGGGAGAAAATTGTGGTGCTCTTTTGTCAGCTTATTCCTTGTCACAGTGTAAAAACACTCCAGCATTTACAAGGGGGACAGCAATGCAGCCTCTTTCCCTGCACCCACGCTGTCCCTCTTGCCTCTCTTGCACGTGCCAGTGTGCCAGGCAAGCAAACATGCTTGCTCGCTCCAGAGACACCCTCAGTTCATTTCTGTTCAACACCATCAGAGCTGGGGTTGCCAATGCTTTTATGGGTTCAAAAACATTATTTTCTCCTATTCCTTCTATACTTTCTGGTTAGGGATTGAATTAGAACTACTGAAATGCTTCCCAAGAGTTTTCCAATAACACATTGACGCATTTCTAAGATTTCACTGTCAGGAGTGAAAGGAGTCAGATGAAGTTTGGGCCAATATCAATGTTTACAGATTCTTGAGTGAGCTGAACTGAATTTGTCAACCTGAGCTGTCTGATATTCACTGCAACACCTGTCTATACAGAGACAGTTTTAGTTCTCTTGCACTCATGACTTCTTATATCTTGTCAGTCATTATGGCACACCTCTCACTTTGGAAGGTCTCACAGACAACTTGTCTTTGATCACGTGGAATAGTCACTTTTTAAATGGGAAATTAAGGCAAGAAAAGTACCAAGTGTAACTCACTTACTCAGTCACAAACATCTAAAATAGGTCAGAGCTAAATCTCTGCTAATCACCCTGAGTTCCCTTGCTAGTTTAGGGAGCAATCCACTGCATCTCAAAGCAGGTGCCAGACACCATCCAGGTCACCAGGTCCTAGGGGTGCCCCCTTCTCTCTGCTGGCCACCAAGACAGGCAGGGTGCTCTTCTCAGGGGTTCAGTGTAAATTTACACAGTGAGATGAGATAAATACTGAAAAAATAAAATTGTTGTAAGCTGTCTTCTGGTGAAGAATATGGTGAATCAGTACACTGGGAAGCAATTAATAGCGATTCATTGGGGATTTATTTTCTCTCCCGCCCCTTCCCTTTTTTCTGTCCTCAGCTATATAGCTATAAATAGAGATGAGCAGTTGAGTGCCTGAAGCAGTGTCATCTCACTGAAGTGTACCATTCATTTCTTTATTGAAAATGCCAATTGATTGTAATTTTCTCATTGTGACTGAAGAACTGCAAAGCATTTATTAATTCTTGGACTGGCATACACAGGCAGTTAGCAGCCATGCATACTCACCACACTAACCTTCCAGACTGTGGCAGAGGGAGAAATCTTCGTGCAGGGTTGATCTGAGGGATTCGTTCATTTTAGATCACACATCATGGATTGTCTCCTTTCCCTTTTGCAAACTTCATTCACGGGAAGCACAAGTTAGGAGCCTGGTGGTGCTGCAGGGCTGGGTCATGGCAGCCTTTGCCTCCTGTTCACGCCAGTGATGTAGGAGAGAGCCAGGGCTGAAAGGATGCTACATGGACAAAGTGAGCCCTCCTAAGCATGGTCCTGTGGAAGTTTCCTGTGCTGTCTTCACTTAGGAAGAAGGGTCTAGTTGTGTGTGAGACTGAGGAGGGTGGAAATTATCTTAGGGGTCCAACAAGCATTGTAAAGGTACTCTGACAGTTAAAACAATGCTGCTTGTCTGCCACAGCCTTTACTTCCTCACATAACTCATTGTGACAATGCAAATGTAAACCCTGGTGGAATGGGGAAGACACTCAAAGTGCAACTTTAGTGAGATAAGAATAGTGTAATAAAAATGAAAATAAAGTAAAACACAGTAATAATGGTAAATAATAATAATAATAACGTTATTAGAAAGGGGAAAACTGAGTGATGCATAATGCAATTTTTCACCACCTGCTGACCAGTGTCAGATCCCTATTCCTGAATCCAGATCAATCATCCTTCTGGGCAACTCTTCCCAATTTCTGTACTGGGCATGACTTTCTATCTCATGGAATATCCCTCTGGGTCAATCTGGGTCACCTGTCCCAGCTATGCTCCCTACCAGTTTCTTTTGCATGCTTCCTTTCCAAAAGAACATGAGACAAGGAAGTTCTTGACTTAGGATAAACAGAACTTAGAAGAAAACCCCAAAAATATCAGTGTAAAATGTATACCATTGTCATTCTGAATCCAAAACACTGGACTGTGAAAGCTACTGAGAAGCTCTATTTTAGCTGAAACCAGGACAGGACCTTACACAGAAAATTGCCAACAGCTGCAGTCATCCTAAGAAAAATTGAAGTATGTATTGGCAGAAAGGGCTGCTAAAATGGATAGGGAAATCAGGTCCTTGAAGCAGAAAAAAAGGTGGAAAATCTGGAGTTACTGAGTTTATCTCTGCCTGTGCCAGGAAGGCTCAAGGGTCACATCTTTTAGAGTTACTGATTGCATTTCAGTGCCCCTTTTGGATTGTATAATTTCTTTCCCCTTCTGTTTGATTGGAGTCCAGTTGATGACCTGCTGTAGGTATCAACTGGATGTCGTGGGATGATGGGTAGTGTGGCCTGGGAGCATGTGTGGCAAAAGGAGGAAAATGATTGTGTTGAGCTAAGAAGACAGAGTGAAACCACTTCCAAAAGACTGTACCAAGGGCCTCCTATACCCTATTTCATTAACTATTTCATGACATGTACCAGTTGGTGGACTGGTTCTTCATCTGGTGAAGTGACAACCAAGTTAATTTTGACATTTGCTGTCACTTTTGATGCACTTCAGAAGACACCCTCAGCTCTCATGCTGAAGCTTATCATTGAGAGCCTTTTACTTTTTTTTTTTTTGGAAGAGAATAATCCAAATTAGGAAAGCAGCAATACCACAGGGCTGTAAGAAGCAATCACAAGCAAGTTTCTGTTAGTATGTAATTAATTTCATAGAAATTAATTGTAATAGAAAATTCAGGCAAATAGAAAAATAAGTAAACATTATATGGCACTGCATAGGAGTAAAAGCTGTTAGAATATGTTTAATAAATAAACTCTTTGACAAAAGGTAACCTTAAAAGATTACAAATCAAGAACAGAAATATTCTAGAGGCTCTCTAGGCATAAAGCCTGGCACTGTTTTACACAAGTAGCAAGTTGTGATTTTAAAGAAAATGGAAGACTAATGAGAAGTATTTTTTTAATCACTCTTTGTCTTTTTGTATCCTTTTACAGCTTCATATCCTTCTACAGTTATCTTTAGTTTCATAATCCAAACATTCTAAGTTATTTGTAGAATTTCAAAATATAGAGTTTCTCTAATTTAAACAAACTGGACAGCAATCACTGCCCTGTATATACATTTTACATTCCTCTGTCTATTTTAATGGTGGTATCTAAAATGAAAAGATAATAACTACATTTTCCAAAAAAAAACCAACAAACCTTCAGAGGGCTATGAGCAAGTAAAAAGATGAGTTCCTGTGTTCTTAGTGAACACAAAATAGAAATTTAGGATTTCAGGTGTTCTGTAAGAAAATACCTTTTTTGGTCAATAAAGGCAGGAAAATAGCCAGACCCTATTGTTCAGTAAATGCACTCCATCAGTTGCTCTGGTCTGTTCCAGCAGTTAGTAAATGAATGAGTCATTGCCATAATGGTCTTAAGCAGCCAGTTGGGTCCAGACAATGGGGAAATGCCTTTGGAAAAGCTCTTCCAAGCCAAGTGCTCAGCTCTCTAAAGGTCATTGCTCGAGGCCATGGATGGAGAGCCGTGTGCATGTGCTCAGCTGGAAGACCCTGATATGAAGTGTTTTGCCTGACTCTCCAAACTGAGGTTAAATACTGTCCACATACCGTTATTCACACAAACATTTCAAAACACTTTCCAAAGGAAATTCTCTGCTGTGAGGGTGGTGAGGCACTGGAACAGATTGCTCAGGGGATCTTTGTGTGCCCCACTTCTAGAAGTGTTCAAGGCCGGGCTGGATGGGGCCCTGGGCAACCTGGTCTGGTGAAAGGTGTCCCTGCCCATGGTAGGGGCATTGGAACTAGATGATCTTGAAGGTCCCTTCCAGCCCAAAGCATTCTATGATTTTAAATACCTCTAGGGTTGGTGAATGAGTCATTTCCCTGAGCATCCTATTCCAACACTTGTCAACCCTTTTGGTGAAGGAATTTTTCCTAACACCCAATCTAAAACTTCCCTGGCACAGCTTAAAGACATTTCTTTTTGTCCTGTCGCTTGCTACCTGGGAGAAGAGGCTGATCCCCACCTCTCTACAACCTCCTTTCAGGAAACTTTAGAGTGCTGTAAGGTCCCCTCTGAGCATCCTTTTTTCCTGCCCAAACAACCCCATGTTCCAGAGCAGCTCATAAGACGTGTACCGAGCATAAATGACTCATACTGAGTGTAAATGACTCGAACACATTGTTTTAATCCACTAAATATTTTACCCTTTCTCCAAAAAGCCCTAGGTGTGGTGCACAAAAGCAATTAATAAATTATTCAACTCAGTCCCATGACTTTGTGCATTAATACATGAAGCCTCTGACCCCCTACAACAGGAATGTTTTAACAATTAAAGAGGAGTTCTGGCATAAATAGGTCAATACAGAGCTCTGGAGCTTCTTTCACCATCTGAGTCGGAGTTGGTAGTCTTTCTCTCTCTAATTATAAAATCCCAGAAACTGAGGGAAACACAGAGAAGCCTGAAATCCTATAAATAACACATAGCAATACTTGGCTTCTTTAGGGTTTCTCAGGTGTTGTCATGTTCTGAACTGTGCAGCCAGCATTCTTCATACATTAATAATCAAGAGAAGAGACATTAAAGAAGAGGAAATATGTGAATAATACAAGAGACAAGGGAAAAATAATGAAAGCAAATGTCCTTCACCTGACATTGGGCATGATCATTCTGTCCCTGTGCAAATACATTTCTGGCTTCAGGTTTGGTAATGAGGCAGTAAGTTGCTTATGAGTGCTTCTGAAGGCAGATAAAGACGGCTGTACTTCCTGATAGCTGGTGTTTGGTTTTACATAGCACTGCAGAATTAAGCCCTTTAAGATAACAGGCAAAATTTACAAAGGCCTCTTAGCTTCACTTTGTTGTGTGGTGTTCATTGGCATTTGGAATCTGCACTAAAAGCAGCTTGAGAAAACCAAATCTGCAACCTCCCTGAGCAAGTCTCCCAGTCCTGTCTGTCTTGGGAAGGCAGAGTCCTTGCTGGTGACAATAGGTCACAGCCATAGTGAAAAGGTGCTTCAATCATTGTTATACCCTGATAGTTTTCTATCTTTTTCTAACCCAGAACCCCAGAATCAACATCCTTTTTTATTTGTTTTTACTCCCCTGCCATCTTTCTTCCCTACAGTAAGAATTCCCTAAGCTCTTGTTGCTGACATTGGCTGCTGCCCAGAGGTAGACAGGCAGGATATTAAATTCATCAGCACTGGTGTGCCTACAGCCCAGTTGTGTGTTTTTCCCCCAAATGAGGCAAGTGGGGACCCTAAGATCTCGTTCACTAACCTGCCTTGCTCCCACTCTATCCCATGCCTGCCTACCTCTCAGCAGCAGAGGTATCAAAGCTAATGGTTATGTCAAGGTGTGGGATCAGCACCTCCAGATAATTTTTGCACTTCAGTAGCTTTATTTACAGATAATTCTTACTTAATTTGTCAGAGAAAATGACTGAGGAAGAAGTCAGGTGAAGAATATAGCTTCCCTGTGCCAAATGTGATCTTTTGAAAATGGCAGTTCAAAATCACAGTTCTTGTGTGGTGCACTTAGAACTCTTCAGATGCAAAGCCCTAACCCTGAACTGTCCAACTTTGTTTTGAGTTTCGGTTTTGTCTGAGGATAAGACAAACCTAATCTGACTTCATATGTATAGTAATTATCCAGATTAAAACAACCCCAACACTATAATCAACCTAGCACAATGTGAACCCACAGAAGATTGCTCATCCCGACTACTTGAATGTTTATTGGAAAAGAGGGTAATTGCTCTTTTTCATGCCTTCTTCACTGACTTTATACATAAGCTCTTAGACCTCCAAAGTCTGGTGAGATAATCTCATTCCACAGTGACTAGCTGGGTACTTGGAAACTCCAAGGGATCAAATCTCACAGACCTGTGTGCTATTCAAGTCCCTGGAACTTGCTTGTATCCTATACCTCAACATAACATCTGGTATAGATGTTATATAGTTAATTTAGTTTATAAATTATAAACTAAATTTTATATATATTATCTCTACAACCTCCTTTCAGGAAACTTTAGAGTGCTGTATCTGGTATAGGCCACACATTTAAATAACATTTAAAAGCAATAGGCAATGCTAACAAAGAAAGTACAGTATGAACACCAGAATAACTGTTAACAGAGATACATTTTTCAGAGTGGAAACCACAGATTTCTCTTGTCTTTTCTCTAACTGAAATTTGAAGAAGAACATATTAGATACAGAATCCATATAGAGGAATGGATAAAGGCTGGAGGATGAACAGATTGACAGCAGCCCTGCCCAGAAGGAGCTGGGGGTGCTGATGGATGAGAGGCTGGACATGACCCGGCCATGTGCACTCAGCCCAGAGAGCCAAACGTGTCCTGGGCTGCACCAAAAGCAGCGTGGCCAGCAGGGCATGGGAGGGGATTCTGCCCCTCTGCTCTGCCCTGGTGAGAGAGACCCCAGCTGGAACACAGCATCCAGTTTCAGGGTGCACAGAGGAAGGACATTGAGGACATGGAGTGAGTGCATAGGAGGACCATCAAGTTGATCAGAGGGATGGAAACACCTCTCACATGAGGAAATGCTGAGAGAATTAGGATTGTTCACCCTGGAAGAGAGATGGATTAGGCGTGACCTAATTGCGACTATCCAGTACCTGAAGGGAACTACCAGGAAATATGAGGCCAGAAAGACTATTTACAAGGACATGTAGTGGCAGGAAAGGGGGAATGGGTTCAAACTGAAAGAGAGTAAGTTTAGGTTCAATATCAGGAAAAAATGCTTTACCATGAGGTTGGTGAGGCACTGGAACAGATTGCTCAGGGAGGTTATGGATGGCCCATCCCTGGAAGTGTTCAAGGCCAGGCTGGATGGAGCTCTGAGCAACCTGGTCTAGTTGAAGGTGTCCCTGCCCATGGCAGGGGCACCGGAACTAGATGAGCTTGAATGTCCCTTCTGACCCAAACCATTTTATGATTCTATGATTCTATCAAATTCTCCTGGCTGGTTGAATTTGGCACATCCTATTGAATCTTGCTTAATCCTTCTAATGTTCAGGTAGAAGTAGTGATTAAATCTTCTTAGAAATTAGAAGAAATATTTTTAATTATCAGAAATAGATCTGTGAGGAGAATATGTATGCTCACAGAGAGAGAAAAATAAATAAAGGCCATGCAGGTATTACACTGGATCCCAGCACAACCACAATCTTTACTGGGAGTCACATTCTTGGAAAACTGCCATTTTTATTTTGAAATAGGTTTGAACTTTAGAAATGGAATGCAGATTTGGGGGCATTATTTTTGGCACAATGCACATTAGGGTTTGGGTTTGACCAACTATAGAAACAGAGTCCAGCAACAAGTATCTATTTGCATGCTAAATATGGATTTGTACAAATAAATGACAGATTACATATAAGCACTCATCCATTCCAATCTGTCAAAAACCAGTTCTGCCTTATTTGGCAAGTGTGTTTTTGAAGTCCAGCTGAAAATATTATTATCCTTTTCCCATCTAGCCTTAAATAACATGCAAACAAAGTAAACTGCCATCTTTCTATTTGAGTGAAGAAATATATCTTTGTCATATTAAAACACTTGGACTGTGACTGTGTTTTTTGTGTGACATGCAGGGACTCCATTCTGGCTGAGGATGGGAAGGTGTCAGGAAAGCCAAGTGGAGACCACAAAAGTTTCAATACAATGTTTTTGGCTGACCCATCTGAAATCTCATGTGGATCCTTAAGTACTGAGCTCCTTGGATTTGGAATTAGTTCCTTCCTACTCAGCTCAAGCAGAAACTCCAGCAGCCTCCTAAGTTAAATTTATTTTAACAGGAAAATAGTTTCTGTCTTCATTTGCACAGACTTAATAGGGTTTTTATTGACAATTGTAGTCTGTGGATAAGCTATCTTTTTTGCATGTACAAAAGGGTACATGTAATACCTATTCTGTATACTGTTAAGAGACTTATTAGTCTAGCATTTTGCTTTCTTCTCTGACTTCATGTCATGCCTCAAAAATATTTATATCCTCCTTTTGTGAGTCATATGCCTCAAAGCTGGAAAAAAACCACGACAGTTGTTAAGCTCTCCTAGGAGTAATCCATTAATAAAATGGCTACAGATTTCTGTCCAATATGCAGCCCACTAGCTGGAACTGCTCTACCACTGCAGAGCTGTGGATGCTTCCCGCACGACCGGAGAAGATCCCTGCATTTTGTGCATGGTGAATAGACAAAGGAAAAACTGTTCAATTTTTGCTACAAGAAAAGCTCAGTGTATCATCATCCTGCACTTCGGAGAATTTGATCTTTAGAGACTACTGAAAATAGATTCCATGCAAAGCATGAACTCAGCAACATGAGCATTTCCGATTGCATCTTTGCGTTCATGCTCAGTGCAGTTCATCAGTTCTCATCTGTGAGTGCACCGACTTCTGAGACCTTGCGCTGCACCTAACTAGAATGGCATTATTTCTTCCCTTTTTGCCCTCATGAATGTAGTTCAAACAGTATTCATTATGGGTTTTATCCTTCTTTGTAGCAGGACTCTGCTGACAGTAGTCATGGAATTAATGAGAACAGGTGTCTTTTTGTATGTTCTCCCTCCTGTACTCCCATCCTCTCAATCCCTTTCTTTGAGTGGAGGTCTGCTACTTTTTTTTTTATGAAGGATATGTTGGTTTCAACTCAATTAGTATGTAGCATTAAAAGAGCTTTGTCAGGTGTTGTTACCTGAAGCTCCCCTACTCACTGAAAACACTGTTATGTACTGCTTCTCCTATGCATCATGTAGGCTCGTCAACAGCTAAAACAGTACCCCAAACTAGAGTGCATCGTCCTTTATCAATGACATATGAAAGAGAATTCAAGTTTTAGAACATAGGTTTGCCAAGGCATCTGTCCACCAATGTCCCAGCAAGGGACACGAGAGGATGTGATCATGGAAGTGTGATAGCTTCGTTTTCATTCTCTTTCACTAAAACAGAGGAATATCAAAGAAGTGGATGGAGGCCAGCATTACAAATCACAGCACAGAAAACAAAGATATTTTGATTGCATATTTGATTGCTTTTTGAAAATCTTGAGGAGTATTTACAAAGAAAGGCAGCATTAGAATGGGCTGAAGAAATCTGCAAGATGAGCTTGTGTTTGGTGTAGGTGATGCTAAAGTGCATGATAATGAACATCTGAATTTTTTAGTGAAGGTTTTGTGTTAGAACAGTAGGTTGTAGATCTACACCCATAATCCAAAAATATTATCTAGGAGTCTAAATAGTCCAACAGGAGAAAGAAATAGCTTGGAAGCAGGGAGGCAGAAGAACAGTATTTCTAGACTGGTAATTGCTTGGGTCATAAGAATCAAATCTATCTGCAAGTCACTGAGTTTGTATTTTGAGAAAATGTTTGCTAGTTTTCACTTGTTAATACCCAGTAGGCAGTGGTTTCAGCAGGACAAGAATATTTTCTTGTACCTTGAGTAAGAGCAAAAAATAATTTAGAAATTAATGGTATTTATAAAGAATATGATTTTTCCTAAGCAATCTCTGCTATCTTGATAATCAAATACTAAAAGGAAATTTTCCACTTTTTTTTTTGACTTTGATTTTGATTTTTGTCAAACAATTGGCATTTTTAATTCTTTCAGTTGTGAATTACTTTCAAACTAATATACATAATATTAGTTCTCTTTCAATTTAAGTAGTTTTTTTAGTGATTAGAAAAATGGAACTGTCCAATTACAAAACAATTAAGTTTTAAATTGAGGCCATGAAAAACAGTGAACTAAATTTCATGTTCAAAGTAGAAATTAACAATAGGTGGCAACTTCCGAGGTTGATTTGATGAAGTTGTAAGCTAGCATCCCCTTTTTCACTTTCTGTTTTTTTTCATGTCCTGAGTTTGAGTTTTCCTTGATCTGTCTGGACTGAATTGAGCACACCAACATGTTTTAATGGGCTAATATACAAAACAAAGGCAATATACAGGAAAGTACCAAGAAGGCAGTGGCAAAAGTCAGGCTTCACCATTATGGCTTTCAACTGCTCTTTTGAAAGTTCAGCAAAGCAGAGCATACACACTGTTTGGAACTGCAAAATTCCTCTGTAAATATTTTGTGAATTTTACCTGGTTTTGAGCCATAGGGCAACTTCAGATTTTCTCCAGACCAGTGTTGGGTCTGACTCTGCGTGCTCATAGAGGTGCTGGTCACTCCCTGGGAGCAGGGACTGTGCTTGTGCCACAGCAGGTGGCACCAGGCCCTGTCCTTCAGGTGTCTGGCATGGAGGAAGCTCTCTGCTTCTCCTGTCCTTCCCTGGTGCAAAGCATAAGGAGTGGGAATTGTAGGGCCTTGTGTATTTATGGCAACGACAAACAAGCATGGCCCTTGGCTCATGAGTGTCACAAATAAGTATTCAATTCACTCTTCCCAAGGAGCAGCCACTGTCACTTTCTAGTGGCATCCTTCTTCCAATGGGAAGTCTACTTGCTACAGGGGTCTTTCCTGGATAGCACTACTTCTATAAAGAGAAAGAAGAAATACACGCTGAGAAGCCTCACAATTTGTCCCATTAACAATATTTCCCCCCAAATCTTCAGCTGTCACGGTATACATATGTGTTTTCCCTCAGTATAAAAGGTTAGATTTCAAATTCACAGGGGATTTTCAGATCCTGCTTGGATAAAGTGAATGTTAAAAATCAGAAATAAGTATTGCATGCTTCAGATAAAATCCTTTTAGGTCATTTAGATGGTAAATATTAATAGCTGTGATAGAAATTACATTTGCTGCCTGATTGCACTGTAATAACTGCCTGGTCTATACCAGACAATTAAATACATCATGAAAAGACTTAATGGGCACTATTAAACTTTTAATAATTGTTGACATTACTCATGTTTTTCTAAACTTTGGCTCATTTTATGAGCTGTATAAACACAGTCAGATCCAGTCATTTGCTTTAGCTCACTCCTGACTTTTTCCCAAAATTTTGAACTTTGATTTTGTAATTCCTTTCAAAATCTTCATTTTGGAAGGTTTCATATATATTTTTAAGAATAAAATTATTTTCAAACATTGTAAAAACATTTTAGTTGAAATCTCAAGATAATCTGTTAATTTAGGGTAATTGATTATTGATTCTGGGCAGATGATCAGAGTAGGGTATTACATTACATTGTACATTACAAACACACATTAAAACCAAAATCTTTGAGGCCAAAATCCTTTAAGGCTGATAGCAACTTAGTTAACATTTTCTAACGCCACTCTAAGAAACTGCTCTTTACAATTATTTCTAAAATATGTGAACAAAAGATGTTCCTTCCAGTTGTGCTGAAATATGTATGACAAGAAGGAGTGAAATGGAATGACAGAAGATCTGATTTACTCCATTTTTATAGCTGTGGATAGTATGACCAAGTTATATAAATAAATTACTCACTGCAGAAAGGTCTCAATTTTATAAGCCAATCCAAAAAATTCCAACAGTTTTAGTTAAAACTGATGGCTTTTTCAAAGGCATTTCTATCATGTCTGGAAGTATTGCAGGCAGGTCTTTTTTTTGATGTATTTAAACTCAGATATGTGCATTTTGTCTTGATGTCTAATGTCCGTAGACGTGTATTTAAAAATGATCAGCTTAATATAACATGTAATAGGTCATGCATAGTGTTTTCCAGATCATTAAAACCATTCAGATCACAATTAAAGGTTATTCCAGTTATTAAATGAGGTAGGTCACAGTGCTGCAGAGTAAGCTCATCCTTTATCTAAATGATCTGAAAGCTACATCATCTGCTCTAAATACATATGTGCATATCTCAGCACACATCAGAGAGTAGTGTACAGAGTGGAGGAGCACACAGCAACACAAAACAAGCCTATGGTGAGCTCAAGAAGACACTGTGGCCCAAAAGAATTATACTTCACGTATTTTCATCTGTATCTTATGTGTTTTATTTTTATTCTCCAGTCCCTCTCTTAGTACAATTATTTTCAAAGAATTTTATCAATTTACTTTACTGTGAATGAATCAAAAATTAAACTGTATTTTTTCCTGTGAATTAATTACAGCCTGTTGAGCAGAAATATATAATTAACTTTAAAATATAATTAATTAATTAATTATTCAGCTTTTATGTAGAAAAAGAACAAGTGGTATGTAGCATCATGTTAGTAAGAATTGGCACTTTTCTATGTCCTTTTTCGCCCTCAAGAATTGACCTCATTCTTAATGGTTGGGTGTATAAGAAGACATAATTACTTACAACATCCTGAGATGTAGCAAAACCAAAGAAATATCTTGAATGGACATCAGGGCTAAGATCCCATGAGATAAAGCTATTTTTGTAAAGCTGTTAATTGTGAAGTCTAAAAGATGCATAAGGATCAAAGTTACTGCCAATAATGACACATACCTCAGAGCATCCTCACTTCTCTAAAATCTTCTGGTCTGTAGCTCTTGTAACTCAATTGCTCCAAGTTAATTAGAAGTTCAAGGACAAATGTTTTCAAAAACAAGATCTCAAAATAAAATCTATAGTAACAGATTCACAGGCAGCTACTCTGTGTATGGTAGTAATTGCACAACCACTCTTTCCTTTGACGCGTCTAATTCAACAAATAAAAAATCATTCTGCTCCAGAACTCAATGCCTAACTCCTTGGTGCTACTATTGCCCTGTAAAGGGGATGTTATGTGTTTGCATCAATACTAAGATGGGGTTACTCTGAGTACTAAACAATTTGTGTTCTAGAAAACAGACTGTGCCCATTGCACGTGCAATTAAAGGTGTTTCAAAGTGATCAATTTAAAAGATGCATGGGGCCGTAATCCATCCTGAATTACAGCAGTTCATGCACAGTGACACAGACATACAGGCCTCTGATCCAGCAGAGCAAATAGGTGCCAAGGAATGAATACCCTGGTTTGGCTGGGAGGATTGTTTTTGCTGGTGGCTTGTTTTACAGCCACCAGTAGGAAAATCATTCCTCTTCTGATCTACTGAGAAATGGTTTCCTTCTGATAAAAAGTGCTAACTGAACTATTTTTACGTGGACTCTGAGTTAGTGAACTGTGAAATATTTGCTGAAGATGAAGCTGAGTCAACAAAACTCATTGCATTCATAATATACTGTCATGTGGGTGTTTTTCTTCTGAAATGTTAAGAAATGAAAAGCTAGTGCTTTTATCCAGTATGCCATCCAGTCATCTGAACAATTACTTGCTTAAAGCAAATGACTTCTAGATACTGGAGAGAGATAAAGTTAAAAGTCAATTCATTAAAAATACTTTTCTCCTCAATAAATGATTTGGTTTTTGAAGTAAATTGAACATAAATGGTAGGAAGGAAGAGGAAAAATGTGAAATTTTATCATACCATTTTAAGTTTGATTATGTCACAGAGAAAGCAAATGGCAACAGAGTATAAAGGAATCTAATCCATAAAGGAAGAGAAAAAGGTTAAAGAAGTCAACAGTAATTAAATGGTGATTGAAGCTGAAAGAAAATTGATCTGTGTTAGCTGAAGGCCATTCTTGCCTTTTGGGATGTTATGCATCAGTGAAGAGGGGAAAGAAAGGTTTTTCTTGTTTTGATATGGAAATATATGTCACATCTTCTTAGCCTATGGTGCTGTGACTCAAAACTGCACTGAGTTTCTGGTACACTGATTCTAGTGTCCTACGCATGCTTGTGGGCATTGTGTAAAGATAAGATGCTCTAACAAAGCTTGGCAGGGTCAAAAGGCATGGGAGCTTCAGCAGTTTGCATGTGGTTTTGTCCTGGGGCAAAAAATAAAAGCAACCTGAAGCAAATGAATCTAAATAGGGGTAGCACTGACACGTCCATGCAAAAGCTGTGCAATATCCATGACTTGGGATGCAGTGATCCACCTTCCATTCAGTCAGTGTCTGGCAGTTTGGCCAACTCTCTTCTGGAGGCATACTTGGAGGTGGTGACATTAATTGATATGATAGGAACATATATTGCCACTGAATCATATGGAGAAGTTTTTTAAAGTCAACAGTGCTGCCAAGTAATTTAAGTTTTGGTTAAATTCTTCAGAGGCTGCATTTAATAAACTTCTGCCAGGACATGAAGAAATGTACCTAAATCTGTGACTAATGTAAATGCTGTCAGTTACAAAAGCATAACTAATGCCACTGTAGTTTCCAGGTCAGGTGAGAATGCACTTCATGGAAACCTTTCATTCTTCCAAAGATCAGTGCCACTTCCAGGCACCAGGGCCTTGTAAGATGGGCCATAGACCCTCTTGTGAGATGTGGAACACAGGCTACAACCAAGGCTCTGCACCATGTACAAGAAGAGCTGGTGGCAGAAGAAAACAATTAACTGTGATAAAGAATTATAAACACAGCAATATTTGTTGGTTAGAGACCAAATCTTGTCGTGATTGTTTTGTCACAATCTCTGTTGACATCACTGGGAGTACTGAGTGTGTAATGAGACCATAGAGCATGTTTTGGCCATAGCTACCAAGATTTGTGAAGTAAGTGGATTAAAACAAGAAAATCAAGTAATTTGAATTATTTAAAGAATAACAGACAGCCACTAAATGTTCTGAGCTAGAGTTTTTATGAGCTTTTTGTCACTAGAGAGAGCTGTAGGTATGTACAATTAAGAACATTTATGTTAAAAATACATTAATTCCTACCTCAGTGGAGAACTAGGACAAATAACAAATAAAGCATAACAACCTTTTCTCTCGTAAACCACAACTGGGAATCTTTCCTTTCTGTAGTGAATGTGGCACGAGTGGCCTGCCATCACGTTGTCCGAGCTTGTCAAGTATAACAAGGATAAGAATCATTTGAGATGTCCACTTCAAGCTTCCATACGTAGGAGATATAGGATAGAAACATTTTTCATGTACTTTGAGACCAGGATGAATGTTAGTGTTCACGTTTTCTCCAGTTAAGATGGCAAGTTTTCACTTCTATAATTTCTTGGTTTGCTAATAACTTAGTTATAAATTGAAGTCATTCAGTCAAGCACAAAAAAAAAATCTGATAAATGATGGTTCAACAAGTGACTTTGAGGTTGTTTCAGTTAAAAGTGATTTAAATTTCTAGTGTTTTCTGGTGGTCAAAGAAATGTCTTTAGTGGTGAGATATAAGCAGACTCCTGCATTCTGTCTATCCAGTCACTCTAGGTATAGGCTTAATCATGCTGCTCTTTTTAATTCTGCAGGTCACTTTGACCACTCCAGTTATTTCTTTAGCTGCAGCAAAATCTCCTTTGCATACCTCAGTGTTGTAAGTCCAACTTCTAACCAGTTTTTAGGAAACCCAGTCCTTTTTGCCTTGCCACAGTTCACAGTGAAGTCAGAGCATTCCAGAACCTATTGTTAAAAGCATATCCACCATCTTTTTCTCCCATGAGAAAGAAATAATTGACACACCATGAGCTATGAGGTCTAATTAGGATTAATTCAACATTAAGTTCCCACACTTAGAGATTAAAGTCACAGGAATATTTTATGCTGAAACTTGGTATACCTAGGGCTAGCGAGACATGGAAATCTTACTGCTTAAATGTTATGCATCCTGAAACTTCGGTTGTACATTTCTGTTGAGGCTATCCAGGAAGAGCACTGTGAAAATGGAGATGGTTGTGCTGGCACCTTTTGGGCCAAGGAGGTCATGTCCAATGCCAGCACCTTGGTCAGGCATGGAGGTGAGGAGGGCTCTGTGCCGCTCGAGCTCAGGGTGCTTTTGGCCACCCTCTGTACACACCCATACAGTGCAACTTGTTTATTCCCTGCCTGTCACCTGTCAGCCACCACAGCTGTGAGTGACACCACGGGCTCACTCTTAGCTTCTATCAGTGTGCAATGCAATTGTCCTTTGAGGTTTAAAATAGCTCGCATTTGCTATGCACGGGTGGTTGAGGGCTGTACAGAGTGCGCAAATGATCCGCAGCACCTCTGGCATCAGGGTTTCAATTCATCTGTCTAAATGCAAGCTGTGTAAATGCAATCACCTACTGGGCTGGCAGATACATCTGAGCTGTCACCCTGGGCTGGCTGTGTAGTCCATGGGATGTTCTGTAGACCTCTAAAGTGGGTCAGATGAATCATTCCTCAGAAACTCTCTCTTCTCTCTCCTGAGCTTAAGAGGAGCTGAGGATGACTAATTCAGATGCAAGCATCTACATTGCAAATGTTTAAGGTTAAGTGACGTAAAACCCAAGAACAAAGATGAGTTAAAATGATAGGCAGCAATTCAGTGGGAGTTTTCAGAGTCTCAGTAAAATACAAACATTGGATTCAGGTGCCTAAGTACTAGTCAGTGATATAAATTTCTTTGTTGAATCAGTCCTTAGACCTAAATTCAAAGACACAGAAATAACTGAATTTGGACTTTTGAATGAGAGGTCCAGTTGTGCCCTCAGTACCTCAGAGAAGATTGCCAGAACCCAGGAGGCAGCACACCAAGGCTAGCCAGACCCTGCAGCAGAGCCTTGGATCCTGAACAGCCTTCTGCATTTATACTGCTTCTGTCAGAGGACTCAGACTTATCCTCCATGTCTCTAAAAATTGGTGTCTGGACAAAATATTATTTCAGTATCTCTTTCTGTCTTCTGACTCTGTTCAATCCAGTTTCAAGCTGAAAATCTACTGAATTCTGGCTGAGTCCTCACCATGGTCATGGAGTGTTTGGATCCATACCTTCCAATGTACTCCCTAAAGTCCCTTACAGTACCTTCCAATGTACTCCCTTACAATGTCTTATGCACTGAGGAAAAAGCAAAAACACATTCCTTTTTGCAAAGTTCTTCATTGTGTTGCTTCTTTGAGCTATCAGGATAGTCAGTATGGCTCTGCAGCTCAGCAGCATTCATTGTTTAAGGGGGACAGCTGGGTGCTGCTGCTGCCCTAAAAGCCACATGTGCTCCTGAGTTGTCTTGTAACAGAGGAAGATGCAGGTGACGAGACTGAAAACGAGACCTCCCTTCCAAAATAAATATTCTGTCACCTAGGCAACACTTTAAAAAGCTGTGAGAAAAGGTACATCTTCAACAAGAAGACATGAAAGGGATATTGTCCAAAAATAGGCTGACTTTTGATTAGGGCATGGATATGGACCTGAATTATTCTTTCAGCTGTTCTCTGTGCAAAAACACTTTTTGTAAGAATTATCTGATTGTGCCTAATTCCATGTAGTGTATTAATTAACATAGCTAGATAATCGCTCCTTTGTATGGCGTGAGGCCGTCCTTCTTCAAAAAACTGAAATCATATCCATAGTAAGAAAATACAGTAATAAATTCTGGAATTGTGAATATAAAAATGCAGGAGGGCCAGCACAACAATTAAAAATATGTTTTAAAGAGTAGGACTTTCTAAATCTGTGTAGGACTACTAGTTGATCGTGATACAGGAGGAAAAAATCAGTTCAGAAAAGTTAAATTAATTATTTGCATCAGTGTTCACTATGGAAGAAACTAAGGACTTTTACACTCTGGAGGGATTGTTTTGTTTTGTTTTGGGGTTTGGGTTATTTTTTTTCTTTGTTTGTTTGTGTTTGGCTTGGGGATTTTTTGGGGGGGTGAGTACAGCATCTCCTTGAAATTGAAATGTATGTACAAAAGGATAAGGAACAAATGGCCAATTGAACATTACGAAAAATTGCCAAGAGCAGATGTTATTCAGCTTGTTGTTCTAGGACAGTGCAAGGATGCAATAGTGGAGCTATTAACACGGGTGTGTAATTTCTTGCCTGAAACTGCCCTAGCAGCAGGACTGAAGAGTGACAAATGGGGTGTCAGTTTTAAGAAATTGTTCCAGGGAAGATGTGAGGAACTGCAGTCCTACAAAATTGACATCTATACAGAGTACATCAGTAGCATGTTTAATAAGAATAGAAATAATGCACATCTGGAACTACTCCATGTCTTTGTCCATGGAAGTATTGCTTTATAAATGTAGAATTCTTCAAAAAATAAAAAACCATGTAGATAAGGGTGACCTGGTAGGTACAGTCTACTTGGATTTCCAAAAAGCTTTTTACAAAATCCCTCAGTAAAGATTTAGCTTTTAAGAAAACTAAACATCTGGGGGATGTTTAAAGGGGAATTTTTTTGTTTAGATGAGTATCTGAATGAAAGACAGAAAACAGAGGTTAGGAGTAAATGTTTAGTTTCACGTTGAAATGAACTTACCAGAAGAATTCTGCAGGGACTGTTTGATATATTTAAAATGTTATTCAAAAGGAATGAGCACTGAAGTCAAGTTTGATAATTATGCTTAGTTACCCAGGATATCAAAGGACAAGGCCCAAATGTAAAGGATTCACTAAGCAACTGGGCAGTAAAATGGTAAAAGAAATTCAGTGTTAATAAATGTAAAGTGATGGGCATGAGAAAATTCTAACTTCATCTAGAAGATGGTGGGCTCTGAGATGATCTCACTACTCAGGAACAAAACCTAGGTGTTAGGGTGGGTAACTATGAAAGTGTCATATAAATATGAATTAGTTGCCGAAAAAAGCAATTCAAACATTAAGAACCTTTTTGAAAGCAGCAAGCAAAGAACATCACTATGCCGCTGTATAAAGCCACGATTTACTAATATCCTAAAACTCTACAAATTGTGATCTCCTTGTCCCGAAATAGTTTCAATGTATCTAAACAGGTTCTTGGTGATGAGGCCTGAAAAAGGTCAATTCTGGCATCAAGAGCTAGGTAGAGAATGTTTCCTTGCACCTAGTGGGTGTGCAATGCAGGTAGATGGAGCTGAAAATACTAAAAGCTGAATGTGAGGCCTAATGCAAAGTACCAAACAGACTTGACATGCTCTTAGTTTTTCAGGGACACAAGCTGACATCCACTGCTGGATGCAGAAAACAGAGCTACACTGACATTTGAACTGAAGTAGTAAGGTCATGCTTATATTTTTAAATTATTTAGTGTTGATATGTGTTCTGAAGTGGACGATTTGTAAACTAGGGGGTTTGAGGACTCTAAACCTCTCTGTGGGGTGGGCAGCTGGTGGATGGAAGTTGTGAGAATTACTGTTTGTACAGTAGCTCCAAAGCCAGTTCTCCTTCTCAGCTTTTCAGAAATACTGTTGGCAGTTTCACACAGGAAAAGCAAGGATTGAAACGACATGGAAAAGAAATGGCTCTTCAATGAGACGAAAGGGTGTCTGAAGGCCAAGATTAACAAACTGGATGAGTTGCAGTAAAGTTTGCTCCTCAGCTCTCTCTATATTGCTTAATTTGCATATAGATGGCACATTTAGCTATGCAATAAATGCTTGTGTGGTGTCTTCTGCATGCAAATCCAATATCAGCAAAATCCAGAATCATGTGCTCTGCTTGTTGTAAAGACAACCATATATTTTCCCAGTCAATATAAGATTTTCTCCTGGATATCTCCTCTTCAAATGTCTGTAATGCTCTGTTATGTTTCACTTTCCATTTTAATGAAGTAAAAGGTGCTTCAGTCTCTCTGTGCCATCAACCTCCCCAGTTCTACTGAACCAAACTTCCAGAAATACTTAACTGCCAGAACACAGAAATTGAAGGAGGATTCTTTTTATCATTTTATTGTAATTCCACACTTGCCAATACTGTCCTTGCTTTTGTCCTAACATTTACATAAGGGTGTATTTGACGTTAGGAATGGAAAATACTTCTGTGCTAATCAGTGTAAAACCATAACCAGCTAGTTGGAGTTATTGTTTTCCAAACTTTGATCTAGCACAAGTAATTCCTTCTAGAGTTCATATACAGAAAAGAAATGTGTACTTAATTTTGAGCACAAGAGTAATCCCAGTGACTGTAACCGTGTCTGAGATAACAGAACTCCCCAGATTTCTACCCAGAAGTTTTTATGGCATGGGACCACAGTTTCTTTGTATTTTCACTTGTTGCATTACTCAGAAACCATACATTCTGGGTTTGGCTCTAACTTATGTTTTCCAGATTCTTGTAGCCTTATTTTATGGAGGGATAGTTTGCTCTGATATGAAATAAATTACCCTTAGAGGAAGATACCACTTACCACAGTTGTTAACTACTGATCCATGTAAGGCCACGAATATTTGTTAACTAAGCAGGATTTCTTAATGGTAATGAGAATGACTTCTATCATAATAAAAGTCCTCAGTAATAAATCCTAGACAACATGAAAGAATGGAAAATACAAATAATTTTAGTTGCATGTGTTTTTGATAAAGATTTAGTAAAACTTAGCCTCTGATTAATTTACAAGAGATAATGGCAACAAGTATAAAAAGCAAGTTCTAAATAGTACGTGACCAAATTGTCTTGCATCCAAACATGATTCCAAATGGTTTAATTCTGGTGAGAAAAATCCCTTTATAAAATTATAATCTCAAAAGTTTTTAACAAAAGGAAGTAGTCACAACACAAACCTTAATCATGAATCTCATTACCAAAGTATGTTACAGAACACAAAACTATAAATAAACTTAGAAAATAATTTCAGAGATTATGGGAAGAGTCCACTAAGTCCTATTAAATCCAAATACTTGGATATAAGTTTCAGTTACTGTACTCCTTGATTTGTAGATTGGCAGGGACCAGAGGATGTAGCAGTGACTGAAACTGCTGGGAGAATTGTCATCTGAGCATCTTTTCCCAGACAGTGTCAAAGCCAAAATAATAAGGTTTATGGTCTCCTAGTTACAAGGTGTACTAGTCAAAGTTTCTTCTAAGTGTAAACAGAACAGGTCTAAGTCACCTTTCTTAGGTGGCCAACCACTTTGGGAGGAAAAAAAAGCAACAACCAGAAAAAATAAAGACTTGTAACAGTTTCCTGAACAATCTTTTAAGGACAGGTTACATCCTAGGTAAGTAGTTACAGTACCTTAGCTAAGCAATACAGCATTTGCGGTAAATATTACTATATTAAAAAAAAATAAAGGGCTTGGGTTCCTCCCACTCCCTGCACACTGACCTGCTCTCCTACTCTAAGTGTTTTTGGAGAGCAATAATGACCTAAAGAAACGTTTTGTTCTGGAATGAATTCTTTTATTCACAGTGGAACATGCCTGAATTTCACAGATCTCTACCAAAAAAAAAAAGTTTTTTGTGAATAGTTGGTGAAAGAAGCCTAAGGAAAATGTGTACCTAATCCTATTAACTGACTTAATTTAGAATTATTAAGAGCCTTGATACACAGGATTTAACACAATCTTTCTAGCAGGGTGTGATGTAATCTATTTTTGTTCCTCAGCTAGCAGATGGCTTACCTTTAAGTAATTTCCAATATGTTAGGAGATCAAAAGCCATCCTTATGCCATGGAGGCAGTAATCGTTTCTCTCTGCTGGGGGTTGCTTGGTTCTGTGGTGGGGATATGCAAAAGCTCCTGGCATTTCCAAGCATAGAAGACCGACATTTCTTCAGACTTTGAAGTTAATAATCCTTCAGAAGTTGAAAAACTGAGAGATTTTCAAACACCTTTTAATGTTCTATATGCCATGTGCTAAAGTAAATATCTGTAAGTAATCACGGTGGGCTAGCGTGAGGCGGCACAGCACACAGGAGCGTGGGTGCGTGCTGGTGTGGGGCACTCTGTCCTGCTGGGGACAGGCTCAGGCTGTGCAGGCTCAGGCTGTGCAGGGTCTGGCTGTGCAGGGTCTGGCTGTGCAGGGTCTGGCTGTGCAGGGTCAGGCTGTGCAGGGTCTGGCTGTGCAGGGTCTGGCTGTGCAGGGTCAGGCTGTGCAGGGTCTGCCTGGGTGGCACAGCCCACCCTCGGGCCCCGCTATCAGCTCAGAGCACGCCAGAACGCCCGGCTGCAGCTGGACCGGAGCACCCCAGAGCAGCCCCGCACACGGGCTCAGAGCATCCCTGGGCTGGGCTCTCCTGTGCCCGTCTCCCTCTGTGGAAGCACCGAGTCACAGATTCACTCTGAGTGCTTCCTCTCTGCAGAGAGAGCGATGTTTGGTTTTTCTGTAAGCAGGACACCCAGTCCTAAAATGCCCTTAGCAGCTGGGTTCGGACTGCAAAGGGGAGGTGATTAAGATTGCGCAGGCAGGGCTGTTGATAGTACATCATTGATAGCACACTGCACAGCTTTCAAAGCAGACACATTAAATTGCCTGGTGCCTACCCCTATATCAACCTCAGAGAGTCATTTCAGTATAGATAGTTTTAAATCCCTCTCGGGATCACTGTGCTCCAGCCATGACAAAAAGACCATTCTACCTGGGAAAGAAGAGCCCCCTTCCAGCAGGGAGCAGTGAACAGCCCAGACAGTTGTTTTGGAGCAGGAGGCTCAGACATTTTGAATAAAGAATGCCAAGTCTTACAAATATGTTTCTACTGGGCATATTTCTGGCTTCTGATCACATTATGTTTGTCTGGTAATCACAGTTTTTGATCTTCTTAAATTAAAAATAGCAGTTAACATTACAGTTGCTCTCTCAATATGATTTAGTGGTTGGAAATTTCCAATCAACTTCTACAGACAAAGGGTGCAAAAATTAGTACTCAGAAATAATAATGACATTTGTATTTAGGTGCAGCTAATACTGACTTGTTAAAATATTTACATAATTTAAATCGACTCTGAAATTAGGTTAACCTATACAAAGGCCTAAGATTACAGAAATAACTTTGGACCATTTAATATTAAATAAAAAATAATACTTGAGTTAAACATATTTATTCTTGAAATGTTAAGAAAGTCCCACTACTCAGGAGTAAGGTTTCTATGACTGAACACCTGAAAAAATGTTTGCTTTTGCCAGCTGTAGCTTCTCCACAGGTGCAGAGAAGGTTTTTAATGCATTTGGATTTATTCAAGACACTCGTTCAAGCTGAAAAACTGATCACATACTAAAAAAACAGGAAAGTTTGTTTTTTACTTTCAATCTATGAATAAAAATTGGGTGATAGAGACTCGGATGTATTGGCTTAAACTTTGAAAAGTAGAATGTTGAGAAAGCCTACAGGGCATTGAGAAAATGCAGACTATTGTACCATATTTGATTTTTGACACATTTTGCTAATAAAAATCATAAGTTTCCAGAACATTCTTATTACCAAGAAACATTTTTACAGCAGTTTCCTGCAAGCATCCAAAACCAATTTATAGGCACTCTTGCACCAAAGAGTATCTGGTTGATAGGGAGTACCATATACTGTTTTATGAGCATAAGACAATGCAAAAAAACCCCAGCAGTGGAAGATGCACATTATGCCATAACATCATCACAAAAATTATACATAAGACACACCCGCAGCACAGCAGATACTGCCTGGGCGGTTTGAGGTGCCCAACAAAACCATCTGGAAGTCAAGGCAGGTGTGTGCCCGCTTGGGGGGCAGCTGGATGCCCATCCCTGCTGCAGGGGCCGGGCTGGGCACAGGGCCAGCCCCGGCTGTCCGTGCCCGAGGTGCAGGGAGCAGCCCTGGGTGCCCACCCCAGCAGCACACGGGGACGGAGGGCGGCTGCGGGGCTGTCCCAGTCCCGGCAGAGGCAGAGCTGTGGCCGCGCACCCGCGCACGGCGGATCAGGGGGGCTCGTTAGCTGCTCTCTGCTGAATTCAAGCAAGTGCAGAAGTCTTTTTTCACTGTTTAACTCCCCCAGCAGGAGACCTGACTCAAAGAAAGGTTAGGGCATGACCACATCAGGGTTCCGTAGTGGAAAGAAAGAAATTATACTGAAAGCATGGCCGGGAGCATCACCTTGGTCCAATTTACTTCTGCCAAGGTTGGAGTGAATGAGGCAACAGTTTCAATGTGTTCACAGGCTCAGGAATCAGCTTCGTTTGTCCAAGCATGAATGCAGGGAATATCAAATATATCTGGGTTAGGGTTCAGCAACTGATTGCTAGGAATGGGAAAGAAATGTTACCGAGGATACTCTGTATTTGCAATCATAAAAAGCCCCTCATAAATAGTCTGCTATTTGGGGCATATGGTAAAAGTCTGGTTTATTTGGGAAAACTAGAGGTAAAGACATAACAAAACAATAGTTGCTGATAACCATTTTTTAAAATTAATTGTTGCAGTAAGGACAGGCTCCTTACGTCTTGCAACAGTGTCAGCTGGAGAAGCACAGCCCCCTTACTCAGGAGCCTGGAGTTCTCACCCCATAGCCTGGGGAAGCCTAGGGAAAAGCAGCGGGCTCAGCTGTAGCTAATCCTGTCCTTTTTCTTCCTGGCTTCTTTTCCTGAGACAGTAATTCTCTATGCATGATTGACCCAGCTTCTCCAGGACTTCTGCAGCTGGAGTGGCTGCGCACCACCTCTCCTTGCAAACCTTCTCTACCTGCCTCTCTCTGCATAAGGATTTCTGATACCCTGTTTTCAGGTGATCTGGGTGTATCCTCCTCCCCAGCTGCTGCTTCTCTCCCTCTGTGGTCTCATGTGTTTGCTTGTCTTTTACTCATACTTTATACACGTCAGTAATTTTTGTCTGATGTTGTTCACCTGTTAGTCTTCAGAACTGAAAAACTATCTGGTTTATCCTTATTTTTAAGCTAGCAAACTGAGGCTCAGAGCAGGAATATGATTTATTTAATGTAAACAAGGATTCTGGTGCTTTAGTCAGTAACCTCTACTTCCTCCCTAAGGTCTCCACTTTTAATAAAATAAGCTTTTACTTTGACTTCAGTATCTTTCTTACTAATGAGAAACCTACTCTTATGGGAAAGCTAGAATTAACTTGTAGTCTCACTGGTCAATGCTCATGAAAATGAAATCTTTTCATTCAGGCGGAATCTGACAACAGGTTTAAGCAACTAATAATGTGCTGTGTGACCACAGAAGGGAAAACAGCCAGCCTTCCCACATTAGGAAGACACCCTTGTATAATCAGGGGAAATCAAGTAAGATTTTCTTTGGTGGCACGTGTCTTGCAGGAATATCTAGTGCATAGCAGTCCATTTCAGGCTTGGCAACATGGGAAATCAAAAATCTAAGTTAGCAATAGGCATCTGAGGAGGAGTATGAATCTTGTAGCCATTAAAATAGAAGGAAAAATCTTCTCCCTGATTTGCACTTGCATTTCTACTGGGTATTCTGTACTCTTTCCACTAGCTGAGATGGACTGGATGCCCAAAGGAAATAAACTGAATGAGTCCACAGTAGGCTGTAAACAGGGAATAGCCAGGATCCATGCCAATTAAAAAAATGAGCACGTCCTCAAGTTTGTAGCTCAGCGTCTAGGATTCAAATCCCTGTCTGAGCACACATTTGCAAAATACAGACATCTCAGCAATGCTTCCCAGGTATATTTGCTGCCTGAAATATGAACTGAGGAGGAAACTCAAGCTGGCATATTAGCAAAAGTAGAAGACACCAGTTTCTTCCAAGCACAGCTCGGGGAACAGTTATGCATAAAAATCTCTCTGATACATAATCCAGTGCAGGCCAATGGTACACAAGCCATCCCATCCCATGGTATCTGGACATAAAGGGCTTGTCAAAATGAATATGAAATGACTGCTGTGTGTCTGTATATGTAGGAAAAAAAGCATAGCACAACAGTGACTGCACAGCACTTTCTGTATTCCTACTGTGTACCAGGCAAAGATTTTTCAGTTCATGCATCATTCACAACTTGCTACAGGGATTCCACAAAGCCAGTACATGTTCTCTACACAAAGAAGAGGGGGAGAAAAAGAATAGATCTAGGAAAAAAAAATATTCTGAAAGCATATCTGCTGGATGAGTAGTCAGTGTCGGGGGCATTAACAATACACGAGGCTTAGCAAGAACCAAAATAAATAAATAAACAGTGAGATCACCCCTACCCTGTCCAAGCCACCGAGAAGCAGAGAGTTACCTCTGATATCATGGTGTATCTTCTCAGAGCAGAGAGAGTGAGCAACTGCCAAAGTGTTTTCTGCCTCTTTCCCCATCAAGTATTTGCACCATGTGGCATACCACAGGAGAGGGAAAGGAAGAGAACACTGCATATAAGAAACTGTGTGTGGGAAATCAACTCTCCCAGCTCCAGCAATTTACGAGGTAGATGTCTCATCTCAAATTCTTATTTAGGCTCTTTTATAGCATGTAGAGGGAGGGAGGCCCCTCCAAGGGCCGTATCTTTCTTCTCTGTACAGAGGTGTACACAGATGGACAGCAGATAAGCACTATCACATTTACTCTTTAGACAGGACACCCACCTTCTTGACCAGGTTAAGAGCAAAACCTGTCTTACTGAAAAATTCTCATACAATGTTCTTATTCACCAATGGATATATATAGAAAGAGAAAGTCCTCTGTAGTAAAAGCAATTCAGAAGGCAAATTTGCAGCTAGAAGGTTCGAATTCAGTGGCAAGACAGAGCAGATTCATACAGATTGGGATAATTTCTAGTTAGACTCGTTCTTGGTGTCGAAACAACAAAATGAAGGAATTCTTTGGTGCAAACAATTTGTGAAGCAGACACGGTGCCATGATGGACCAAAACTTAACCACCTTTTTACCCTCAGTTCCTCCCAAATTTTGTTATGAAATTACCATAATATCTAGTATCATTAAGGGCTACAGGTAATGCCTTGAGGCACCATCCTAGATCCACTATTTAAGTAAAATATACTAAAGAGAAAATTTTGAAGGGCTTCATACAGCATTTATATCACTATGGGTTCTCCGCCACAAGCAGTGGTTAAAAAGTAGTTTATAGATACTATATTACACACAAGGCAGTGCTGCAGCATAGTGCCAAGCCCAGATCTAATCTAGAAATGTGTTTTAACTCTGAAATGAACACTGTAATGCAGACTGCCTGCTAGTTCAGTTTCAACCATATTTTATCTCCTGGGGTTCTGAGCTGATTGTAGCAGAAAAAGGTGCCAAGACAGTCTCTGATATTAAAATATATGGGTTACATATGCACCAAGTTTTATATGCAGTTTAGGCTTAAATATAACAGCATAAGGCAAGTTGGGATGTAAACTGTTTTCAGATGTGTCTATGGGCTTGAGTGGAAAAGAAAATATTAATGGTATTCAAACTGATGGCAGTCAGGATCCAGAAGGTGAGCAACAAAGTTCTGAAGGGGAGCTGCTGTGTTTTCAAAAGCTATAACCTTGACACTGAGGTTAGCTCTATTTCTCCCTTACACAGCAATGTGTTGCATTATGGCTGTCTAAATATTCCTGGAAGCGTTTCAGAGATTTTGTGACCCAGATGTGGATTATGTGTAACACTAACTATGTACATGCTGGAGATGATTACGCTGGGAGCTTTCAGATTCCATTCTGCACGTGTAGCACTGAAAAGAAACTTGACTTGTACTTATGAAATTCCTTCTGACCGTAAGAAAAACAGAAGGAAACCCCCTTTGGAGGCTTCCATAATGGGAAACAGGAAACAGGGCTGTGGAGTGGAAAGTTTGCAGCACAGGAAAAACAATGGACTACATAAACATAAGTGCCATTATCAGATACTCTGCAATGGCCTTGCAATAGGTCTAAAGTTGAAAATACACAGTGGTTTGTGTTTTCATTCAGATCTAAAGATTTCTTTATGGGCTGTTCCGGTTCCTGTTGAGCTCAAGTGGTATTTTGATACTGACAAATGGGCATAGGTTAAAACACAGGGATAATGGTTTAAAAAAGACACTATTTATGACAGTTTTCAGCATCTTGACTCGTTTTTGCTCCTTGTTTTTCATGTCTTCACAGGAAAAGCAGTGAAATCGAAACAGTTATTGCAAAGATTTCTCTGGTAGCAGTTCAATGAGTTTCAATGATAGCATCTAAATATCAAAACCAGGATCCTGGTATTTCGAAGCTCCATCCATGACTTCAGTTTCTCTACAGGACTGATAAAAGGCCAGTTTTTTCATGAGCACTGGAGACTTTGTCCTAGGGACTGTACTGTATCTTCTTGCTTAGACCTCAGCCAAGGACCCTCTTCCAAGGCTTCCCTCAAAAGAGGAAAGCAGAGTATGCCAGTCTGGCTGCCTGATGCTTGACCACTACAGAGGAAGGACTTGATTATTTATTTGCAATATTTCTACAGTACACCAGAGGCCAGTGATGGTAGATATTCTGGTTGCAGGTCCTAATTAAAACGATTTAAAACCAGTCAGCAACTTCTAGGGAGCAGAGCCTCTTTGGCTCTCAGGGAAAAACAAAGCAATCTCCAGACAGCTTATGCTACATTACATTTATACTTTATAGTCAGTGTTGCAACAAAATTCTCTAGAACAGAAAGGAACCCAGCCAGAAGCTCTCTGTTTTAAACTCAAGATTCAAAGAGTTTTACAGATTAATTTTATCACCAGTCATCCTACTAAGGTAGATTTCTAGCTCCTTTGCACTGATGATAGAGATGGCTCTAAGACACAGAAGTTTTATCCTTGTTCCACAGGTTTTGTGGTAAATGGTAATGGGAAAGG
Organism: Irena cyanogastra; assembly: GCA_013397155.1. Classification (NCBI taxonomy): domain Eukaryota; kingdom Metazoa; phylum Chordata; class Aves; order Passeriformes; family Irenidae; genus Irena; species Irena cyanogastra. The sequence goes on along the minus strand of VWZV01005348.1, from coordinate 254,067 downwards.
CCTCTCTGATTAAATATAAATGTTGATATTGATGTGACTGCTAGTGCCATTAACAGCAATGGAACCAATGCATGCATCTTCTCAAAGTTTTGAAAACATTCCTTGTAAAATGCCTGTTTCTCTGCATTGCTTGTAAATTGAGACTATCTTGGGCAAATGCTGTAAACATCAAATTTAGGTCAGATGAACTCCACCTCTCACTTTCCCTTGCCAAGTACATCCAAAAAACACAAGAGGGTCACTTGCATGGTTTCATGGTTTTACCCTGAAAAAGGATAAATTCAGCTCAGCCTTCACTGTAACACTGGCTGTTTTCTGGAGAAACAGTGAGGCTAAAGATGGAGCAGGACAGGACAAGCTCTCTTATGCACCTGCTGCAACTGCAGAAGGTATTTGAGAAAGAATATATTCTTCTCCAGGTGGGATATTCACAGCCTGGGCTCGCTCTGCCTTCAGTAACAGAGTAAAGTGGAGTTTGTTGCATGCTACTTCCTCTCAAGATTCTGTATGACTGCCATAGTAAGAACTGGATATTGCTATTGGAGTCTCTAAACTGATTAAGACCTGGTGAGAGAGACTGTGTTTTTGATTGGACATACTGAATGTATAACTTATCTTTCATCTTTCGAGATACTTCACAGGTCTTTTGTTATTCCTGTGTTTGAAATTACATAGTTGGTATACATCAATATCTTCGACTTTGCTACAGCCAACACCAAAAATCTTGAAAAAGTCTCTTTTGCCTCAAGAATCAGGAATTAAATATTTTTATGCCTTCTAGAAAATGATCTCTTTCATCTCAAAGCAACTTCGCTGGCAATGTTTGGATCTGATAACAGGATTACAACCATGTTGAGAGAACACCCTCAGGTGAATGACTAATGTAATTTCTGTGTAGCACAAAAAATATTTTCCCAAAATGGCATCAACCACTTTGGATGATCTCTACTGTCTTTAAATAATGTGATTCGATCAAAGCTGGTTGGTTTAATAAGAACAAGAGCGAATTAGTTAAGCAGAATCAAAAAATAATTGTTGATCATAAAAATATTAAGTTTGCCCTTTCACCCTACCCTTACTCACAGGGTGTTCCATCCATGCCTGGGAACTGACTTCCAGCCTCCCTTGGGTATCCTCTGCCTTGGTGGCCACCCCCAGACCTCCTGGTCTCTGCTGAAGGAGGTTCTGTTTTCCCTGGCTCAGCTACTAGGGTTTCCACTCCCTGTGCCTGGGAAAAGGTCTTTTATCTGTGATGCTCAGTCACACTGAGGCTCAGGGTTGATCAAAAATCCTCTTCCTGGATTCTATTTTCAGTTTCTTTCTTTTTCAGAGTCTTTGCAAATGAGGAACTGATTGATTATGTGAAGAGAGCCCAGACAGGGCATCTGCCCTTTTTGTCACCCCTTACTCCGCACTGTTCTGGATGGTTCTCCCAAAATAGTGGTTAAAAAGAGATGATTATGCTGTGCATAATCACACAGACAAGAGTTTCAATTTATCAGAGTATTCTCTGCATTTTCTAGTTCTGCAGTTCCGTGGAGGTTTTCCTAAATGAGCTGTGGCTGAGGGAAGTACAAAAATTAGCTGCCTCTCTTCAGGATATAAGGTGTAAAATTAAAGCCATCAGAAAGAGGAAACCACACTTATAACAACCAAAGGCTCAGCTTCTGTCAGCTCAGTGCAGAGCTCTCCCCACCATTGTCTGCCCTTGGAATTAGATTCCAGTTGCCGTTTTCTGAAGTACCTCATTGACTACAGCTTACATTTTCCTTATGTATGATTTGAAAAGCCTGGCTATACTTTCTGTTCACCCCAGCCACATCATTTTCAATGACTCCTTTATCCTGGAATTAATGACAGAGCATACGTTGTGGTCCTGTTGTACAGATCCTGGGAACAAATGCCTTCAGACTGCTCCAGTCATTGAGGAGAGATAGGACCTCCACAGCATAATTCACCTTTCCTGTCTTAAACAGCTGTTTTAGGATGGAATAAATCACCCTCTGGAATTGTCTGTCTCTTCCCATTGACAATTAAGGGACCCTAATGAATGGCAGAGAATAACCACCTAATTTCAGAGGTATAAGATGAAGGCCAATGGATCTCACCATAAATAGGAAAGTGAACATTTCACTTGGGCTGCATTCCTTAACTGGAAGGGGACTCCAGACAAATGTTAGCATTCACAAACTTTGTGTCTTCAAAGAAAAGCTGATTTTCTTTAAGGACTGAAGAAAAATGTTATTGAAATGCTACTTTGTTAATGCCTTAGACGTAGAAAGAAAGAAATATTCTAGGTACAACATTAAATACAAGCTGGTAGCGGCAAGCAGGAGGAACCCCAAGCCATATCTCTTGGCTTTTAAGAGGTTCCTTTAATTTGCAAGGTAGGATTACGTTAGAAATAAGTAAGATAACATTTTGGAACTCTTTACAAAATCAACAGTAGAATAAAAATCAAAGTAATCAAACCTTTCATTTCAGAGCATAAATTATTAGGCATATAAAGCCATCTGGCATCCTCCGCCCCGTTGGAACCCAGGATAAGATTGCATTCCTTTCCTAGAAGTGGCTGGATCATATGTGCAACTTGGTACCCTGTGAGAGATGAGGTGAGAGAACCAAAAATGGGGCTTTTGGTCAGTAGCATAACTGCTGCTTCTTTATGCTGAAGTACAAGTCCAAAGTGTGGTAAGAAGTCTTATGAAATGTATTCAAAAACTGGACTTATTAGCCACAGAAGGATGATGTCTCCCAGGAAACTTACTTCGTTCCCTCTGCCCATCTGATCAGAAAAAACAACTTGTTCCACAAGCAATTTATAAAACAAAGCACTGAAAACTTATGAAAAAGTTTTCAAGAAAACTAAAATGAGGACAAATAAACTCAGAAAAATAATTTTCTACCTCTGTATGCAAGGTGCTTTTATATTTAAAATCATGAACTTCTCACAGTGAAAAAGAGATGACAGAATAACGTTTGCAATGTGTTGTACAGATTTGATCTCTAGCATCATTACTTGATTTTTAATTTTTCTGCTTTTAAACTAACCATTATTGCAAGGGTGTCAATACTGCTCATTTTCCTTTTCCAGTGGGAGGACTGGAAAAGTTGAGAGAAATGGTGATTTGGAGACCAGTTGGTGATGCTGCAAGTGAGCTCATTTTTGGTGTTCAGTGTTGCTTAGACACACAACTTTAACTGTTCTGAGACAAGAAAGGTTGTGCATGTATACAGGAACAAGAGATGACCTAGAGACAACATATGTTGCAGAATAATTCATGTTAGGAAAACACAGGAGAAAGAAAATACCTGAAAAGCTCACTAATTTAAAGTCATGCTTGGTTTTTTTAAAGTTGTAGTGAGTAATGTTTTACAGTGATTAGTTTAGTCACTCTTTGTAACATGAGATAAAAAGCTTTTCAGTGCTGAGTTTCTCATCCCTCATCCCTGAGTATTTCCTTCATCCCTGAATATCTGGAGTGACTGGAGTCCCTTTTGTCTTGAAAGATCACTTTGCATTTAGCAGTATTTTACATGTTCTCATCAACTGAAGCCCTAATAAAGCCATCAGGTCCTCACACAGGTAGATGTGTGCTTTGGACTCATTGTTATGCAAAGTGTCAGTGCTGTTACTTTTAGATTATTACTGTCTTGTATTACTTTTAGATTATTACTGTCTTGAAGCAATGCATAAGGCAAACTGCACTGCAAATATATTTAGCAGTTACCTTATTTGGTGAACATAAATTAGATGTTCAGAGTGCACAGACTGAGCCAAGTACTTGAAATATCATCAAGAAAGTGCAGGAGCTAGACGCATAAATAAAATCTATTGGATTGTCCATAACATAATTGGCACTGTCACTACCTCTGATCTTTTTAGATATATCCAATTGCTTCAAGATGCACATCTTTGGGCTTTTTTCATGGAACCATATTTTCTCACTTCCACCCCCAATCAACAGTGACTACTTTAAACAAGAAGAAATACTTCTGTGTTTTTTGGCTGGAGTCACTGTTGCCCCACTGAGCATCACAGGAGGCACTGGGGCTATGGCTGTGCCCAGGGCAGCTCTCTGCTGCAGAGCTTCTCCCTGCAAACTGGCCCCAAGGGGGCTGCTCTTCTGCCAAAGTGCAAAGAGCTGAAGGAACAGCTGTAGTATCAAAGATGACAAGGCTTTACCACCTTCATCTCTGAGAAAAGCAGCAGCATAATGAAGATAAATAGGAATTTTAGAGACAGGTAATCACATGATAACAGATCCTTGTTATTTAATGCCACCAGAGGTATTTCAAATAGTGTCAGGACTTGTCTGTGCCCACCAGGATCAAGTTCTGCTAATCAGTGATCTGTAAATGTGCATGGTTCATTAGGGCCCTGAGAACAGCTGTCTGTGTCCGCTCAGGGTCAGATTACAGGATATCATTAACTTGGATTCTATATCCGCTTCAAAGCTTTTGTAGCAACTAACTCATAATTCTTTTTCTTCTTTTTTTTAAAATTGTTCTGGAAACCAGGAGAGCTAAAGACTAAGGTTTCTGTTTTACCTGCTTCTGTTCAGTATCATTTTAACATACATTCAAAAGAAAGCTGTAAATATAATGTTCATTGTAACTAGTGCAATAAAATACAGAATAGTTTCATGCCTCTTACACATGTCTGTGCTCAAGCTTTATAGTTGAATTGTTTCAGAGGAACTACTTAAATCTACTCTAATCTCCTACTGCCTGTAAAATATGTAAAAATGCATATGTAGAAAAACCACATTGTATATTTCAGAGTAAGCTTTTCAGTTTACTTTGGTAACTTTTATCTGATAAAATAATGCATTGGTCTGGCTCTTACTGCATGACTTAAGTATAGTTCCAGAAGCATAAGGCTGAACAGCTCCTTCCCATGAACTGTACTCTAATTATGGTATGGGCTGCTTGATTTTAAATGCTTCCTACTGCAGTAAGAAATTTATAGGGCATATGTAGACAAAAAAAAAGTGGTGTTATTTTACTTTTTTTTTGAGGTAATTTGCTTCTTTCTACTTTTTCTTCTTTCTTAATTCAAAAAGGCATTCAATAATTCAAAGAAAAAGATGGATTCAAAATTGATGTCATTGGCAGCAGGAATAAAAATCAATCAACACATTAATAGCTGAATTTTATTCAATTATCATGACTATTATTCTCCCAGGACATCTAAACACTCCCAAACTGGATTCATGAATCATTTAGATAAATAACAATACCCAAATTCAATAGTCATTATGAATAATTACACTAGCAAAAAGGCAGAAAAGAGTGCTCTAACAGAACCATTGCTGTCTACAGTAAATGTGAGTTTATAAAATCCTGTTTTACTCATGCCAGCCATTAGGCAATTACTGATTAATAGATTTGTTACTAGACACTAGGCCTGATTGTTCACTGCTGTTCTTATAAGCAGATTTCTTACATTGAATATATTCAAAATCTACTTATTTCTGTACATGGAAAATGAATAGTTTCCTAAAACAGCTAGAATTCTTAGAACAGTTTATAAAATAGGAAGATTAATTAATTAAGGTTAATTGATAAAATACTAATGCAAACTGCAATATCTGGATATAGTATGATGTTTAAGCTAGGGCTCTAGGGTAAAAAGTGTTTCTGAAAGAAACTTTGTGGATATTGTGGCCAAAAATCCATCTCTGGTAACAGGCCCTACTAAAAATCCAGATTTGATGCACACCAGATATTTGGGTAGCATTCTAAATGGAGTGGCTCTGAAGTGAGGCTGTCAATCCATACCTAGACACAAAAGCAAATTGATCAGTCCCCTCCAGGAGAAGTTTGTGAAACATCTGCAAGAGGGATGGGACTGGTCCCCTCATCATTAAATAAACACTCTTCCTCTGAGGCCCTCGAGGTACTCTAATGGAGTGATGCTTTACACTTTAAAAAGCCCCAGATTTATAAAACCATTTACGTAGAAGCAAAGGCTGCCTGAAACAAAATAACCATAGAGCTTTGAGGTCTCATTTATGGAGGCCAGTTCTGTTTCGGGGTCTTGATTGTCTCTTGCTTTTTCTGAAAAAGCTTTTCCATAGGGATGACTTTAGATTGTGATAGTAGGACATTGAAGCCTGAAAATTTTGGCCATACCATTTAGCTTTCTGTAGCCTGAATCCAAAAATGTTAAGTCTCCTGCTCTGGCATGGATGCTTAAAAATATAAGTGAACAGAATTAAACACAGTTGTGTATGCTGTGCCCTTAAACCTCTGGCTGCGAAAATGAGTTAATTTTTGCTTTGTATAAATGATGTGTTATATACATTTTCTTAGCAAAAGACAGGGAAAATAATACTCATATTTTAAACAATTTCAGATTATTTTTGCTTAGAAGAAAAGTGCATTTGTCTTTAAAAAGGAAGGTGCTGAGGACTGCCTTTGACAGAAACAGCTTCATGGGAACTCTCAGTTGCTGACACACTGACCCTCAGTGCTTGGCTGCAGGTACTAAAAGCCCCATTTGAACATCCCCCTCTAAGCATTCACGCTTGCAAGCAGCTGAAATGCCCCTCAGGGGCTGCCAGCACAATCTGGCAGGACACCAGACCATCCCCAAAACAACCAAGGGTCCGTGCACTCCCTGAGGGTGGTCCTGGGCTGGCAGGCTGCAGGGTCCAGGAACAACAGGATGGGATAACAGGATGATAACCTCACTCATCCTGGGACACTGGCCACTGGGGAAAAAAAAGTCCAGGTGGGATTTTTCTGGTCAGTTGCTAGATCTTGCAGTTGGTCAGGTCCCTGATGATATCCTAGAAGGAAGTATTCTTTGGCAAAATTTTCTTTCTGGTGTTCACAGTTTGCCAGCCCATGATGGCAATTTAGATTGTGCAAAAAGTTAACCTGAAACCAATTTATCACTGGAGTATTATATTGAAACAAAACAAACAAAAAAACATTGGTAGGCAAATTAGTTTAGTTACAAAGGCCTGCAGGTACTGCAGAGCTGGAAGGCTTGTGGCTTGGGTTGGGATGGCTTTCTCCCAGCTAGAAATGTTGCCACAACAATGGGAAGCGGATTGTGGATCATGTTCTATAAAATACACTTCCATTCTGGTTGTAATGGCTCAACACAGAGCACAGACAGCACACAGGGCCAGAAGGGCAGCCTGGGCAGTGCTTTGGGAACTTCTGAGCTGAGTGAAGGCACATGGAAGCTGTGTGAGCGAGGAAACCAACAGACATCTCTAAGTATTTATCAGCCTGACTGGAGAAACCCCATCTCCTCTTTCTAGAGTTTACCTCCCCGTAGTTAGAAGCTGTAGAGGTTGTACCTGACATTTCCATGCCAGCCATTAGGGTGAAAGGTCCCATACTATTAAAGCCATAGCACTGAAATTGTTGGCTAAGCGGTGTCTTGGCTGTAAAATTGGGTAAGCAATAAAAAATAAGATCCATGACTCCTTTATTTATCCATGAATCATTGCTCAGCACTAATAGTGCTTATTAATGAAAAAGTATAATATCAAGCCATCTGGTAAGAAAAGGTATGTTTCAAAGGATTAATAAACTACAAATTATTCCTCTGAAACAAAATACAACACATGAGGTACTGATGGTTTTTCACAAAAGATTCATTATTTAGCCCTGTTCAATGGCTGCTATTGAAATTCTGGCAGGACCTCAGTTTTCTTTTGCAACGCTGGGGAAGAATTAATGTTGGAATCTGCTGGCAGAACAAATCACAGCAATGTACTTGATGTATTTTTCAAAAGCATTCACTTTAATATAGGAATCTTTCTATCTGACATAGCTTAGTGAGTGAATGGTAATTAAAGGTAATCATTCAAATCATTTAGTGTATTTTTTTTAAATTCTTTTTCCAACTGAATTATAGCCCTGCAGTAAAAGGGAATGTTTCTACACCAGCTTGCTTTTGATAAAGCAATAACAAGAGACATAACAAAATGCTGTGATGAAAACAAAGTCACAGCTCAGAGCCTTTTCTTACAGCTTTTATTGCAGCTGTGGCCCAAATTATAGGACTATTCCACACACTTAACTCTGGCTCTAATTTACAGTAAGTAGTTTTACCATGGACATCTGGAAATACGTGATTTTTCTTTCATCATATTGATTTATATGACTGTAATTACAACTATCATGGTGTCAGGGAAAAATACTAGTTTTCCTGTTACCTGCTTGGACTTGTTACATTGTGCAAACTCCTGTAGGGCTTTTTCCAAAAAAAAAAAGCACATCTGCATCCTGGCTCCTTTATCCTGTTGTCCTGTCTGGTCTGTCCTGAGCATGCAGGAGCTGAGGCACAGAGGGACAGGCTGATGTGTCAGGCTGCCTGTGATGACAGCAGCATGGGTCACCACAGGAAGCCTGGTTGGATGAAAGCTTTAGATGCTTCTTTGTAAAAATGTACACCCTTCTGCCCCCAAAGAAGAGAGTGGCTCCTTCAAGTTGTTCCTCTATCCATAGCACTGAGCAGACCCAAACATCCCCAGGCTCTCCAACACTTGAATTGTAGATCCAGATCTGGACACACCTTTTGCATTTTAGGCTCATTTCTGAGTAAGCAGAAGCAGTGGTACCCCACTGATCCAACATTCACAGCTGCAGTCAAAGAGACATTAAAACACAGCAAAGACAACTCCCCAGTGCAGTTAAATTCCCAAAGAAGGGACTCAAGCTGCAGCTTTGGAAGTAGCTAAGGAAGACTTTCAGATGTCCCAGTCCTTTGCAACAGCTTGCCAGTCATTTCTTTTCATCATTAAACTCAGCAAGGATTATTAACACAGTAACTGGCTCACCTTCACTTGTGTAAAAAAATGTCCTATAAAAATTGCATTGAATTCTCTGAAGATTCAGGACAGAAACAATCTCTTCTACTGTGAACCTGTGATCTTTATTGTCTTTAAATCAAGAAAAACCATTATGAGAAAAGATTGCTCTGGACTGCTTGGGGAAACTGGTGCAGAACCTGGGGTATGCATAGAGCCTTTGCTTCTTACAGGAAGCAAACCACCCTGCTGTGAGAGCAAACCATTAGAGTTTATTTGGTTTAATTGACATATTTGCATGTTTGGCATGAAAGGACATGATGTGGGTTAATTTTTAGTCTGTCTTCCTGTGAAAATGAGATTCATGTGGCTTTGCTGTTTCCATCAGCATACATTTTGACTGTCTTCTGGACTTGGATGTAGATCTATAGTTTCTGTGAGATGAAGACAACACCTAGTCATTGGATGAGAAAGATATTATTGCCTGTAGCAAGGGAAAAGAATCCGTGAGTGTCCTCCCCTTTATGAAATGCCACAGCATCTTAGTGTGGGACACTGACCCTTGTGAAGGCAGGGTCACTGGTTTATCCACTGCTCACAGAGCAGCCTGCTTCTTTGGGCAATATTTAATGCTGTGTTAATAAGTTCTATTTGCAAGTCATTAGGGTCTTAAACCTCAGAAACTGGGAGCTGCTGGAGGCTCATTCAGAGCCACTCGGCTCAGCAATCTCCTCCCACGGGTAGGACTTTTATCACCAGGGGGATAGGCAGAAGATGCTGCCTGTGGCTTCTGTGCTCTGACAGTTTTCTGTACCAGTTGCCCCGTGTCAGTTGCTGATAGATAGTCCAGGTTCCTGAAAAAGCACAGCCATGGGATAATTGCTATTTGTGCCACCACTTCGGTTTGTGCTGACCCATGCCTTGTCAAAACAATTTTTCAAGATGTTACATATTTCACCCAAGTTCACAACAGGGTAAATTCTCAAAGATCATTGATTTCCTACAAAGTAATTTAATTGGGAAATCATCTACATTAAAAAAAAATAAGAAGAAAAAGAGAGACTGTGCCAGAGTCCTGACTAAATTCCTCAAGCAAGGAGTTCCCACCTTCCTAGATACCAAAGGCATGAATACTGTGGGACCTGCAAATGCTGTTCACACTGTTTCTCTGTTCTTTACACGTGTGAAATACATAAACTAAGTGGAAAGTGGCTGTTTAAAGTGGCTAGGGGCATCCATTAGCTTGCCAATTATATTTACAGCACATCTAAAAATGGTTGCTAGGATAACTAACATGTTTATTGGCAGAATATGAGAAGAGAATTTTATAGCATGTTTACTTCTGGACAATGAAAAGGAGGAAAGGGTAATGATTGTACTTCTGAATATCTGTAACCCAAAAGTTTGCTCTGTCCCAAATCCCAGCCCATTTGTAATGTTATATAAATGTCATGCATTCCATGTCTGAGTAGAAGTCAAGCTAAGGACACATGACATCTGCTCCAGATGAAAGTAATTCATGCTCACAATGTAATTCCACATATATAACAACTTCCTCAACTTTTTTTGCAGTTACCAAGAAATTATTTGGGGCATATGAAGGGGAATGTCAGTGTAACAGTATTGGCTTGTAAAGAGAGTTCGGAATTCAAATTCCTCTTGTGAAGGTGAGGGTTAGTAACTCTGTTACTGCTGTCTTGTGAAGAATTATCCATTTGTCACACACACAGATAAGTGAGACATTTTCTTGTGCTGAATTGTATATTCAAAAATGTGACTTTGCATGTTTTTCTTGTGAAAAAAATTCTACAGGCTTTAAGCAGAAGCAATGCCACAGCAGTGCTCAGTCACTGTGCTCTTCACCAGCTTAGTACTTCTCAAGCACACGGAAATCCAGCCAGCAGGCACAGTGCTCTGCAATAGATTATGGTTTGCCAGCACGTTAAGGACACAGTCCCTCAGAACATACAACCTTGGTATCAGCACCTGCATATTTTACACCTTTTATGTTACTGCAGTAGTTAAATCTATTCAGTCTTTCCTTTGGCACCCGAGTCAGTTAATCTGGAGACATAAATTCATAAGGGCTCAATGCTCATCTAATAAAAAAGTTAGTATCTGCCCCAGTAGCATTTACTGCATCATCACATTTCTTACAAGACATGAATTTTTCAACAGCTTGTGAAAAGTTGTGAACACAGCCTTAATTAAAACCACATTCAGCAGAAAGGTATCTTACGTTATGAGTGAAGGCAAGATGTGGGTAATATTAAGCAGCTGTTAAAATACACAATTAAGTCAAGCTAATTGTTATTACTGGCAGCCTCAATGACAGATGAGCAGTGAAACGCTTGACTGAACAGGCCTTTGGTCAGACAACTGATGTTGCACAGCTATTCTGCAGTAGGCTCCTGACCCCCATTGAATACAGAGATGTAATACTGACAGTCAGATGAACAATGGAATTTGTATGAGTATCAAAAGCATTGTCCTTCCTCCTGTTCTTACTGAAATGTACTGGCTGGCTGAATCCAGGCTTGAGAAACCCTAATGAGGGTTCATGGGTTTGAGGGACAGGAACCACAAAGGCAGTCTGATCTCCTGACACAGACTCACAACCTCTTCCAGTAATACCCATTCAAAAACTCATGGCTGAACTGGAACACAGCCCATTAAACAGACATTCAGGCTTGATTTTATAGATACCAGGGATAGGTTTTCTGCATATTTTCCCAGAAGTTCTAAAGATTCTGCAAGTTTCAAAATACAGGTGACAAAGCCAACATAAGAATTTCTTGTCTTCCCTTCCCAGCCTCTGGCTACTTCTGCTCACTGTGATGTTGCTCCCTCACTTGTGACAGTGCAACCCTTTGTAGAGCCACGCTATAAAACAGATTGCTGTAATGATTAAAAAAGCCCATGGGAAACTCAGTTTGACTTAATTACAGAAGAAACATTTTGTTAACTGCCTCTTTATAGGTTGAGGCATTGCTGCAAACTTGATTTAGTCTTGTTCCACATGATTTGCGGTTACTTACATCCAGGGCATGTATAAAATGCCACCTTTCTGCTATGGAAAGGCTTTACAACCACAACAGCTGTATTGCTGTCACTCACTCACTAAGAAGAGAGGGAGGAAGTTTTGCTGCAGCTGTCAATTAACAAATTACTTGAAGGGTGAAAATCAAATATAATCATTTAAGCAGTAGGACAAGAAAATGGAAGATCTCTGATTTGTAGAGTGAATTTTATGCCAAATCACAAGCAAAGTATTTCAGTCAGCATCTCACTTTTCTTTTTAGCTTAGAACTGGAGGTTCTGGGGCCTTCCCTTCACAAGTCTTCTCTGTTGACATCCTAGGAGCCTTTTTGAGGTAGGAACCTAAGGAAGAGTAATTTCCTTACAGAGTCAGCCACAGGATTATTTTTCAGCTTGTGAGCCTACCTGGGAGGCCAGGGGCTACCAACCAGTTCCAAAACAAAACCAGACCTCCTTTTTTCCTTGGAGCCCTGTGTAACTTCTACACTTGGAGACTTTCAGATCAGCTGATCAGGCAATCATGCCTGGAAGTAAAATGTCGAAAGGAAGCATCTTCTGCTTCAAACTCTGCTTCTTGGCCAGCATGATGACAAGGCACCTGCACTGCCTCCATAGAGCCCTGCTGTTCACCGGGAACACCCTTGTGCACGTGGGGTTGTCTTCAGCAGCCACACCAAGACACAGGAATTTACTCTTGGAGAAACTTAGCCTCTTGTCAAATTCTGTCTCTTTCACATCTTTAATGAATGAAGACTTCTTTGTCCCCATGTCCCTGGAGGCATTTACTGCATGCACACCCCATGGCTGAAGAGATGGAAAGTGAATTTTATGTGTTTGGGCTGGTTTTGCTCTGAAAGGTGCTCACCTTGGTGATGGGCACGTTGGAGGGACTGAATAGGACGGAATACGCTGCCAAGTCTGTTTGAAATTGCTTTCTTCTCAGTGAGGTGGTTCTGATTGTGCCTTCATCCTGTGCAAAGACATTATCATTCATTTAATACAGCTTAAAGTGCAAAGATATGATCTCTGTGTGGGAGACTCATCTAAGGCTGCAGCTCATTTCTGAACTGGTCAGCAAACAAGAGCAGTTACTGGAGGGAATACAAGTGAACAGTGAAGACCAAGCCTGATGAGATCTATGGATGAATCATTCTCTTTTCTAATCTCTTCCTTTAGAGAAAAAAGAAAGGAATAAGACTGGAAATAAAGCACTAGGTTTTTAACAGTGTGTGCAATTAACTATTGAAACTGCTTGCTATGGATTGTCCTTCATTTGAAGGCTTTCAAACGAGGCAGAATGTCTTTCTAAAAAAGGTTCAAATAGAATCAGCCTTGATGGCAGTATCCCTATTTTGTGTGAGGGCTCGGATGAGGATGAGATTGGATGAGTGTTACAACACTCCTGGCCTTAGATTCCCAGTTAGTTTCAACTTTAGTTGCTCTCCCTCTGCTTGGCAGGAAAGGCATTTTTAATTAGACAGTGAAGCAATAATTTAGTTCTTAGAGATTTTTTATTTATTTATTTATTTATTTATTTATTTATATTTTATATATATATATATATATGCAGTTTTAGTTTTAGTTTTAGTTTTAGTTTTAATTGTAGACTCATACAAAAAACCCCTGTATCTCCATCATGTCTTTACTTTGATTATGGTGATTAAATTTTTAAGCTTCCTGCTCCTGTAACTAAAGCCAGCACCAAGAATAGAAGGAAGGTCTTTGTTCTAAATCCACTAAGATGAAGTATCAGACACAAATAAGCACAAAAATAAAGCATCATATAAAGATGCACAGCAAGGTCAGAGATTTTGATACTTGTGTGTGGCTCAGATAATGGAACTTTGCTGGCTATCATTATCTCCCCAGCATGATCTTAAAAGTGTTGCTTTTTAAATAATCACTTAGTGCTTAAACTTAGGCACATGATGTCATTTTGGACACCTGAAACTACTAAGAGCTGTGTTGGTTGGTATGCATAGCACAGGGCCACAGAGAAGGCTTGTTCTCTTACACAACAACAGCAGGAAGACAGGCAGGAGAGGCAGGAGGCTCTTAAGTCTTACCAATACCTGTGCTTCACCAGGGAGTTACTCACACAGCAATTCACTTCCCTGCTGTCTAGCAGATGAAGCATATTTGCTTTATTGTTTTTTAAATTCAAAAGCATATTCATTTAAGAAAGGAAAAAAGTATGAGATGAAGGCTTCAGATGGTCTGCACTGGTCTGTCTTCATTAGTTTAAGATAGGGTTATATTATGTTATCTGAGAACTGATCTCATAACGCTTAATTACTTGAATAACATCTGTGATAGGCAACTGATTGCAAGAGAATTGTAGTGAAGCCAAGGCTGTCAGTGAACCTTTGCCATGGTAATCTAAGCTACTGTTCTGGTCTCTTTTCAGTGTTATTTATGGCTGGCTGATTTGACTACCAGAAAGAAAGTACATAAACCCAGCCTTTAAAAGATCTATTCCAGACAGCAGATTATCTTGGAGGTAGCATTGCTTCAACATTTTGTCAAAATACAAGCTGTTCCTGTGGGAGGCTTGAAAATATTTTCCTCCCCTTTGAGGTCTTGGTTCTGCTCAATGTGACCTGCAGAGCAAACACTTTGAGATGAGGTTGTATAGTTTGAGCTTACATTTTCAATCTTACTGCAATTATAATAATTAGAAGGATCTGACACTGGTCTCTGTTTTCTTTCTGGATATTAATCCTGTTCATTGTCCCTTGTAAGCATTGACAAGCATTCTAAATGTGTTCATTAGCTACAATTTTATTAATAGTCATTCTAAAGAAAAGGCATAAGTCTAAGACAATTATCTGCATCTACTTTCAAAAATTCAAATTCAGATCCCTTTTCAAAACATCCCTATTTTGACATGTTAGACTGAAGTACACAACGTGTGTGTCCTAGCCTTCAGGCTTATCTGGAATCTACATCTGAATAATGTTGGGCTTTCAGTCTCTACATTTAAGAAAAATTTAATGTCTCTTAAAGGTCATGAACTAACAGTAGAACTCAGAAAATAAATCAGAGCAGCTGTCACTATCATTTGGTCAGAAATGAATACTAAAATTCCAAAAACTGAGATCTAAAGTTGGAAATTAGATAAAAGAAAATGGAATAACAATAGAAAACAGTTTTAAAAGTAGTGTGTGGGATTTTTTTAGTGAAAAAATTGTTAATGGAAATTTCCTCTTTCACAAACTGTTAAAAATTATGGTAATTCCTTATTGTTTTTCCATAAACTTGGCTGGGGTTGGGTTTGTGGAGGTGAGAGTGGGGGTGTTTTGTTTTTTTAATGTTTACTGACAATTTATGACTCATAGGAAGGCCTATAGTATGCAGTAAGGTGCTATTGGCACTGTTTTATCCTCAATTAGGAAAATATATTCATGTACACTTGGAAATTTCCTTACTTGAAGCAATATTATCCAAGAAAACATCACAAATGCTTTGGTCTTCTCGCATTGAGAGCAAAACTCGTAAGTCAATGCTTACAAAATGTATCTTGGTCTTCTTGATATAATTTCTAAGACTGAGATATGTCAAATATCCTCTCCTCAACTGCACCTCTGTTGAGTTCTTTTTTTTTTGTTTAAAAATGAAACGTCTGCTATTGCAGAGCACTTCATCCCAGAAACACCAGCCATTTTCTCTTCCATCCTCAAGTTATTAATCTCATTTAAAGGAAATGTTTAAATAAATGCTTATGTTTCCATTTTCTTTTTTTTGGGCTGTGTCCAGGAGATGTACTAATGCTGGCTACACTGAACACTCTGTCTGCAGCACCAAAGATCATCTGATCATCTCCATTCAAACAGAAACCAGTTATATACAGCACCCCACACATCTTCTCTGGGCACGGAAACACTGAGGAAAGTTATACCTAAAGAAAAGGAGAAAAATCATTATTTACCAATGGATGTGCAACGTGAAGAAATCTGACCGTAGACATATAACCACCCGTCAGACCTCAGTACAAGAAATAAGGATAATTTGCCTTAAAACACATGAATGTGATTCATTAAATATAGTTATCTACCAGGTAGATGACTAATGTAAATTTTCATCAGAATTCCTTGATAAGCAATGGAGAAAGATAGACTCTTCCACAGTATATATCATCCTATTTCAATGTAAATGTTTACAGTAGGTGGGATGAATAACCCTCTAGAGATGTATATCTTCATATAGACTCCATCCAGAGAGACTAGATAATTCATTTAGTCTAGGCACCTAAATTGCAGATAACTAAAAGTAAGGGAGTTGGATCTTGCCCCGAATGCCTGGCTGAACAAGAATATTTCCCAAGTTACTTAGAAAATGAATGCCACAGTGCTTAAGAGGGCTTCTGATAACTCACAATTCTTTGTGGGTTTCATAACCTGCTGTGTTTTGCCCAGGAACTGCTGCAGAACTTGAGGACAGACTGTGCAGAGACTGACATAACAGGCCATGCCCTGCTTGTTAGAGAGAGCAAAGCACCTGAGTGCTGGGTCTGGAGTGTACCTGGAGCTCCCAGATGGACCTGAACTAACCAAGCATGGCTAAGATGTGCTCTTAATTCTGCACCTTTGGGGGAAGAGGACTTGTCAACAGCAACAGCAATGGACTTCCATGGTGCTGAGCAAGCAAGCACTCAGAGCCCTAGAGAGGTGTCTCAGAGCTGCTCTTCCCAAATTTCTGAGTCTTTTGTTAATGGAAACACAGGGCTGCCTCAGCACAGCACCATTTTCTTTTGGGTGAGGTCTTCTGAGGGGGATTGTGACTCAAGCCACTCCTAAAATAAACTTGGCTGTGCCCCTGAGTGGCCCTGCTGGGGCCACCTCAGCCTCTCTGCTTTCAGGCCATGGGTAATCCACATTGCAGATGAAATCCACAATGCAGATAAAGGACCACTGAGAACTAGCTGCAGCTTCTGCTGTCCAAATCTTCACTGACAGTCCTAAGTGCCCAACTGCTGAGGACCAAAACCTGTGTGCTACATGAAACAAGCCCATATCCCACTCTGCACTCCTTCTTCTCTCTCTTCTCTGAAAGTATTTAGATTTGCTGACTTTCCCCTGGACTGGTGCCTGACAAAGATGAACCTTTTCATTTAATACATTCATAGGGTACCTTCTGTGTGCCAATGTTGTAGCGACACTGTTTTTAAATGCTGACTTGAGCTGGAATTTGCCTTGAGCCTCAGGCTCAAGAATTTCTGAACATCATTTTTACTGACTCAAAGTAAGAATGAGAGTGGGGAGAAATTATTCTTGCCCATGTGGAAAACTATTCTGTCAGGTCTTTATTTAGGATAATCTCATTCTGCCACACTTCACCAGGAGGACTAGAAACCAGGCCGGTGGGAGAATGCTTTACTATTCAGGATCACAACATGGCATTAGGTTACTTAATGGGCTCCCAGGAGCAGGACAGGCAAGGAGCTAATGAAAGCAGTTTCCCAATATAGGTCAATCTTCAAACAGACACATGCAGAGGTCCTGTGTGAAAACAGCAAGGAGAAACATCTCCAAGAAATATTTTGACAACTTACTTTTTAGTCTTTCCTCACCATTAGTAGCACTCTTAATAATTCATATAGAGGTAATGAAGACCTTAGATAATGGGATGATTCAGTCTTATTTTTTTGCAAATTCAGTTTTTACTGAGATTAGGAAATCATACACAGAACAAAAGTTAAAAGACTGTTATCAAGACGAAAATTTCAGTAATTCTGTGTGAATACTGAAGCTGCCAGTGCAAGCTTAATTGTGCCTCTTTGGTGCGTTTACATTATGGTAGCCTTTATTTACAGAATCATGGATTGCTTCATGGTGAGGTAACCACTCTCTGTGACACTGCTAGAAATTTGCTGGTCTGACACCAGAAAAAAAGGTTGGAGTTTTTCTCACAAAGCCTCTCCTGTGGAGCAAGACAAAGGGAGAGACTTTCAGAAGGCTGTCCTTGCAGCCTGCGGTCACTGCCATGCCTTGACCAGTCCTCATTCAGCAGCTGAGTGTGGACCTTGGCCTAGAGAAAGACAGGCAGCTGTATTTTGTATGTGGAAGAATATTCTGAATAAGGCAAGGAGTATCTAGGAAGATGAGAGGAGGGTTTTCATATTGTCAAGAGATAAGGAAGTTTGATACCATTATGGAGAGCTAGAACTTTCCTCCTTTTCCTGAGGTATTTTGTCAGTACAAATGAAGCAATGGGTTTACAATACCTTGGTAGCCTCCTAGCAGCAAGGAAGTCAAAACAAAGCCACAGAAAAGCAGATGTACTGGCACTATCTGCTTTTTATTCCACTATATCACATTCATACAAAATATTCTTGCATGCATATTTGCTATTCTATTCACAAGACCTAACATACATGGCCATTTGCTGCAGGGTCAGTCTGTACTGAATTAGCCTTGTCAAGGACACACATATTTGGTGAAGCCATAAAAGGAGGAACTTTAAGTTTCAGCTGAAGGAAAGCTCAGGACAGTATTATGTATTAAAGGATGTAATAAACCAACTCTGAGTTAAATTCTGTTTAAATTGACTAAGTTTCGGCAGAGTCTGTATTTCCATACAACTGCTGTTTTAAAAAATGGACTATTTGTTCTTTTTCTACCAACATAGGCTTCCAGATTTTCTAGCGTTCTTGAGTGAACACTTATTCATATAGATGCATGTTTTTAACATAACCATTGCCACATACATAGCTGCCAGAAGAATCATTGAGGAGGTGCAGATAGAAGTACTTAAGTGTGTTGATTTTCTACCCAGCTAATTCATCTAATCTTGATAGTATTTGTAAATGCCTTACCCAGTTTCCAAGGGAAGAAAAAGCTAAAACCAAGACAGCTGGTGCCTGTCTCAGTCTGTATAAGGATGCAAAACTAGGAAGCAGTCAAAAAAATAGGAATGCTCCCTTTTCACTTGAACGTGTGGTTACTGATTATTAGTCAGGTGCCTGGAGCAGGAAGAGTAAGAATTCATTCAGTTTTGGAACATCACCTAGCAACAGTGTCTGGGAAACCACTGCTCTGAGGGTTTTTTCACTTTATTTTGTTTTTCAAATACAAGGCAAGAGTGTGCAAAGTCTCACATGAGATCAAAATCTACGCAAATCAACATTCAGCATCCACCTAGCACTATAACAGGATCCATGAAAATAGGCTGCCTTAGACTACTCCAATGATATAGAGAAATTATATTCCACAAACATTTGTGTGGATAAAGTCAGTTTCACTTGAAAGTTCACTGGAAGTTAGTGGTGCACACAACATGAAATCAGACTTGATTTAAAAAACGCTTTGACAGGAAAAAATGCATCCAGGCATCTTACAGATCCATTCTGGCATTATACTACTGCAGAAACAGAGGGTTACTGTAAAACAGCAAAATGAAATTGTCTGAACTGGAATTTGACCAGGACATGTTCTCAGATCTGATTGATGGAGAGATGCCTCTAACTGAATTAAGGTGCAAAAAAGATCATATGCCAAAGTCAGTAGTATGGATTTTATTTAACAGTAGAATGTGAGTTAGAGAGATAGAAAGAAGTAGAAAAGAGAGGAGAGAGGATGAGAGAGAGAGGGAGAGAGAGAGAAGGAGGGAGAGAGAGATTAGGCAGAAGCCACTATCTATGGATCTGTCCTGTTGGTCTTTCTTCACCTTGGTCTTCATGCTGGGGGGGGATATTGAGGTAATTCAAAACTTTTCACTATTTATCTACACAATTCTCTATTCTATTGGTTAAATAATTCCCTCACTTCTAATGCTAATTAGTTCTTTTGAATCAGTGGGTTATCTGAGTCCATGGGTTTCTTTAAGGCAGAGATCTCACCTCTGCCAGAACTACCTTTTACTGAGACACAGCTGACTTCAGCACAGCTACTGAGTTGACTTTCCTTGTGGATCCTTTGTGTCCATTATCACTGTTCCCCCAGCTCTGTTTACCTCCCCCTGGGCCTGAGATAACGCTCAGACAATAGTATCCCCTTTATCTTATCTCAAGTTCCCATCAGGTAGCTTAGCTGTACAGTCCAAGTTCCAGGAATCCACGGAGGCATCTTGGGGTAGGGGGAGTGAGGTGGGAGAGGGGTTGGGAAGCCCTTGGTGGTCACAGATGCCATCTGCCCCCTAACTTGGGGGATCTCTGTTTGACCAGCAGTATGGGTATGCCCCTGCACAGTTTACCACAGTGGGAGCCCTTGACTGGATGCATTCCCCAGGATGTGCTAGCCAGAGCTCACCAGGCCCGGAGCCAGAGCCATCCTGCTGCTCCATTCCATGCTTACCTCATGGCAAAGTCCTGCTCTGGTGTTTGAGACAAGCAATTGGGAAGTCCTTACAACATCCTTACAACAAGTGAACTTCTACTATCAAAAATATTACTGTTTCGAGGCATAATCCTAAACATCCTGCAGGAAGTTTTTGGGATGGGGATGGCTTTCTTCCCACTTCACCTGTTCTAAAAGTCTTTGGATTTTTTAAAAAACTGTCTAATTTAGATTTCATTTAAAACACAGATCAGAGCACTCCCACACTAGGTCATTATCCTATAAGTTGCTGGAGGAAAGATGGTCTGTATCTATCACATCAGGATCTTCATGTGAGCATGATCATGGAATATAGAGCAAATATTTGGTGCATTTTTTCAGTTCTCAAAACTTTAATCTTGCTTCTGCGTAAAAAGTAGGTCACATATTGTGAATGTCTCACCATTATCCCATGGAGACAAAATGTGTAACAGTGTGTTTTGACTTGTATGCCTGTAGGAGTTCCTGCATACTTCCCCTTTTTTCTTTCACATACATAGGCACTATTTATTCTTCAAATAACCTGATGTGTTAGAGGGGTTTTAAAACTACTGTGATCCAAAGAAGCAGTTACAAATTTGTCTGTATTGTTTATATGGCATATTATCATAATGAATTTTTCAATTAAATGTAATAATGATAGCACACTGACAAATGAAATGCTTAGGCAAATAAAGACGTGCTTTGAAATGCAGAAATATTTGGAGTCAGCTGAGGGATGACCAACAATTCTAAAGTAAAAGTTTATGAGAAAGAGAGTGGCTGGACCTTCTTGCTCAGATAAATTCCCTGTCCAAACCCACTCTAGTAAACTCCAAACACACCAGGCCATAAAGTGCTTGCTGCCACGGGTTCAAGTGAAATCAAATGCAAGCCATATCTCCAGCTCACAAAGGAGAAGCTAATGGGCATTCAGTGGAATGTGAGAAAGCACACAGAAGTTTAGAGCATCAATCTTCAAAACTGTGGAGAGATAAAGCAAAATAAAGAGACAGACTTTCCATTTGCCTTTTGATTATGACAGCTTGGCACATTTATTCACACATAGGCAGGGCAGGGAGGCCTCCCTTGGTGCAGAATAAAGACAGTGGTGCCATCTTCCTTTTGTGAACTGGGCAATTAACCATTAGTTTTGTCCACACTGACACAGTGACGTCAGTGGCAGCCCCCCAGTGGTGCCCAGAGCCTCTGCCAAGTCATCATCTTCTACCAGAATGTCTACATGCCATATATCCCCTCTCTTCAAAATTAAACTTCATGTGACAAGTAAACTTTGTACACAGGAAACCACAATATTTAGCAATATTTAAGGTAAATAAGTCTTCAAATATAGGATTTGCCTTGTTCAGCTCGACTTGACTGGTTTAAACAGCTCTACCTGAGCTCATGGCCTTCTGTTTCTAGCACCATCAATAGTGAGAAATAAACACTTTTATAATATCTGCTCCTTACTAGACAACTACTTTAAACTGAAATTAGTTGTATCTGAAAGTGCCTATTTTCCTGTTTTAATTATAAAATATTAGGTAACTAACTCAAGTATATATACAGAAAACCAAAACACTGGAATGTAGTCACTTGTTGGCATTATTTTGAGTGTATTTAAAGCACTTAATAGAATTTTTAGAGGTACCTGGGCTCCTATTTGCCTCTTTTGCCACCTTCAACATGTATGTATAGATCAGAAACCTTTGTCTGATCCTAAGAGTGGAGCTCTGACTTCACTGAATATCCAAATCTCCTGAGGTCAGTTAGTGAGGTGTGTAAAGAGGGAATGCTGGGTTATATGCCTATAATACTTATTGTTTCTCACCTTTCATTACTCCTATGTAACTAGGGATCATGTGGCAAAAAGAGATTTTCTAATCATATACTATTTTCCCTGACAGCCCTTGGCCTCTGCTGTGCTGGTCCAAAAACCACAAAGCAATTTTTTTTAAATATCTCCAGAATGTTAACCAATTCAAAAACAGGAAGATAAAGAGGAGATATCACCAGCTAAATAGCAAAGTAATAAATACCCAGTGACGTTAGAAGGCTTTTTGCAGGGTACCAAGGGGAGTTAAATCTCACTGGGCTGGATTGCAAAACAGCAGCTCCTTTAAGCTGAAAGAAAGAGAAATAAATAAATCACCCTGATGGCATTTATTTACTTGTAGCATTTCTCTCAGCTTCCTGTGTTGATTATCAGGATCTTGAGTCTGGCAAAAGCAAGAGGCAAACATGGGATAGAGCCCCTGGTCTTGTTTATACCATGTTATACCATGTTTTCAGAAATGTGGAGGGTGTTTTACCTCCGGAAGGTAAATCTTGTGTTAATTGTCTATCCCCTTACCATGGTGGAGACAGGTTCTAACATCCTGACACCAAATCTCTCCTTTGCCATCAGAAATTTTTCAGGAAAGGATCTGATGGCCACTGCAAAAAGTCCTGCTCCTTGGAAGGGCCATCTTGTGTCTCCACAACAGTTGTGCTAAGGGGATAAGTGTTTCCTGTCATTCAGCACCCAGCTTTTTTTCCTCCGGTTCTTACTCCGAAGTTTTCCATCTGAGAAAGGCCTCAGGGAAGAACTGTTATTTTCTGAGAGGTAACCACAAGCAGAGAAGTTACATTCAATAATGTAATTATTGTGTGTTAATCGTCTTTTTACCAAAACAAATTAAGCAACAGAAACTTCCATGCCTTTTTTTCAGAGAAAGTCAAGATAATTAGTTCTCTGAGCTTCCCAGGCCCACTTCCTCACTTGTGTGTAGGGCTGTGTGCCACAGGTACTGTTAAAATACAGGTGGTATTTTGACTCATGTAGAGATGATTTTTTTACTGGCTTCAGACATAGGAGAAGGGTGCAGATACAGGGGAGACAAAGGGTAAAGGGGAAACGAAATACATCCTCCTCCCTCAGAGGTTACAGCACAACTGTTGTCCAGGCTCCTGATGGAGAGGAAAAGCAAGAAAGATATCTATTATTGTTCCCCCTTGTTAGATGAGGATGTGGATAATATCTCCTTTGAGTATTTCCTATGGAGGTTTGCATGCTGCACATTGTATTTTATCAGATATGACCCTAAAGGCACAGCACTTACAGAAGTTCTGTTCAGCCATGGCTGCTTGAATTTGTGTGCTGATTATTTTTCAGGGACAAAGAGGATTAGAAGTGATAAAATCTTGCATTTCTGTAGGATCATTCTTGAAGGGCCAAAAAGACATTAATTAAGCTTCCCAATAGACCTGTGCGTAGTGAAGCAAAATCCAGTAGAAAGAGGGCAAAGGTCCTGTTTTCAAACTTTCTTCCCAAAGCATGTTTAGTTACAGTAATTTTAGGCATTCACATTTTAAAGCATTTGACACAGACTTTTACTTGACCATGCAAGGAGGCCCCAGAAAACATCTCAGCAATACATCTTCTGGGCCATAACCACAAAAAATGCTTCTTCCCTCTTACAAAAGTTATTCCAAGTCAGAGAGAAGTTTATTGGTAACTGAAAATCCACTTTGAAAATAACCTATTTTGAACTTACCTCTAGGAAGGTTTATTTAAAGTTTCAGAGGAATGTGGCAGTGCTTATTTTAGGAGCTCATTCCTTTCCCTCTTTCTGGCTAAATAGGATTTTTGTCTTGAGCAACACAGTCATCAGGCAGGGGGCTATGGGGCTAGTGAATCCCGACCAAAGGTATGTGCTCATCTGGATGGTGAAATCTTTTTGGCAGGATCATTGCCTTGACCTGCTGTGTAAAGTGCCCAAAACCACATCTCAGGATCCAGGCACTCCCGACCCCTTGTGTGTCGTAGGTGGGAGAAAGACATAAAACATAACAGATAATGGTTCACAAACAACTTGGCCTGAAAGGTCTCATTGTTTTTACATTCTTCTGAATCAAACTGGCAAATGTGAAAAGAACATGATAAACCCACTCTTCACGGTGTTTTTTTTTCTCCATGGTTACAGTGATGTAATCCTGCATGAGCTCAGTGAAACAGGTTGCACAATGTTTGGCTCCTCATTTTGAAGTCTGTAGCTATCATACTAGTTTCTATGTAATTTATTTCTGGTCTTTCACTAGCATTAGGTAAAGAAGAGGCTCAGTTTTCCACGCTAAAAGTAATTGTTTTCCATGGAAGGGGGACCACTTTCTGTTTGACTCCCTTCAATCTCATGGAATTACAAACTTGTAGGATTAAAGGATTTTCCAACTCTAATTAATATGTCTGATTACTAAAAGAATCGGTACAGAAACTAAGATTAAAACCAGATAAATGTTTTTCCATTAGTACCAATGCAATGGGGAAAATAAGGGAAAATAAGATGGAGCCTGGAGAAGGTGTTTCAAAATTCATTTATCATATTTTCAAATTGCTGAAAACTAATGCTACCCTATGTCCAGATTTTGCAATCCACTTTCTTTCTGTCTAGAAACAGGGGCTTTTTTGTCTGTATTTGCTTGGAATTTCTAGAGTTACCAGGTGCCTTTCAAGCCAGATACTACTAAGCAGGCCATATGGAAATCACTGACTTGTTCATGAATGATATCTGACACTAAGGGAAGTATCAGCAACTAGGTGAACATGGATATATAGATATATATTTATATTTATTTATATATATATACATAAATACACATGTATGTATACCATGACTCTTCTTTGCTATCCCAGAAATGCTGCACAATGACACAGCTGCCCTAGTGAATCTTATTAATGCCAAGGGAATTCACTGGGCCTTTCATTTGCATGGCCTGGCTTTTAATGGGATAAACTTCTGCTGCTGGCTTTGTCCTGGTTTGCACTGATTGCTTAGACAGCCCAGCAGTGCTGTCACTGGTGCACAGCTCCAGGACAGTGGCAGCAGTGTCACAGAGCATGTCCAGCCCCATCTGGCCCGGGACCTGCTGCACAGGCTGGTGTCTCCTGAGTGCTTGGCTCTGCAGCAGCACGGCCAGAGCTGCTGCTCTGCTCAGCTGTGCCCCAGGGCTGCAAGGCACTCACCCAGAAAGTCTAGACAAAGGTAGAAAATCCTAAAAATCTGCTCTGATGGGATTTTCTTTTAGATAAAGGAGACCAGTCCAGGAGACCTTGGCCTGCAGTCACATTAGGAAAATTGGGCTTCTACTAGTTCAGCTTATTTCATTTGAAGGGTAAACTGATTTTATTACACCAGTGCAAAGCAATCCTGCTTGTCCAACAGACTAAGTGTACTTCATTTCCACAATGTACAGGAACTCCTATACCAGTAAAGCATTCCCAGTTTAAGTATAGCCTGTATTTTCAGTCATTCATCTCCAAAATGATAGAAAACATTTCTAAAAAAGGGTATGGTAAGAATTCAGTCATCAGTAAATGAGAAGTGGTTTCAGATCATCACAGAGAAAGTCTGATTGCATAAAGGATTATATATCAATATTATATAATCTCTTTCAAGGGTTTATGGCTTTATAAAAGCATGGGATGAAAAATGGTTCTGACTTGCAAACAAAAAGTGACTGCTTTGAGTGTTTGAAAATAGAGCTTTACTAATTTCTTAAAAACCAAACATAAATCTCTGTAATACCTATGAGACACACATTTCTCATCTCAAAAATTGTAGAGAACATTTCTAATTGTCACCATGATTTTACAGGTTTTCTTCTGTCTTCCTGGACCAGCTCTTCATTTCAGTTTCTTGTTACTGTGTCTACATATGGAATACGTATGTGTGCATATGTATGTGCCATATTCCACATGTGTGTACATATGGAATATGGCACATACCAGTTCTTTATGAACATGGAAATTCAGGAAGACAACATACAACATTTACTCATTTAAATAAAAGAGACAGATCAGAATAAAATATGTAATTATTTATTTAAAGCCTAAAAACCAAATCAGTAATTTATTTTCATGAGCACAGGCTGCTGTATGACACTTGTTTTGTAGGATGACTCATATGTTTGGACTTCATACCAAACCATGAATATCTAGTCTGGCTTAGAATATTAGCAATTAACCCCTGTAATAAATGCAGTATCTGTGGGCTCATGGGGGTTAAATGAACAACTGAAGGATGGTTTCATCCTTCATTAGCCCTGGGCATTGGATTACAGTGTTTTTTAAGGGCCTGCTCTTCTCTGTATTGGCAGCAACTTTCAGTTTGAAAAGAGGTCTGTTGTCAGACACCCTAATCCATTCAATAAGAACAAACTCACCTGGTTAAGCCCAGCTACATAAACAGATTAGGCAGCTGCCATGCACCAACAGGCATTGTATAATATGAGATGACATGATATGATAAACAGCATACATACTGTTTGGAAATTTCTATCTCTTTAGGTTGAGATTAAGTACTTATGGAACACACAGAGGCTGATTTTTATTTGACTATTGTCTCTGTTTCTCCAGGACAAACACTCATTCACTAATTCATCACACATGTTCCATTCATTCAAGCTTCATGCACACCTTGTTCCTTGTGGGTCAGATTCTCTTCTTAGTTGCTTTCTCTGCAAACCATCGGAAATCAATGGATGTGGAAGTGATTTACAAGCAATGAAAACAGAGACGTGCTTTTTTTTTTTAATCTGGGTAAAGGCTTTAGGGATTATAAGCATGAATTTCAGCAGAATTTGGGCTATGATACAATGACTTTTCAAGAGGACTTAAGAAAAACGGATCTACATCCTCTTGCCATATGATTTCTGCTATGAACATCTGGTTCCAGTGAGATCTCACGGTGGGATATTTTGTAGTGCAAAAATGTGTTAAGTGACTTTTGCTCAGAGAAAGGTTTGGTCACAGACCCTTCATCCTCAGCGAAGGCTCCAGTCTATACATTCATGTCTGGGGATAATTAAATATCTGCAACCAACCAGGAGGCATTGATCTTGGCAGGAATAACAGCTAGGCTGCAGACAGACATATCGGAGTTTGTTGTGAGATCTGGGTGAGATGGAGCAACACAGAAGAGAACCCATGGCACAGAAAACAGCACAATTTATCATGTACTAATGGTATCATTCTTTTTCCTGACTACTTGGCCAGTCATTCTTTCCTCTGAAACCATAGCCTTTGGCAATTAAAGCAAGGCAAATATGCAATTTTTCCTCAAGCAGTCACTGAAATTTAAACCTGTTCATTGACAAAATTTATTCATGACCTCTGGTAATTTCTAACTTAATGGACTGAAACTTGAAGGTTTATATGTCTTCTTTCAAAAATAATATATATTCTGGATGTGTACACATAATGAATATACATTATTCTAGCTCCAGGTTTAAGGTCTTGATTTCCCTAAGTGGCTAATGATTCTACCTTTCAGAAATTAGATGTCCACTATTTTTGGAATCTTAAATCCTTCTGAGGAAAATCAAGTTGAATACACAGAATCTGAGATTCTTATAGTATAGGCTCTATTTTAAAAGCTTTTGCCTCTCATCATCTGGCAATTAACTTCTTGCATTGTTTGTTGTTTGTATATATGAGTGTCTCAGGCTTGGCAGTCACCCTAAGCAGCTTTTACCCACGTGATGGAGAAGGTGACTCGTGACTGTGCCTTACAGCTCATTGCCACATAAAATCCTTTTATCCAAAAGCTGTATAATGGGCAACTCCATTAGTATTTAAATCAAATAAGAGCACCCTTTGGCCATTTTTTCTATCCAAAACAGCTGAATGGGTTCTGTACCTGGTGCAATAAATGCAGAAAGTAGATGGGAAGAATGAGGAAACAGCAGAATTATTTTGGTAGGTGTTTCCTGGAGCGGCAGATGCTCTCCATGGGGTAGAGGGCTATGAAATAGCCTGAGCAGGAAGGTTTGCAATGGGGAGGGCTGAAACTAGGCAAGTGGCAAAAATGTTCATCCAAGCTGGGCATTAACACACTCAGACTGAGATGTGGAGGTACAGCAGAGAGATCAGATAAAGAGAAACAGTCAAACAAAGCTTGGACTGCTTATGTTGGGAAGCCCTGGGAAGGTGTTCAGGTTGTCAAGTACATAGCAGGCAGAAGCAAGGAGGAAAAGCTTCAGGAGGGGATACTACTCATGTAATTGGGCCTGGAGCACAAGTTTGATTTTCAAAAGAGTCATAGTACTTAGCCCTGTCATTTTTTTATCAGAGACATAAGACTTTTAGACTTTGGAACAAGGTTGACCATGTCTATCCATCCCTCCATATGACCAGAGGTGCTCAGGATGAAAAGAGCTTCTGGTAGCACATCTTTTGATAAAGTCAGACAACGCTAAAAAATTTCCTTTATGATGCTGTTTAACTGGATTTCTGTAACTTTCCAAACATACTGCCAAGACCAACACTCCTTTAAAATATTTGGCACAGTAGGGATGGTGGCCTCTGAGGTAAAGAAGTTAGGTTCTTTTAAATGGAAGTTAACTCAGAAACCCAATAATGCTAGATTAAACTTAGGCATAAATTTTGAAGTCTGACTTACTTTCAATCAAAACATTAAAAAATTAGAAAAATTTGTGCAAACTGCAAGACCACCAGCCCACCATGGTTTTGTAAAATAGGTGGAAGGGACATACTGAAATAAACTTGGAGGACTGAGAAGATTTTCTGTCTTCCTGTTACACGCTGGATTAGCTGCAAGCACAACATGGCATTAGGAGAGATGTTCAGGTGCCTAAACATAGGTAACCAGTGTAATTTCAGATAATTTCTGGTGAGCTGATAGGTGTATGGGAAACCCATGACTTTCTACAGTAAATCACAAGAACCTAGGGCATCCAAACTGTGCTGGACATACATGTTTAAATACTCAAATCACCCCCTAGGAGTGTTCCAGTGGAACTATCATGGCAGTTTGCCCTTCATGCTTTTAGAAATCCATCCCTGAATAGCTTCAATGTGTCTCCAAAGGTGCTTAACAGGCCTGAGGTGACCTGGCACATGGGTTCAGCAGCACAGCTATGTGAATAAATTCTAGCATGCACATTTTAAACCCTGAATCACTGCAGGAGCGTGTGCTAAGCCAAACCCTACTGCTCCCCACCAGGGCTGGGAGCTGAACCAAGCCCTTTTCCTTGTGAGGGAGATCTGACCCACTGTCACCCCACATTTGCCCTTCACGTGCTTGTTCCAGCTGACCCTTCTCTCTCCAGAGGTTTCAGCTGCCTCACATCTGTTTGCTTGCTCAGCCACTCTACCAAATGCATAAAATGCTCCAGCTTTACATAGCTATGTATGATGAGATGTAACACATTTTGTTTAATGCCAGGAGTGGTCTAAGCAAATTTCAACAACTGTCTTGGAAAAGATTGAGGTCACTGGGGCAGGTGGCTCCACTTTACTGCGTGGTGCCTGTGGTGCTGTGAGATGTCCTCTCCTCTCCCACCCACATGGACAGGATGTGTGGCTGAGTCCAGGGTGAGCTCCAGCTCCAGCCAGCTGCCAGCTGCCTTCCCTCTGCTGGGAGCCAGCAGCTCTTGGGTGCTTCTGGTGCTAAGGCTCAGTATGGCATGAAAGAAACCTTGTCAGTCAGGGAGAGAAGCGTTATTATTCAGATCAAAGTCAGAATTTTTTTCCTGTTTTGAGTCACAGCTAGAATTATTACACTGTATCTTCTCTGTCATATTAAAGTTTTGAGTGACTCTAACTCAAAATAAAATACTTCAACTAGTGCAATTAATGCTTTTAACACATTTGAGAATTTAAAATTATTATCCTTGACTGTGGCATAAGAGTGGGGGGAAAAAAAAGGAAGAGAGACTGAGATTCTAACTTTATTCCAAGCATTAAACCATGTATAAATTGTAAGGATTCTGGACAAGGGGATTATAATGTGATCTCAAATTATTAAAAGGCTTTAACACGCTAAGAGAGTTCGCAGCCTTTGGCACTGCTAACATAGAATGTTTCAGTAATGCTTAAACAACTTTTCTGCAGATTTTTCTTTTCTATTTTCTTTGATCATATTTCTGTCTTCATAGAAGTAAAGGGAAAAGTTACATGCATAACACCAGAATGCCTGGGCAGGCCAGACACTAAAACAAAGAACCCTGGCTTCAAACCATGTAATTTAATTGTCTTCCAGTTGCCTCTCAGCTATCAAAACGCTCAGCTATCGAAAGCTAAGGCATGTTCTCCTGCTGTTTAAGAATAGGCTAAAGCACTTATCTGGCTTTCCACAGCATTTGCCACTGGGAAAGAGCAAGAATCACCCCAGCTAAATAAACCAAAATAATGTCAAACCCAAAACAGCCAAAGTAGATGATTAGTAAGAAAACCCATCACACTCATACAGCATGGTATTCTCTGTGCAGACAAGTAAAGAAGAAGCAGAAAGCAGGAGCCTTTTCCCTCTGAATTTCCCCTGGAAAAGGTGGCTACTATCAGATACAGAGGACAGGCTGCTAGCTGGGAAGCAGGGATCAGCCAGCAATTGAAGCCACAGCCAGGCTGAGTCTTAGGGAGGCCAGCATAGCTCCACTGGCAGGATAGCTGCTGGCCCAGCAAAAGGAAAGGGGTTAAAAACCCCAAGGCAAGATGAGCAGTAACTGGGCAGCCTGAGCAAACTCCTGTATGAAGGCAGGGCAAGCAAGTCAGATGGAAATTTCCACCCCAAGCAGTCCATGGAGGAACTAGGGCAAAAGGATCCTGCAGGGCTCAAACACAACCTCTGCTTTGTTCATGTTATCAAAAGAGCACAGGAACAGATTTTGAAACTTTGGAAAATTCACAGTCAGGGCAGGATGTACAGGAGCAAGGGCAAGAAGATGTCTGCAACCAGAAAGCCACAGTGGAGCCACTCACTGAGGAAGGGCCTAAGCAGATGGAGCATGGGACAATTTTGAAAAACAGAGAGCTCTTTTAGACATCAGAATTGAAGATCTGGACATATAGTTGTCTTTGCTCTCTTTATCTCACTAAACATCTTGCACAACAACAACAATTGTGCAAGTAGTTTTCTGTAGTAGTTTTCTACCTCTTTTCTGCCAGACATTCAAGCATAGGAGGATACCAACAGTGAAACCTTGCTTCTGTCATTCATAAAAGAACTGCTGGGCCATCACAAAACAGTGTAGCTTATCTTTCTATAGCTATCATTCATTAGTGTGGCACCTTGCCTTCATGGATATGTCTTTCAAAATGAGGCCAATGACAGCATGGACAATAACTGAACACACAGGTGTTTCATTGTATAGTATGCTGAACAAGAAGTATACCTTTGTGGAATACATCTTGTCTGTGGTTCCAAAGCTTAAAGCAAATATGAATAAATTTAACTCTGTTTCACTTCCTAGGGAGGCAGATTTTTCTCTGTTTTGTAGAGAGGCAAAGCTAGGCACAAAGGGCAAGATTTTCAAAGATATTGAAGTGCCTGAAGATGGAAAAATGCCTTTTGGGATTTGCAAAAGTGCTTATGCAGAGTAGGTACCTGCCTCCCACTGAGATCAGTGTTTTAAATCTGTTCAACAGATGCAAATCTGACAGCTGGCTCTGTTAGAACAATATTTGCTGAGGGTAAACCAACTGCACACAACAGAGAACAGAGATGGGACCCGTGCTCTGCTTTGCTCCTGACATAGAACTGGCACGACATTCACATAATACAGAGGTCTTGTACTTCTGTCCACAAGGGGATTCTGTCCATCATCGTTCATGCTGAGCCGTGCTTGGCTGCTCTCTTGCCATAACCTTACCATCTCCAGGAGCTCCTACAAGTTGTTCAGGGTAACCTTTTGCTGTTTTTCCTAAAGCAACTGCCCTTAGAAATCTTGTCAGACTTTTCCTGCAGCAGACATTCAGCATTCTGTCAGAGATTTGCCTTCTGTTTGAAATAGTTGCATCATGTCTGAAGATCTAAATAATTGTTAATGCATCCATTTCAGGTATCCAACCCCTGGTACCCTCAGAAAAGAATATCCAGAGGCTTCTGGGCTGGATCTGTGGAGAGATGCATTCAATTCCATCACCTGATGATTTTCCATATGAAGTTATTGAACTAGGAAGAATGAATCCACAGAAAGACTGAGATAACTAGCATAAAGGTTTACATACCAGCAAAATCCCAGTTGTTTAATTTGTGTGTGGACGTGCCGTGAACCCCTTCACCTGCTACTGCCATTTCATACTGCAATTTGACACCTGTGTGACAGCCAAGTCTGTCATTGGGAACTGGAAGGCTTCAAGCCTGGAGTGTGTTCAAGGCACAGCAGGCATATGTCTGCAAAATCATCCAGAGTATGGGGACAGCAGCCTTTGTTCAAAACAGTGTCCAAGAAGCTCCTGCCTGCAGCTCTACTGACGCCACCCCCTCCCAGAGATGGATAAGATTCAGGTTCCTTCATCAGAAAGGATTCAAGCCAACTTGTCTCATCTCCAGCTAAAGTACAACCAGGCAGGCAGGCAGAGTATACAAGAAGGAACATCACTCTAGAGCTAAGCACTCAGTAAGGGAGACTCCTGAAGTCCTGTCCCTGACCTGCAGTACTTTGACCTATGTACTTTGACCACTGGTGATTTAATGCAGTGTTCAGCTTTGTGATAGCAATTTGCATGTTATGTGTAATTTGAGATAAACGTGCATCTCTAGATATGGTCTGGGCCAAATGAGCATTTTCATATGGAAAGAGTGAAAACATTTAGATAGCTTTGGTGCTGTGACTTTTTTGTGTGCTTGTAAGCAGGAGTTTGTTGTCTTGAGGGCTTGCGTTACTGACACAGCTAAGCCCGCTCCAACCCACGCAGGCTGGGGTGTCAGTGCTGTAATCCTGAGCAGGAAAAGCACACTCTGAGAGTGAGGAGTGAAAACAACAATTGAAAAACAGCCTACAGCAAAATTCATTACCTGTGGATCCAGTGCTAATGTTCCAGGGTTATACATGCTGTTCAGTGTTTTATCTGCAGTCAAACCAGATATGTGAGCTCCCAAGAAAACATCTCTCTTTGTCACAAAAAGACTGATACTTCATATTTAGACAGAAGGAAAGGCAGATAAATTTAGGAAAACATTCTATTCCTCACTTAGGACTTTTGTGGTAATTGGAACAAACCTCTAAGAACATTGGGAAGAGATGCTCCTCAGCACATGCACATGGTCTGGCTCAGCGTTGGGTTCAAAGGCAAGCACATTGCTGGTGCACAGCATGGCGTGCATGGGAACAGGCTGGCAAGCCTTCCTCCTTTGTTCAGTCACTCCGTGGCTCAAAGGAAGTTTGTCGGACTGAGAATTCAATATTGAAAAATAAGCAAAGAACTTTAATTACATACTCATCACTGTACTTTATAAATGTCAAAGAGACACTGTCAAATTCAAAACACATTTGAAAACACAATTTTGCTATTGATATTCTTTGTTTTAAAAGCCAGAGAAAATTTAAGACATATTTACTTTTCTCTGTCAATAGTGTTTATTCATTGTTAAGCATTTACACACTTAATTAATTGTGAAAAGCAACACAAGTTTGTTCTCCATTCCTCCTCTCTTTGTACCATTTTTTGTTTACTGGAAGCAAACAGCAAGAAAGCTTTTTAATTTCTTAATCCTTTATGGTTATGATCTTTAAAATATCTTCAAGGAAAAACTTGCTTGTTTATGTTGAGCTCTCTATCTATACCTATACACATTAGAGAGAGAGAGAGAAATACAGAAATGTATTTTGTATGACCTGATGGCCACACTAGCTTCCATGTTCTGGAAGACTCTAATCAGCAGCAGAGAGGACAATTCACAACAAAGCAGGAGGGTCAAGCAAACGCCTAAGTTCAATGCCTTACCCAAGTAATGACGATGAGTAATTGAGGTAAGGTAGGTAACAAAATCCCCCTAGAGATATTAAAGCCTTGACTAACAAAAGCCACTCAGAGAAAAACACTTCTCGACATAAATTCAAGGGCTAGCACCTGATTTTATCCACGATGCAGCACATGTGCTGATTCAATGTCAGAAAACTGTGACAAATTCTTCCTTATTCATGTTGCTTACAGATGATTATAGGAAAAAGTCTGTTCCCAATCTAGTTCCAGTCAAAATGACAGAACATTTTTTTATTTGATGATACTAAAAGACATTAAATGATATAAATTGGGCAATTTCATCTTCCAAAGAGAGAACCATAACAATTTTTGCAGTTTTATATAGGGGCAGTTTAAAATAAGGCCCTGTATTAATCATTCTCAGAACTGGTTTTCTGATGGTCTCTCCTAGCTCCCTCCCCTCTGCCACCAACTCAGTGAAACAGTTTCTCAGCAGGGCAGGCTGTTCGTGGCTCCCAGCCATTGGGGAACATGTACATCAGGATGTTTCTTAACTTCTTATTAAAGATTCCACAAGTTTGCCCCAGGCAGGAGACTGCATAATTTTGCTGACGAACGGTACATGCCGCTCTGAGGGCAGCACTCCCTGCCATCCTCCCTTGTTGGCTGCAAATGTGTCCCAGCATCATCAGAGTTTTCAGGTGGACTTCACCACTTGTAGTCATCTTATCAGCTAGGCACAGCCTCTCCTAATGGCTTGATAAATATTCTGGCATCCCCATATCACTATCAAGAGATTCAAATCGTGCCCAGTACTTACTGCTGCTATTACTACAGAGTTGCTGCCAATGACTCTTTCACTTATCTCTGTAACCAGAGACACTGAATAGTTCTTTTTATGTCCCCATTCCTGGTCACTGAGGGCAAAATCCATACAGAACTGTGCTCCACCTGGATGGGAAAGCATACAGCCCTTGTGAAATTTTAAGAATTCTTCTATGTAAGAAATGCATTCCCACAATCCCATCCCTAGCATGCTAATGCAAATGTGTACTGCACCTGATTTTTTGATTTCTGACATAGGAACACTGTATGTCACAAGGCCACCTTGTGCTTGCCATGGACCTCAAAGCATATGTGAGTGAAATAATTTATATTGTTACTTTTACACACCCTGCATCCCAAGCCAACTAAATATGTATGATACATATTTTGGCTTCAGTCAGAGGAATATGATGGATGTCTTAGTGATTTGCAAACTTTTTCTCATGCAAAACCTTCAACTTTAATCCTTCTCCCATACATCTGGGCTCTAAGATGTTCTTCTGCAAATAAAATAGTCTGTTTGAGATTCTATGCTCTAATATCAAATCAGAGGGAAGAATGAGGTAACAAATTAAGCAGACTTTACTGTCAGTTGACAATATTCAAGTGAAATCCTTGAAGATTAAATTATCCCCAATACAGGAGGGTTTGCATACAACTTGTAGTAGTGTCTAGATTGACTCCAGTTTTTCTGTGATAACCACGGCAATTAAGATGAAGATTTGTGGTTTTCCATTTTTTTTAAAAAAAAAAAAAAGAAAACCGCTTATCTTGATCTTTTTAAAAGAGAAAGTTTCAGAATGTCCTCACATTCCTCTTAGGAGGACTGAGAGGTGCATCACATAGCAAAGGAGGCAAAGGCAAAATGGTCTTTGTAGTGTACCCTGACATGGAAACAATGAGGACATGGTTTGGAGAGATGTGAGAAGCGTGAAGCAAAATTGTGGTGTGGGAGAGAAACAGGAAATTAAAGGAAAAACTGAGTCAGGGAAGAGAAAAAAGAAATTGGATAAGATGGGAATGAGGCAAGAAAAGAACATGTAAGATTGAAGCAAAAGAAAAATACAAAACATTGATGAAAAACTAAATTTTAAATTGAAGACTTTTCAAGTTTATGTTAGACTAGCACAATAAACCATGGACCTCAGCACATGACATCATGTGGACACATGCCATCATGTGGGCACATGCCATGGGAAGATGACTGACAGGTTAATCAACTGACATCATGAGAAGCAGACACATAGAAGAAAATTATATTTAACCTGACAGGGTAATTACTTTCATCATCCCTCACACAGGTCCCCTCAGGCAGAAAGCTGACACCCAGACCAAAAGATAGGGAGAACGATCACCACAGACAGAAGTATTTTTCTCTCTTGTTACATTCTGAGGCATTTCTTCCATTCCTCCAGTCAGAAAACCATGAGAACGGAATGTATTCTATGATCAACATGTAGCCAGGATGAGTACTTCCAGCACCAGAGAATCATTTAGTAACATCTGCAATCAAGATGTCTTGGGAGGAGGGCTTTTTTTTTTAAATCTGCACCCTCTGCAATCCTTGCGGTTGATATAAAAAGCCGTTTATATGATGCTGGATTTTCACTTAAAGACTGAAAACAGACACTGGTATAACCAACCCTTCCTTTCCTTCCAAGGATTTCTGTTATGATGGGACACGGTTTTGAGAGAGGAAAAAAATTGCAACTACTATATGGGAGGTCCCCCAAGTTTTGACTACTTTGTGCTCTTCAGATGCAGACTCCATTTGAACACTGGAAACCATAATTCGATGATTTGAAGTGATAACATTTGACATGCCAAGTTCAGGCTGAGTTCTGGTAGTGTCTTTCACTTTCACCAGAGTTTAAGACCTGTATTTGATTATAATTACATTAGCTAGCAAGGGAAGTGATGCATTATTGTAAAGTTCATCAAAGGAAAAAATACTATAGCTTCTGTGCACAAATAAGCCATCTGCAA
This sequence comes from Irena cyanogastra, assembly GCA_013397155.1. Taxonomy (NCBI): domain Eukaryota; kingdom Metazoa; phylum Chordata; class Aves; order Passeriformes; family Irenidae; genus Irena; species Irena cyanogastra. The sequence goes on along the minus strand of VWZV01005348.1, from coordinate 217,441 downwards.
TTTTTTCAAAATTCAATTTGTGATGTAAAATGTGTGTTTGCCTTCAGAACAGTGAGCTTAAATCAGCTTAGTGCACAAGCATCTATCTTAACGATGACTTTGGTTTGTATGTTCAGGCAAGTGACATCTCCCAACTGGGGAATGTCCCACACATATTTGAGGCTTTTGTTTTGTGCAAGTTTTAAGTGACTGAGCAGAAGTATGACGACACTGAGGCTGCCCATGTTTCCACCGCAACAGCCTCATCACAGCCTCCCATGTTTGCAAGGCATAGGTGCTGGGTGAGGAAGCACCGTGCATTTTGGAACCAGCCTCAGCTTGGTTCCTCTCACTCACCACCTCCTGTGCCCTGTGCAATGGGGATACCTCATTCCCTTGCACTCTGCCAACTCCTCACACACGCCCTGGCCCTCCCAGCTCTGCCTGCACTGCCCAAAGAGAGCCTCAGCAGATTCTCCCCACCCTGAACCGATGCCACAGTGGCTTGACTTGAGATGCAGACAGACAAGGAAGTCTTACCTAGGTAGAAAACACCAGCACCACCAGAGCAAGTCAGCCAGGCTCTGGGAAAAACAAAACTCAGTTTCTTTCCTCACCCTCCGGCTCTCTTCAGAAATTCCTTCTGAATAATGAAACAGAGAAAAACACCCTTCATATGAGACTGCTTGTCCTATCAGACACTACAGAATTGCAGAATAGTAGGCTCTTCTTTGATGCCCCCTTCCACCACCTGCATCTAAGTTTGGCCTTTATAATCACACAGATCAGCCTTTCATAACTGGGGGAGAGGGGCTCAGAGGCAAATTACAAACCACAGCAGGATATTTTTTCCACATAACTGTTCTCAACCTCAGGGTGATCAGCCAAGCCTTTGGAAAGATGCATCAACAGTCAACATGTAATGGCAAAATCTGACAGTACAGAGTGTTTGGCTGTTTACTCAGAGAATATATTTGAATAATGAATACGTTCAAGAAACCATGCTGCTGCTATGCTCATGGAAATAAGAGGAAAAGCCTAACTTTGCCAATAAATTATGTGTTGCAAATTATTTTTTTTTCTCAGAGCTTTGTGTGTTCCAGGAATAAAGAGCTAGTAAAGAAGCCCTTTACCCAGACAAGTGATAACTTGGTAAACAGAATTTCCAGCTCAGAATTCAAATGTGAGGACAAGCAGAAGTATCTTGTTTGCAAAACGCACAAATACAGGCAGCAGAGTCTCTCCCAAAAAAGAAAAAGTCTGGAGGACATACAGGACACTCAGCACACAACTATCCTTTCATCAGAGAAGCTATTTCCAAAAATTATGAACCCTAAGTTAGAATTGTATGAATATTTACTGGGACGGAGAGCATTTTCTCCACTTCTGTAGGCTTCAGCTTCCAGGCTTCTCCCTCCAGGATCAAGGTGTAACATTGCTGAAATTCTCTGGCACTTGCTAGAAGGCCCAAAAGGTGCACTCTCTTTCCTTTTCCATAAAAACATCCACAATGAGCTTTTTGTGGGGCCTTACACTCTTTTCCTGTTCAAAACCTGGTTGCTATGTGAATTTCTTCGTTTTGACACCTCAGATTTCCTACACAGCTGGTTAGTGGAATTTACCCATTTGTGATCCAAGAGGTAGCTCCTAGAGATAGTCAAAGTCTTTCGAATGCAGCAATTTACTGTTTTCCAAGGAAGGTGCTTCTTAGACAGTTTTTCATTAAACATACTGTTCCTCATAGACTTTTAGCCTCTTTCCTTACCTTTTACTCATGAGTAAACTCTCTCCTCTGCATTGCTTCTAGATGACTGTCTTCCTTCTAGCTTCTATATAGGCAGTCAAGAGTAGTCTCAGTGTCTTTCCTTATTACTTTACCTCATTCTCTCCTTTCCTTTCCTACCACTTCTCACCCAGACCAAATGCAGAGGGAGAAAGTCCCTGACAAATATTACCATTGTGTTCCTTGCCTTGCACAGCTCTTTTTGCCTGGGGCCATGCCTCGAGCTGCTGGCACACGCTGCAGAGCCGAGCATGCATGAGTAGCCAGGGTAGTTCCCACAGTTGTTGTGATGCCTCCAGATCCAGTTTGATGGAATGAATGTTGATCTATGTCGCTCACCCAGTCCTGGCAAGTGCAGCTTCCAATGTCTCTTCAGAGACATATTATTACACTCTGTTTCCCTTCTGGCCTCTGAAGACACCCTGCACAGTTTTAATGACCTTGAATGTAAGCCAAAACACTGTATACAAAACGTTACTGTTCACCTTCTCCTTCCTACTTCACAGATAAATCTGATAAAATTAGGTTAAGGTTTGTCTCTGATGGGAACTATGAGTCACCACACTTTCAAAGGCGACTCATTTCGTAAGTATCTCTGTTTAGGAGACTACTTCAAGATTTGGGGTTATTTTTTATGCCACTCTTGCAGATTGTGGTCTGTATATGCTGATGTCAAGGCATTTTTCCTGAATAAAAGCTTAGAGAAATTAGATTGTTTCCTTATGCCAAAGGACATTCAGCATCGTCTAGCCCATTTCATTGTACTTCACTATTCATCTACAACTGTGGTTCTCATTTATATAATCTTCCTGTGTGGCCTCTCCTATGCTTCCTTACATGGCTGCTATCCCATGCCTGCCGAGCGGGGCTCTACTGGATGGCTGGTGCTAATGGAGTTGAACACTTTCTGTCATCCAGTGGTACATTGGCTCTGAAAATGAGAATATGGATTGCTTAGGAAAAAAATTATCTGACTGATTATTTTTAGTTTACTCTTCTGCTCACTGGGTGAAGCAGCTTGCAAAAGGCATGATTACTGCTGAGCAAGAACAATGAAGAAGAATTATTTGTGTGCAGACTTCCCCACAGACTCTATCTTTGACGCCAGCTTAAAATGTTCCCAGTCAGTGATGCATGGAAAATGTTCAGGATGCAGTAGACAGTTCTAAAAACACCAGAACCAATCACCTGGGAAACAAGAAAAACAGAAAGTCAAGTCAAAAAGTATTTCAGCTATTGAACAAACACCACCCACCTCTAAGCGAGTGGCTAGCAGCCTGAAGCAATATGTGTAAATCCTTTTTAGGAGTTCCAATTTTATTTTTTTTAATGTAAGGGAGAGAATAATTTCCTCTCATATTCTTTGTGTGATGTTTAAAATCTGCTGTGCAATGGTAAAACTTACAGACTCCATCCCATGTTATTCAATATAATTTTTAAGTTGATGTTGAAGTGTGTTTGAGAATCAAGTAGGATAGAAATAAGAATTAATCTAACTTGATAGAAAAACCCAAACCTTAGGCTCAAAATTGAGAACAAATGAGAGGTATGCTTCTCATACTTTGCCCTTAGTCCCAGGGAATCTGGAGCCCTGCTGAATAATCAGTAACAGGTATTGCAGTTCTGGAAATTTAAACCTAAGACTGAGAAGAACATAGCTATTTCAAATGTTGCCTACAGAGCCAGTTACATCTCCATTTCTTAGACTGCTTCAGGAAACCATTTCTCTTCAAGTAATACTATTAATTAGCATTCTTTTAAAATAGAAGTTTCAAATTCCATACAGAACAGGTCCAGATAAAGGGGTCCTTAGTGTGAATGCTTCAGTTTGCCTAATGTAAATCTTCATGGAACATTAAAATATCTGTGTGACATTCCATACAAGTGATCAGCTGAAAAGAAGAGATGAAACTGGTGTCAGGCTACTGCACGGGCACTGAGAAAACTGGCTATCAGTGCACCATGCTTACCTACAGGCTCTCTTGCTATTGACTAGATAAAGGTGTTTGGGTGTCTTAGAGCAGGGTGGAAAACATACTTAGGGAGAATTTATGCTTTTCTGTTATCGTAGACAGAACAGAACATAGTCTCAGAGTGATTTGTATGCCTCTGCATGGCCATGTATGGCCAAAGTTTTAAATCACTTGTTTCATTCCTGAGTGCCTCTGATTCTGGTATTTTGGGGGCAGTGGAGAGGTTATAAGTACTGAGCCCATCTGATAATTAGGCTCCTAAGAAAGCCATTCATCTGAATTTCCCAGAATGGAGGCACCTAAAAATCATTGCACTTACGGAAAATGTAGTTTAAAATGTATAACAATTGTGTTTTGGTTTATTTCAAAATGTGTGTACAGATCACAGTAGAGAATTGCCCCTTCATTAACACCAGTAAAAGTAATGATAATAAACCTTCGGTGTTGTTTCTAAAAGGGAATTGCTCAAGGTTAAGAGAGGTAACCTTTGAACTGGTGTATGTTTTCAAACCAGAAAGATTAAAAGGTGAAAGTTGAAAAGTATATATTTTAAATAGCACCAGATGGCTGTGGGCTGAGTTCAAACTGCTGTGCAGTTAAAGCACACGCACTCACCAGGACCCCATGGGTGAATTACAGCCTCTGTATATGCTGAAGGTCTCCATTATCTGACATACACCTATGCCTGCTCAATATTCAGCCAGAGACTACTTTTCTTACTTAATGACTGTTGGATGAATAGAGCCAATTCTTCAGCCATGAGAGCCATTCCCAGGGCCTGTGATGGGAACTGAGGGTATATCCAAGGACAGAGATTAGTCCACAGCCCAGTGGTTCTCAACTTTTTTGATTTGTGGACCCCTTACTAATTCACTAGAAGAAGTGGAAACGCCAGTGAAAATTAACACATGTGGATTGCTATAGGGTATTTATGAGCTTGGTTTCCACAGGTACCTTTTGCAAACAATTTCAAGGTTGTTTGCAGACCCCAGACTGAGACCATCTCTGAAAAAGCCCCTTTCACATTCCATCTAGTTCTCCCTTTGCTAAACCTAGCAGTTTACCTTAAAAAAAATCCTCTCCTAGTTTCACTACTACCAAAATGAATGCAGCTGTACAGATTTGACTTTACCTTGCACGCTGATTTGAAGGTTAACCTAATTTCTTTTGCTTTTTAGTTCTCACATTTATATGTCAGCAGATATTTGGGTTGCTTCCTCCTGCTCTCCTCGGTCATTTTTCTCTAAGACAGCTGTGCAAAACTAGCTGCAAATTATACAGTAATCCCTTTTTTTCTGGACTTACGGTGTGGCATTCTCTTATCAGCTTGTTATCTAATCTGAAATAATATTTTTCCATATGGGAAGCATTCCGTATGTTGATCAATTAGATTTATTGCCTATTAAATTGACAGTTAACTTGGAATAATAATCGCAACGAGAAATCCAGATTTTATGCTGTGTGGCCTCAATTCTTTCCAGATCAGTCTTAATTCTGTGACTTCTTATAGTCTTATCCTTGCTTAGGCTGCTAAAGATGTCTCCTCCATCTGCTGCAGCGACCCCTTAAAATATGAAATCAGAACTGAGAGTAAAGAGCAGCATTCTTACAAGCTCTGCAAGCTATTATACTTTTTAAAATATTCTTTTTTTGTCTCCCTGCTTATTTCATTTTTGTGATTCTTTGATTGCAAGCACATTGGAAAGAGTTGACTTGTATCACCGTGTTTGTATCTCAGGCAACAACAAAGTCTTTGAGCACTACGGGAATATAAATATTAAAGAAGGAGAAGAATTATTCCTAGGATGAGGGTATTTTTTTTGAAACGTATCTGTGCTCTCCATCACTTCTCTGATATGATAGGGTTCACTAGCAGGTGAACAATGCAATATGAAGCCATAAAAGCAGCACACTTTTCAACACAGATAGAAAGAGTTATTATTTCCTGCAAAATGACAAAATCTGTGAGTTTAGAAGTGGAAATTTTATACCTCAAAAAATTCACATTATTTGTGAAATTAAAGGTGTTTTCTAGTTGTTTTGCACATCTTTTCAATTCCTAGCAGTATTTTGTAGTACATGCATCAGGCTTGCATGCTTCATAACCGTATCAAATTCTTCCCTGTATTTTACCAGCCCGTGTATTAATTTCACCAGTTTTTGTCACACTGAATTAAATCAAAGTAAGGACTTATATTTGTAGCTAGAAATTTTGGCAGCCCAAAATAGTCCTTACTTGTGTATTTGCATAGAAGTATGGTTATTGTCACATGTCTAAACAATCTGATTTTAACCCTTCACCTTTTCCAATAATACAATTATTTTGGTAAATCCACTTATTTTGCTTTCAGATGTTCCATGATAAGAATTTTAATGCTATAGTGAAGCATGAAGTGAGCCATAACTAACTCGTTTCTGAGCAATTCATGTTTTTTCTCTGTTTTATTCCTTGCAGTTGCAATGTGTTCTACATGCCAGTCTTACGGAAAGTGTTTTCTGCATGCCTTTCAGACAAATTAATTTTATTGATGGTAGGAGATACATTTACTCAGAGAAATCCTACAACTAGTTTTTGTTATTCTTCTAAGAAATGTTCTCACACACACACACAGAAAAAAAACCCACAAAACTGAAAACACTCAAAACAAACATAAATGACAAGTAGAACAACAAAAAAAATCAATTCTAAGCAGCCAAATCATTAAAATCACAATTATCAATAATTCCATATCTTCATTATGATTTGATCTTGTATCAGTGTTTGTACTGGAGGTAAGCCTGGAGTAACTCCCCTAAAATGGAGTTTCATACCCAAAATAAAACCACAATAAGATCTGAATCTAGCCCTGTATCTCACAGTACAGAGGTGAAGATATGTATGATATGTATTTTTATATGATTTTATGAACTGGAACACTTCAAGGTAAATAATAATTCATTTATTCACCTATTTGTGTTATTCACCTATTCCCTATAGAATTTATTGACTAATTCTGTCTTTTGGAGGAGGAAAAGGCTTATGCCTTAAGATTAAAATAATTTGTATAGAATAGTAATCAGAGAGTTAGCTAAAGTTAGCATGCATCCCTCATATCACAAATGTGGTTTCAAGGTTATCCAACAACTGAATAGAGCTGGATTTCATTATCTGACCTTCTAAAGAAATCAGCTATGCTAAAAAGGATAGCAACATTGAATTCTATTGTCAAGCTCATTTTTCACATAACTATATTGCTAAAACATCTAAGACTGTTTTCAAACTTAGCATGCCTTAAAACTTCTACAACTTTTTTTTTTCCTGACTTTATGTATGCAAATGAAGACAGACTTGTTATCAAGCTGTCATTTACTGGTAGGTAAATCCTAGATACCTGCTATGTGAACCCTCTGACATCAACACTAGGCAAACTGTTCCCCAAGGCTATATAAATGCGTTTGCTTCCTTTTGTTGAAAGAAAACCATTTGATACAGCTGAAGAGATTTTATACAGCATCTTGTGACACTTCATGTTAATGCTTTAATTATTTTAATACTTCACGGCTGCATCAACATACTTTTCTATTGGTGCAAGATAATGTGCTTTCCAAGGCTTCTACAGCTTCAGGTTTACAACAGGACTGTACTGGAAGTCCTCCTTGCAAACCTGTGTGCAGGATATTAGGACAACTAGGTTAAGAAAATGATTGGTCATAGAATTTTAAAATCCCTGCCCAGAGCTTCTTTGATTTTTTCCTGGTTCCTGCAAATCTGTACTGTGGCAAATTTCCAGTATGCCCAGGTCAAACTGCACTACCTCCTTGATGCTGTCTGCTTGCCACAGAAGCTTCTGGTAAAAGTTTTTTTTTAAAGCCATGTGTCACCCTCACACAATACCTACACTTCAGACCAACAGATAGAACCGTGACCCTTCAGGTGCACGAGAACAAGTGGTGGCAAATAAAAGGTGAATTTTTCTACCTTGCATGCTGTCCACCTCACCTACTTATCCACATGATGTATAGAAGACAAACCTTTTACATGTTATGAGGACATAAGGGGTAGCTAGAACTGAAGTTTGCTTCACCATTGTCTGTTGGATAGGCCCTGAAATTGTCAGCTTGGGACAGCCCATTTCATTTCACTTGGAACCTGATAGCACCAAAATTCATACTGATTTTTAATTCATACTTTAATGGGACACAGGCCAATATCAAAACCTGGCTAGCATCATGGACATCTCAATTTATGTGTATGTGTTGCCTCTTAGATTAACCTGAATTTTCACCAGAACAAATCTGAAGCCAAATCACAATGACAAATTTGAAGCCAAGTCAATTAGCAGTACACAAACAAAACATTTAAACTATTGATCAAAAATACTAACAAGAAAAGTGAAGTAAACACAATGACAGAATCAAAAAATCATTTGGAAGGAATCTCTGCAGATCATCTGGTTGAGCCCCTCTCAGAGCAGGGTAGGAGGGAATTGATCAGGATTATGTCCAGTCGGGCTTTGGAGATGCCCAGAGATGGACACATCCCAACCCCTCTCAGAAACATGTTCCACTGTTTGATCACCCTCACAGCAAAAAAAGAAGTGTTTCTTCTTGACACTCATGTCGCTTGCCTCAACTCAATTCCAGAGGAGCTTTGGCTTTCCTAGCCCCATACCAACACACTTAGACAGTGTCTCTATGCTCCTCCTTGGAAATCCAACTGTGGTTCCATTGCTTGTAAAATTTCTTTTTATGTTTGAGTTGCACCAGGAGCTCTTTGTTCATCCATGCAGGCCTCCTTGATTTTCACTCACTGGGTTGGGACCATTCTTAAGTTTGGTGGATCCTTGAAAAGCAACACTCTTCCAACAGCTTCAAATAGTGGGATTAATCTCTTCTTCAAACTGCCATTCACTATTTCTCTGAGATGTTACTTAGCTATGACAGCTGGCAGTAGATCATGCCTAGCCTCTACTGGAGGTTGTATTTCATATTTTCTGAGGCTGCAGTCAGCCTCAATAACCAAGGCAGCAGCTAAGCAGGTCTTTGTCTCTTTAATGCCATCTTGCAAAGCAGGTTTTTAACATTAATAGAAGATATGAGGGAAGGAAAGAAGGGCAGAAATTCAAAGCTCCAGTACCTCTCAAGGGTGCATTCTCTGTCCAAGATGGATCCCTTCCCACCTCTCTTGCTTTTCTTTTCCTTTATCCTTATCTCTAACCCTTGGAAGTGCAGGCTTAAGATCTACATGAAGTATGACTCCCTCTTCCCTGATAGCTAGCATCAGATTTCTTCTTCCCACAGCCTCTTGGAAACCTACCTGAGTTTACATTCCAAAAATATTCCTTAATTAGCACATTCCTTCAGCTCCACTGGCTTTCTTGCTCTTTGCAAAAATTCAAGACCATTACAGTAGCTTTTGAATCATACACCAGAACTGTTAATTTTCCATACTTCTCATTAGCTTTTATAATATCTAGATCACTATGAGTTTTTGGTACGTGACCTCTTAATAAGGAAGATGACTAACATGGCATTTAAGTACTTCGTCAATGTAACTCTCTGGAAATTGTAATGCACAGTGACCTATTGCTTGGGTGAAGACAAACCATGACTCTCCTGTTTAAGGAGTACAAATTCTAACTCTCCATCTCAGAATGGCTCTTTATTGGGTTTCTTAATCAAAATCTAAATACACAATTTTTAATACATTAATTTTCTCTATTTTCACATCAAAGGACCTTCCTGAATGCTGTTAATTGTCTTTGAAGGTATTACATGATTAGACTAAGCAAACCACAATTTTGCTACATTCATTTAACTAGAGAAGTGTGTCAAAAAAGGAAAGAAAAGAAAATGGGATTATGAATTTTTTTTAGATGACTGACATGTTTACTATTGAAATCTGATTTTTGTGACGGTAAGCTTATAAATATCCAATGTTTTCATTTCTTATGATTTTATTACTAATCTCTTAATATTTGTTTTTCCACTAAGCTCTGCTCTTAATGTTGCAGAATTGCTGGCAAATCCCCACTTTTCAGCAAAAAAAACCAAAAAGCACATCTATTTTGCATTGCCTCTGAAGTCTCATTACTTATTATTTTTAATAGTATGATTTTTAAGTCTGTCTTGTGACAATGAGGATGTTATTTTTTTTAAAGTCCAAAACACTCATTCGATATGTGACCTCATCTTACACAGTACTTGTTAAAGATTTAACCACAGATGAATTAATAACGGCAATAATAGAAGTATTGCCATAGCACTTTTGAACGTTAATCATAGGTCAGGTTGTCATAATGTGAGTATGTCTTTCCTCTGAAAACCTTACACTCTCAGACACAGACGGATTAAAGCAGAAGTAAAAGGCAGCAGTGAAATAGTGGTGGTGGGTGTGGCAGGCACAACAGCAACAACATCACAACCAGTAATTTTTGTAGTCATCCACTGAGAAAAAGTCTCAGGTGCAAAAAAAAGGAAAAGGAAGGGGAGAAAAAGGTTGTAATAATTAAAATAATTTGGATGCACGAATGAACTCAAAGAGAGAAAAGGAAAGGGGAAAGAAGAGCATTCCCCTGTTAAATGATTACCATTTGGGCCTGTAGACCAAGCGTTCCATGTTCCTCCTATAGGACCAAGATTTTATTAAATCTTGGGCGTTGATTGCACAGCTACAATCTCACGGCAAAGCCCCTGGAGTCAGAGCTGGGACATCTTGGCATCCACACCATTTTTGGAATCTTAAAGGAAGTTTATCTCCTGAGCTTGTGAAAGGCATCTGAGTTGTGCAGATTTTCACGGCTTGCCTCCTGCTGCTATAAAATGAAAAACATGATCTCTTGCTTTTTGCTTCATGGAGCAATATCAGAATCTTCTGGAGTTTCTCCTTACTGTAAAGATGAACCATTCCTTGAGAGGTGGCTACTGCATTCTCCACTTGTCTGCAAGACTGTTTTGATTGAATGATATCCCACTGTTTTTCCCCATAAAACAACTTCAATATGCTGCATAGCCCACTAATTAAATGGGATTTATCATCAATTAACCAGAACCACACAACTTCTGTGTGGGTATTTATCTTGTCCATCCTGCCTAGGAGTGTGTATCTGAGAAAACCTGAGTGTCTCTGTCTCCTTGCCATGAAAATAGTCCAGGGCATTCCAGTATGGCCTTCAGACAATTTGTTCCTCGCTGTTTTGCTTCCACATCCACCCCTTTTCCTTCACTTTCTGGCACTACAGCAGTGTTGAACAGCAGCCATTGAGGGCTCCAGCCAGATTTTTCTCAGTGAAATACCTTCTGTGGGGTAGAAAGCCAAGGAAAAAAGCAACAGAAAATGGACCAGCCTTCCATGCTCCTCCCCAATGCCCTCACCTGCCAGCAAGCCCATCACTTTAGCTGCCACCAAAGCACTCCAGCTCTGGATGCAGAAGTCCCAGCATTTGGACCCTAGTACCAGTCTCCAAGCTTCTGGGCCAGCTTTAGGAATGTGTTTTTAATATTCATTGTTCACTTTGTCTGCTACAGATGTGCACAGTACAATTATTATAATGCTTTGCACATGTGGTGTTATGAAATGTGTGCCTTTAAAGTCAGGCCAGGTTTTTTTTTTTTCCCTGTAACCCAAATATGTTATTTCTACCTATGTTTCAGTTACTTAGTTTGCCACACATTTAAAAAAGAATGCAAAAAACTTTATTATAAAGATTAAACTAACACCTATACAACCAAAAGAGAGTAGACCCATTTTCTTCATAAAAGAACAGGTTTTTTTCATTTGCATGCTTGGATTTTTTTTTCTTGTGCTCCTGCTCCTCAACGCAGACACAGATGCTCACACAAACATCTATCTAAATAAAAAATACATGCATGTAAGGACAATTCCTACTGTAGGGCAGGACATCGTTCCTTACCCAGGAAGCCATGCTCTATCCAAACATTCTCATCTCCACCAAATTATGTCCTTGTATTAATCACCTTCAAGCTTAACCATTTCAGCTTTTTGTACTCAATGATAAAGCTTGATCCCTTGCTCTGAAAACAGTCATCAGAGGGTCACTGGGCCTCATCAGTCCTTTTTGGTTTCTCTCCATGGGATACAGTTTAAAGTAGATTGTAATTGGATGCCATTTGAGGACCCCAGTGGCTCATACTGAAACAGTATGGGATCTCCTGGGATAACAGTGCCTTCCTGAAAAGATTAAGTGATCAACGCATCAGCGTGGGAGCGCATGGAAAGCCTGAATGCAGGATACATATCTCACACCAGAGTCAGGCACAGATCCCTTGAAACAGAAACTAATTGCTGCAGGCCTCACTGCATTTCAAACTGTCCAGTCTGTCCAGATCCCTCCTTAGAACCTTCCTAACCTCAAGCAGAATGACACTCACATCTAGCTTGGTGTCATCTGCAAGGTCACTTTGGTCTATAGGTTCAGGCTTCTTCCCAAGGTGAAAATGGGCAAGCAGTGAGACACAAGATTTAGGTCTGTTCATCCAGGTCTCTTTTCAACACAGACTTAATCTGTGTCAGTGATATACACTGTACCTGAGCTGGGTGTCACAGCACACCAGCAGTGGCTGCATTCCGAGGCTTTAAAGGCTAACATTGAATTAATAAGGCAACTATACTGATTATCTTCACATGCTTTCACTGATCCATATCACTTAGAGATACATCACTACCAGACAAACTAGCAGCAATTTCCAATCTTAATTTCTCAAAGCAGCAAGAGAGCTTTGACAATACATACACACACCTCAACAAAAGTGCATGTTACTGGATGTTTAACAATGAACAGGGCCAAAATCCAGTGGGCTAAACAAGGACATCTGATCTCTGACTAGAGACAAAAATGAGCTCATTCATAAAGAACATCATATTTAAATTTAGCAAGAAGAGTTGCAGGAAAGACTGATGATACACAAAACTGGGCACTACACCTTACAAGGAAGAGAGATTACAGTCACAGCAGCAGATAACCCGCATCAGGATGGCTCGGTCTTTATTACTGACATAAAAAGCACCAGGACACAGACCTGCTGTTATCCCATGATTATCCACACTGCTAAATATGAGCACAGTATCTGGAAGTTTTGGTCATGCCTTTGGCAGTTTCCAGCAGATCCTCAGTATGGCTCACAAGTGAACATGGGCCAAGGAGCAATCCCCACAGTCAGTTTGGATGCAGCCACTGGGGTTTGGAGAGCAGGAGAGTTCAGTGCTATGGGCATGAGCCATGCCCTTTCAATTGGCCAGAGAAAAGGCAGGATGTACTTTATTTCCTAGTACAGATGTAGCCACCAAAGTCTCTGGCATAGGAGCCAGTGAACTCTGAAGGTCTTTGGTTACAAAGAGGAGAAATTCATATATCTAAAATCAATTTAATTATATACCAGTTAAACAGCAAACCATAGTGAACCTCAATTTGTTTGATGTTGTGGTTTCATTCAGTCAATTGCCTAAAACTTCAGCTCTTTTTCTGAAGCACATCCTGGCTTCTTTGCTCTGGAAATCTCAGAGGATCAATCTCCCTGAGGAGATTTTCAGCACACCTTCATTCAGACTGGGCAGGCACATCTTTCATGCTGTGTTTTGATATTTCCCCATCTTCTGGCTGAATGCAAGAAGTAGGAAAGCTGCTCAGAACTTAATTTAAAAGGTAAACTGAGCTCTTTTGAATTTCAAAAAGTCTCAGGATGGATCTTCTTTTATCAGAGCCAGCTTATCCATCCCTAATTCAGAGAGAAACGTAGGGGTTCAGATCAAAACTTTTTGATCTGGCTTCAGATGTTCTCAAAGTTCAGGGGTATTTGGATCTCAGGTTTTTGTGGGGGTCCACCCGTGATCTCCAGTGCCCACCTGTCTATTCTCTTATATGTACATTTCTTCTTTCTAGCTTCATTCCCCCTCCATTGTTCTTCCAAGATTAAAGCTTTTCTATTATTATCATTATAAACATAATTCCTATAAGAGATAAGTAGCTCCCCGGAGTATCTTTATTAATCCTAGTTAAGATAACATTTTGAAAGTAGACAGGAAAAGAGATTTATAAAGAGCTAGAGAAGACAGTTGCAGATCAGCACAGCAGGGGCAGAATTTCCTACCCTGTCTGAGCCTGTTTACAAAGAAGAGTGGGTTGAAAATTGCCCTGCATGTGTACATGTAACCACCCTGATGAGTCTGAGACAAAATTCTGTTTCCCAGTGTGTCCAATATTGTAATCTTGCTGTGCGTTGGAATGGCTGCCATTGCATTTTGTCTTGTGTGCAGACCCTTGCATGCACAAAGCTATTTGTGCCTTTAATGTCCTCCTATTAAAGCATGAGTCTAGCTTGTGGTTTCAAGAAGGCAAGAGAGATTTTACCTCAGGAATGAGAAACTCGTGGATGTGCACCAATAAGCCAGAATATGCACTGGGATCTCTTGGTTAGTACCAATATTAATTTCTAAATATATACAGAAATCCAAACCACATAGTGTTATCCCAAGACTCTTAGGTTAAAAAAAATGGTTGTGATGGGCAAAAGGAACAGACAATATACACAAAGCCAGCAATTCAACATCGGTGTATTTACAGTCTTAACAGTCTTATAAGGTATTTTTGTTAGTGCAGCTACAGTGATATGACACAGTTCAAATTGCATATCACAAAGTGATGTATACACAAATTTTATAGTACTTATCCCCTTGTCTGATCTTACCCTCAGCCTTCCACTGATGCTTGATGTCCAAAAACTGATGGTGTCCATTTGTGCAGGGCACAGAGAGGATTAACATGAGTCTTAAGTATCCCAAATCCATTGCTAGGAGGAGTATGATGTTGGTGCTGATTGTTTCTTCCTCCCTCTCTGAGATTTGCTAGGTGGCATTTTTACGTTTCCTGATGTGCTGTGCACTTTGTTCTTTCATCATCAATCTGCAAATCCACATTGCATCTCGAAGTACTCTCTATATATGGGGCCTTTTACATACATAGGACACTTCTAGGTTCTTATGGTTACCCATGAGACTGATTTGCATGACATCCAAGGTTGCATTTATTTGCTGAACACTAACTAGCCCCAATTTATAGCCCTCGGGTCCTCTGCATCTGCCTTTGCCTGTGCTAACAGGTGTTAAAACTCAGAGTTGTTCCAAGATAAGCAAAAGCTATAACCAAGCAGGTAACACCCCACCCCCCAACAGGCAACTGCTGTTACAAGCTGAATCAAATCTCCAGGTGGGCCAAGACAAGTCCAGACAAACCCAAAGAGGTTTATACTGGTAGCCTAATGCAAAGCCATACCTCTTATAAGCAACGGAAACACCAGATTTACTGCGGCAAGGACTACAGATAGTTCTTCACTCTGTCTGGCCTCTACAGCTTTTTCTGACTTTGACTTCCCATGAGAACCTGGAGAGATTTCTTCATCCCTTGGAAACCATAAAGCATAATTAAAATATACTGTCACCTTAATACAGTGGGATTAGAACACAGTGATAGGAACGAATCAATCATTGCCATTTGTACAAATGAGAATCTCTGGTTTGGAAAAAACAAACAAGCTAAATCTGAGGATATAAATTTTTCTGGAAAATGTCCTAGAAGACTTAGGAAAACCTTATCTAAAAAGTTTTTAACAATCAAGTGAAGGAAATATTTATTCTTTCCCAGATATGAATGCTGGGAAGCACCAGCATGGTGGAATATCTTAAAGGGATTCATCCTATTGCGTATTTAATTTTTCCTAAAACTGGGAACATAATCATCTACTCAAAATGGGAGGATTACCTTTTAGATACATAAACAGATAAAAAATAATTTCATTATTAAAGTACTGAGAAAATTAAATCATTCTCAGAGACTAGATGAACATTGATAAAGCCTACTTATTCCATACTGAGCTTGTGGGGAAAAATACTCTCTGATATTCACCACAAGCAAAGATTATAAGAGCATAACATATTGAAATCTAAGTTAATCCTGCTTATTGACTGATAATATGCCTAATTTATTACTTTTTAAATTGTTTGGATTCCTTTAGGATGAGCAACTCCCCAACTGATTTTCATTGGCTAGGTGGGGAAAGGAGTCATTAAATATGAATAGGGATTATTTTGTTTTGAAAGAGTATCACAAAAAAATTCACATTCAGCCAGTGCTGTTTAGATTGTATGCTTTTTCATACTGCAAGGGAGAGAAAGAACTTGGAGCATAGACTCTAAAAATGAAAATAAGATTGCTTTGTAGTATTTCCTAGAAGAGGACAGCTATTGTCCTTTGAGTTTTCCTCTGTTTCTGATGCCATTCTCCACAGAATACATGGGGTACAAACTGGAAGAGTTGTGCTGGTACAGGAGAAGGAGGGGGATCTATCACAAAATAGAAAAAATAGGCAATAATAGAAAATATTTTACTGTAAAGTCTTAAAGGGCAACTTAGCCAGGGGATGTTATTTGATATAACCCTTGACACTGACCTAGTTTTAGTAAGGGTTCTTGGCTTGACTGTAGATTGGCACCCTACTATGTTTAACATTGTGCTCATAATGTAGTCTTAAGAAAGACACTTTGTTAGTTAACCAAAAAAAAAAAAAAAAAAAAGAGGAAAAAACCCTTAATAATAAAATAATAAAATGAATTACCAAAATGCAGTTCCTGACCTAGACAGTCTTTCTGCAAAGGCATTGCCCCTGTGTGAAGTCACCTCTTCTCCTACTGCCTTTGTGCATGTCCCTTTGATGGAATCTGGAGGCCCCTATCAGTCCATCTGTCACCAGGTATCATCTCCCTGCTTTATTGATGTGCTCATCATATTTGTGTTGCACTGGATTCTGTCAGGTCTTTAAAGGGGTGAGCATGCAAAACTTGCAGTGGGTGCTGTGCACAAAAGAGCAGTTGGCACTGCGGTTTGCACTTCATTCTTATTTCTTCTCCAATACCAATTATTGACAAAACTATACTCTCAGACCTATATAAGAGATTCAGGCGTCCTGCAGTCTAATTCTCTATTTACCAATAGGATTATGCTCTTCTACCTTTATTACAAAACATCACTTTAGCTTAGCAGTGAGGGGGCATTAGACAACTGTTTTGTATCTGTCTTTGGTCTTCAGTAAAATCTTTATGAAAATCCCATGACATTTGGTCATTTTTTTAATATTATCTGCCCACAGACTGTCTAGGACAGAACAAAGGCTTCTCACTGGATTTGCCTACCGTTTGTAAATACTAACTATTCAAGTCAGCGTGAACCTAGGCATGACAAGGGAAGATCTTTTCCTGAATTTGGCCTGATGGATGATGTTTCCCACTCCAGAACAACATTCATTGCCTTTCAGGGAATTTTCGCATAATGCACTATGTGTTCCTCTATAGGGTCAATGAACCAACACTGTCTGCTGTAAAAGGGAGAAAACAGATATGCATTGTCATAGAGTCTCTTCTCCTCATAATCTGTCCTCAAGTGGAACAAGCTATGAAATCCAAATTAACATACATGTGACAGATAAACCTTTAGGTATGGACAAGACTGGGTTGGTTGGGGTTTTTTGGTTTTCCTTTTTTTTTTCTATTTTTTTAGGGGGGTGTGTGTGTGTGTGTCACTGGCATTTTTTGCCTGGGGAGGTGTGATCCCTTTTCAGGTTAAAACATTAGCTTGTGCCTCCCCTGGCAGAATGGACTGTGCCAGGGATTAGCTGCTTCCCTGACAAAGGATGGCCAGTTTAGGGCACATCTCTGGGAGCCCTGTATGAGGAACAGCTTGTATCCTGAAGGTGCAACAACTCAATGCTGTCTTTCATTCCAGGCCAGGGTTCACTTCTACATCTTTCCAGGATAGAAGACCAAAGGTTTGAAAGTGCTCAGACACACATCATCTAAACCAAAGAACTATGCTGATGGGATGGAAGGATGTTCTACACATCTTTCCTCTGCATCTAGCTCTATGATGTCTGTCAGTGAAATGAGAAATAATTACATTACATCACTTGCAAGTGAAATATGAAGAAAGGTGAATGCAGCAGCAAAGGACTCTGAATGCATCCTGTGACTTACTGACAGATCCATGGCCTACATAAAACTATAGAATAGTCTTGGTTGGAAAGGATCTGTAAAGGTCATTTAGTCCAAGCCCCTGGAAGGATCAGGATCATCTTCAACTAGATCAGGTCACTCAGAGCCCCATCCAGCCTAGCCTTGAATATTCCCAGGGATTCAGCATATCCCACCTGTCTTTGAATGCAGACACTGTGGAAGGAGTAGAACAATGGACCAAGTATAAAGGGAGCCTTCTCTAAATGTGCCCTTCCAGCTTCTCACAATGTACAGTTCAGGGAATTTCTGAGCCAGATCTCATAGCTATGTACTTCTGGTGATGAACATTTTCCTTGTGTTAATTTGACTCTTTGCTTTCCTGAACATAATGCCGTGGTACCCTGCAGTAACAAGTTCAATGGGTTAATTCTACATTTTGTACAATGATCAGGGCATGAAAGTTTCTGGAATTAAAGACCATGATTACAGTAGAGGTAAAGAAAGATGCATTTTTTGCTTGAAAATGTGTCATAATATGTATTAATGTAATTGATTACATTTTATTCACACAGGCTGGTCTTTATTGCCCAATAGAAACAATTTTCAAATGTCTCAAAAAGACTTGTGATTTCAACTTTTATTTTGCAAAACTGCATAAAGCTCATTTTCCCTCTTCTGAAAAATGCAATTTCATTTGAAGTATGACAATATGGTAGATCTTCATACCGAGTAGCCAGCAAACATTTTTGTTAAACTTTCTGCAAGACAAGAAAACACAAATGTAGGTTTGTAATTGTTCATCAGTTAGATTTCGAATCTGTAAAATACAAAACAGCTATTTGAAATTCTGCCTTTATATTTCCTGCACAGAGTGCTTTTATCTTTGACCTATTTAAAATAAAAATTTCCCATAAAAGCTGTAAAACATAAAAGCTGCTGTTGACTGTCCTCAAACTTCACACAAATTCTAGCCACACTGTATTAGAGACTTACTGCTATGATGTTTAGGCAACATAACATCATTATAATAAAAGCTGTTGAGGTTTGGAGTCAAGGTTCTCCAATGTTCTTGTTCTGACAAATGATCTTTGCAGCATTTACATATCATAAGCTATATTTAGAATTAAATGCTTCAATTAAATCAACAACTTGGTTTTGCTCTCTGGGGTGATAAGCCACCAAAATCAGATGTGTTTTTTCTCTGTCCGCAGGAAGAGGGTTAGAAAGAGAGAGGGAGCAGCAATAAAGACTGTTGAAAGGTCGTTCTGATAAAAGCCCTAGTTTCAGTTTTCCTCTAAGTTTTATTCTGATTGGCAGTTTAGTGGTCTGTCTTACCAATTATTGGAAGCATTGCTAACAAGACAGAGGTTGCACAAGAATTCTTCCCACACTCATTTCTACCATTCTGGTTCAGTGAATCTCATTCTTAATTTCCTAGCTCAGTTGTGCCATGGAGCTGTGTTTTTACCACCCTCAAGACAATTTCAAGATTTTCCCAGAGATTAAAGGAATTTGAAGCTTATTGTTTATTGGAGACCTACACTCCAGAGTGTAACAGAAAAGAGGATAACTCCAGCAAATACAGTCTGCTTCCTGAGAAGCCTCACTGGTCCACCTACTGTCCTCACTGATTATTATAGTGCAAAGATACTTCTATTAAACATAATGATATTAAATGGACCTGATGCGATTTAACACATTTATGAGGCTCTTTCATGTCTCACTGTAGGAGGTTGATATTTAAACCCTAGTCCTCACTGAACCTGGAAGCATTAATAATCCCCTTCTCTTTGGCCCATATGCAGGCTCATTACAGTTGCTCTTTATAGTTATCTATTTTCTCTTAGGCCCTTATGCAGAGAAGAATCTCTATAGAGGAAAAAGCTTAAGCACTTGATTAACTTTAAATACATTGAAGTCAGTGCTCAAAGTTAAGCAGGTGCTTAATACTTTCTTCAATCAGGACCTCACAGCCTAGGGTTTCTGTCTCTGTACTGGTTCAAAAAATAATGTTCTAGAATTTGCTTCTCCACTCAACTTCATTGATGCAAATCAGGAGAATCCATTTAGATTAAAGAGCTTTGTTCATTGTTGCCTTGTATAGAGTCATCTAGAAAAATGCGTGTCAAATGTCACTATTGGGAATAGCAGATTTTAAATAAACTTTGCATTCATTTTTGCCACAGTTATAGAAGATATGGTTGAACATCAACAGGAACATCAGAAGGAAACTGCAACTCGGAGGTGGTGGTGGAACACCAGCATAAAATAAGAGAACAGGATGAGGCTAAAGTGACTCCTCATGACTTGACTGAGTGAATTGGCTCCAGAGCATTGCAATGAGGTGGATAGAAGGGGACTGAGCAGGGACAGAGGCATGTATAGGCAGTGATGAATGCCATGAGCAAGACACGATGTGTCCTCCATCAAAATCAATAGTCAGACTTCCCTGCTGGCAGTCAGCATATGAAAGAAGGCATGCAAAGACCACCTTCCCTACCTTCTTTCCCTCTAGTTACTGCATTCCTCTCCCTCAAGAATGAGGAGGGCCTTTGTGTGGCAAGGGAGGAATACCTAAAATCCTGTCTGTATCCAGTTCCTTTCCCCAGCTATGCAATGGATAATACTCTTGCAGAACTCATTTCAACAGCTTCTTAAATCTACTTTCATGAGGGTCAAGGAGTATCCTTATATACCCTAACTTGTTTGAATATTCCCAGTTTCTAGGGGAAAATAAAAAGATCTAGTGGCTGTGCTTCTTTGCTCATAATCATGTCAGCCTGGTCTCCATGACATTCTGGGACCCAAGGTCAGTCGGGAGCCATCCCTTTCCTCAGACACTAATCTGAATTCCAGCAACAGCCAATCTATCAATGATCTACAGCCACTGGTAACCTGCAGACTTCTCTGAGGGTATAGATCTAGCCCACATCCACGAAATGATGTCTGACGTTGCCGGGCAAGACCTGAAGCCCTTGACCTTAATCATGTACCTGCTGCCAGAGATGTTTCATTGGTCCATGATTGTAGATATGTACTCCAGAGTTCCAGCTGCCCCTCTACCTCTGGCCTAAATTGCTGATGTTTAATGTATGATGTGAAAAGGATTTCAGGCACATTTCATGCACTTTGAGGGTAATTACACAGCAGCAGGGGCAAATGTACAGTCTCATTTTTTCATCTTCCAGAGTGTCTCTGGGGTTTGGTTTTGGACATGCCAGAAAATATATTCACCAAGAGGACATTAGCCTGCAGACTGGATAGACTGAAGTCATGGGGCCAGCCCTTAAACCACCATCAAACAACGCTATTTCACACTATCAGCCAAGAATCCCAATTAGAAGCTGGCATCACCTGTCACTGATAAAAAGGGATTTAAGAGCATTGATTTACAGGCTAAATAAAAGGACAATGGCAGCAGATGGGAGAGAGGTTTGGGGATTATCCTAAAACTTGGATTATTCTCAGGACCAGCCAGGTACGGCATAAGTACTACCTATAGAGTCTCAGGGTCAGTGTAGATATAGTTCCTGGGAGCAGGGAAAATGGCATACAAAATGCAGAGCTAACATTTTCACTGCCTATGCACAGCACATACATCTCTTACAGTGAGAAATAGTTAACAGACATAGAATGAGCACATGCAGAGCTGGTAGATATGCCCAAATGAATGAATCAGTTTATATATTTAATCCTTCTTAAACAGGTTTATCCTCCAAAGAGTTTCTCATTTCTTCTTCTTTTCCATGATTTAGCAGCCAGCAATCTTACAGCCCTACTGTGCTTAGAAGGGGGCTACAATTTTTTTTATTTCTAACAAGGTTTCCAGCAGATTTTGAATGTCATACAAGTATTCTATTTGCACATTAACTTCTTTCAGACTGAACACATCCAGAGCTAAATTATTATCCTTGAGATCCATACGGGCAAAGGCACCATCACTCCCTGTTCGCTGAAGGCAGCATCAGTCCTGGGCAAGATTTAACAGCCACTTTTCCTCTGAACATCTACATTTGAGAAAGATTTAAACATTTAATTCTCTTATTTCCTGACAAGGAGACTTACCAACCATTGTCATGGGTGGGAGACCTAGAGCCACATGTACAGGAACAATCCAAAACTTCAGATGTGCCTGGTTTAAGCAGCTAAAGTGAAAGCAGTTGAGCTTGGACTCTCAAGTCTATAGATTTGAAAATCTAGGACTCTGTAAGAAAAAAGCTGAACTAAGAATGTCTGTGAAATTCAAACATTCTACCAGGTCACAAGATTAGTTGTTGAGCATTTTGGGACAAAAACTGAAAACGAGCAGTATTGTCAGAAAAATTAGGAGTACGTTTATTAGTAAGTCACAATGACTCATGGAGGACAGGGGCCTGCTGCAATCCTGATAAATAAATTGAATACTTATCCTTTGGCCATGCTTCATGTGAAACCAGTTTTAATGTGAAATTCTTGATCTGGTAACACTTTATATGTGAGCTGATTAAATTTTCTGCATAGACAAGCAGCATGCTACTGAAGAAGCAGCAAATGCTAACAAAGATGATTTCAATCTGCAGCTGGAAGTAAGGGTATCATCTGTCCCACTGCATGATGAGCTCATCATCCTGAGGGAAATGAACACCACACAACACTGCCTTGTAAAGGCTTTGGATGGCACTTTCATCCAAAAACAACAAACAAAAATTTGGCATGATTTCTGTCATACATTACATCATCATCAATCACTTAGCTCAAACATCAATATATCCATTAGATAATTGCATATCCGATGACAAACATTCATGAAAAGATACAGGCCATATGCTGATTGGAAATTGTTACATAGTAAAATCTGATACTTATTTATACTGACCTTTGCCATTTTCTTGCAAAAACCACAATTATCCTTCCTACACAAAGATAGGTTTGGTGTGATATTCTTCCATGAGAATTCAGTATATTTCATGAAATAATCTTGTAATAATATTAAACATGTTTGATATACTTGGCAATATGTGGGATAATATAAATCAACCACATCAATCATCAGCACAAATTCTGAGGCACCACAGGGACTATCCTGGTTCAACTGACATCCTTAGCCATCTGATGAGAAACACCAAATCCTATAACACAAGCAACCCCACAGTGATAGTTATTGCAAACCTCCAACAAAGGGCTTTTTGCCAAAAAATGCTAAAACCCAAAACACAACAAAACCAAACTAAAAGCACTCTACTTTGAGAACTGAATTTTAAAAAAAGAACAAAAGGGAAATAAGCCAACAACCCAAACCAGAAGAAAGACTGAGAACTGAAAAGTTATCTCAGTATTACAACAAAAACTCAGAAATCACTGTAGTAACAATTATAGCAAAAAAGGTAACAGCTGGAAAGAAAGCAATTCTGATAGGACAAGAAGAAAATAGGGTACAAGAATACTTCCATTTCCCATGAATCAAAATGATACTCAGGTCTGGGTTTGTTAGCAGTAGTTGCAGCAGACAATCCTGTGGCACAAGAGATGTATATAATCAAGAAGATATTTGATGAACCAAGAAGCAAGTATGAAACAGCTGCTCTTCAACACACAGCCATGTAATTCCTGAGCTTCTCACCATCACCATCATACCCATCCATCCATACATCTCTCCTCTGACTCCACTTGGATTTGATCTCTTAAGTACTAGCGACCTGCAGAGAAGGTGAATGCTTACAGAACACTTACAGGACTTACAATTCATCACTGTTGAGTAGAATTTTCCATTTTACTCATTCAGACCTCCAATTGAATGAAATTTAGGTAACTAGTGTGCCAGACTGCTTAGTTTAACTACTTGCACTCTACATAAAGATGAGAAGAATGATAAATTTTTCTGAAGACATGCAGGCGAAGATACTGTTAGATTAGATTAGGTGCTTCCCTCTTTCCATTGACTGTATCAGAATGAAGGAACCACCAGATACTAAACCAGAGCCATTAACTGAGAATTTTACTTCATATGGGAAATAAAAAAGATTTAATACTTCTGTCTGCTCCATTCACACCTAGTGAAACAGAGTCTCAGTAGACTTCCTCACTATGCCTGAAGAATAAAAATACTTTGTTAGGGTCTTTCACCTACTATTTGGCACACAGCAAATGACAGATAAACTGCTCTCAGCCTCACTGAGTCCACATTTCTTTGCCCCAAAAGATTTCTGTAGCTGCCAGGCCATGGGAATTTGTAATCCTCCATATCGCCTGCTAAAGCAGAGCCACTGGCAGACAGGATGGCCATAGACAAGACCAGAAGAAGGAGCACTACCATGTACCCTGACTGATGCTGCTGAGACTACAGCACAGCAAAGAATTTAATCCCTTTTCATGGAATAGCTTTCATTTCTGTAACCAAAGACTACTGCAAGAAATTCCTAATGGAAGTACTATGTATGCAGTATCTCTACATACTGTGTGAAGTATAATAGCTCTCCCTTTTCAGACTACAGCAGAAATAAATCCATATTAAAATATTTCCCTGATCTTTCCAGGGAAGCCCAAGATTTCATCTTTAAAATTATCCCACCATGATCTCTCTACCTTGATATGGTGGATAGTGTTACTCTTCTCCTTAAAGCACAAAAAACCTAAGGATTTAAAAACATCGAAGCTGCTTTATAACAAGATTCAGAGGTGCTGCAAATAGGAAAGAGAATTCAAAAGTCCTTTTGTTTTGATAAAAAAGGAAAACTTAATTGAGAAAGATGAAAGTTTTTAATATAAGTATTTTTTCTAAAGGAAAAAAACACTTCGAGAAAAATTACCCTCCTATATCAGATATTTCAGTTTATATTCTATATCTGTTATAAAAGCAACAAAAACGAAGGAAATCAGTTAGTTTTCACCTATTCCAGGGAAATCTGAATAATTTAATAAGAACTGTTATCCATGGGCATGCACTTACTATAGAGAGTACAGGCTGAACTTACCAAAACTTTTTAACTGTCAAATCTCTGGTGTCCAGGAATTTAGATTCTTCCAGAGTTAACTCTGAAAGTTGTGTCCTGTACTGAAAATGGAATTTATACATTTCTTCCCACTCTTGCTGTGAAAAAAAACAGAAGTTACATCTGTAACACTTCCAGGTATTGAAAAGGTGACTCACCTTTTTTGGTTTTGGTAGCCATGTTTTGAAGGAAAATGGAACTGTATACTTAGCAGTGGTAAGGAATGCAACAGAGTATTTTTAAATGAGGGCTCAAGTTGCTTTAGTGCTAAAAATTTTGGGATAAATCTATCTGAATAAATAGATACTGTATTCAGATAAGATTTTGGCTTTATTCTTCTTTTATTTCTGTTTTTGTAGAGGTTAAGAAGTCCAGAAAATAATGAGGACACACTTGGAAAACCACCAATTAATATTACTATTTGTCTAAAAAAAGCTACTCAGTAAAAGCAGCCTTGGAGCTGTTTTAGCATGATGCTGCTCTCCACCCCATGTGAAAGGTCTGTGTCTGAGACCAGACAAGGTCACAGGGTTAGAGAAAGCATTGCCTGCAATGGCCACAAAGCATTCAGCTACTAAGGATGAAGAGCAGTTCCCTGTCCAGATTTATAACCTCCCCTGCTGTTTCAACAGCTGAACACTGCCATATGCTCCAAAGGAAAATGGTCTCCTACATTTCGGGCTGAAGGGGAAAAACGTGATGCAATGGAAAAAAAGCAGCACGAAAAAGCCTGGTGCTGAGCACAAGAAAATGCTTTCAGAAAGTGAACTGTCTGAACACAAAGGTTAGCTACACACATTGGTACAGCACAGTCAGAGTTAGGTGAATTAATGAGATGTCGACAGTGGTTTAGCCCTGTAGAAAAGGGGAAATTCTAGTGGAAGCAGCATGCTCCATGTCCATCAGTGATACTTTGGTTAGAAAGTATCCTTAAGCAACTATAGCACTGAGAACATGTGATACCAAATGCAGCTAATGATATGGAATATTTATTTGATTGTTTATTTATTGGTCTTTGGTTTTCTGTGACACAGGATAGCAGCTGGAAGGCAAAACAATAGAGGCTTGCATTACAGTCACTGAGTGGACAATAGTTCAGAAAAATAGGATTCCAGTTCCCACTAAAGTTTTGGTGAACGTGGGACATTCTCTTCCCCAATGTCTGACTGCACTTTTTTGCATTCTCTCAGTATCTAAAGAAGAGATTCCTGTGCTTTTACTAAAGATCCAGCTTGTGTCATCCATCACTTAAGTGGAGTATCAGCACCAGACTACTAGGAGCTCTGTGTGACAGGAATGAGGAAACGGTTCTGGCATGGTCATAATTTTCCTTCCTGGCAGCTGATACACTACGGAAATTTCCATATTGTGAAAACGTTGCCTAAGAAAGGCAAAAGACATTGGTTTGAATAAGAATTAAGTACTGAATTGCACCATTTTCAATCCTCTTTTATAGAAGCCGGGAAAATAATTTGTGCTCCCCTTGTATTTCCTCTCTATCTTCTGTAGTATTCAACTACTTAGAAGCAGAGGAATCATTTATATTTAACACAGCTTCTATTCTAAAGCTCACATATTAGGAAAGTTAACACAGATCACTCCATGCTGCTGTTTGCACAGCTGGATATGTCAGATAGACTAAGTTCATCTTTTCTAAGATGAACTTAAATCCACAGCATCTTTCTTATTTACACCAACCACAGCACAACATTGTTCCTGTAAAGAAGGTTAGTTTTAGTGAAGCCATGTTCTTAGTACAACCTTACAGGTGCATAAATTTCGATAAATTGCTTCAGCATACCCTCAGATCCTAGTGTTCACCTTCAAGCCACAGGATGTGTTTGATTGTAAGTAAAAAGTCATTTACATTTGAATTATGACACCTTCAGGTAATGACTCATTAACGGCACCTTACGCTCCTCTGATCAAAAGGAATGCCCCCTTCCACTACAAAATAAATCAGTTTACCAGGGTCATAGATGTGTGGAATTGGGAACATGGACTTTGTTTACACAGAGAGACAAAGTCACATCCAGAGTCTTCTTAAAGGTTTGTTCTTTGCAAAAAAAATTAAATCTAGGAAAGTCACATTCATTGTCTTGAGGATGCTCACCCAATCTTTCTTCCTAGACTAGGGTGAGATGGAATGGATGCTGAAGGAGTAACTGTTGCTGTGCTTTACAGAGTACCATACAGCTACCAAAGGTGGGATTTCGATCACAGCTTAGGACAAAAATTATCAGGTGTGTGCATCTACATATGAGAACAAGCTCTCACTGTGCTCCATGGAGATTTGGTCAGGACAGTCAACAGCCTCTCAGGAGTGGCTCAGCTGATGAGCCACTGTAGCAGAAATCTGTATCAAAACCTAAGTGCCTGGTACCAAGTGGGATGCTCAGAGTAACCCAGGACACCTGTGTGGGGGTAGCAGACACTACACACCATATCATGATGCTGCATTATGGGTTGTGGCCCATCATCTTTATTTTGGAGGACCTTCTACAAAACTAAATACCTCTCAGTAAGTAACTTCCTCATAATTTGAGTGCTGTCTATTTTAGAATGGACTGAGTCATCCTTTAGGCTGCACTGACTGTTTTGGGTTGATCTCTATCAGCTCTCATGAGAGTTTAGTGCACATATCCAATACCATCTGCAGACGTCAAATGTCAGTGCTACAGTCAGCAAGCTGAATCCCGTCCTAAGGCATTGTGTGCTGCAGACATGACATAACTGTGTACTTTTAATTTTCCATTATTCATGGGCAGATTGCCTGGTTCGCAAAATTCACCTGCTTTACAGGTGAGGACATACCCAAGCAGCCTCCATTTGGAGACAACTGTGGTCCATCAGAGTGTATTACTTTGCTTTCAGGCCCCTAGGGGGTCAGACCCTACTGCTCTAGAACCTGAGCTACATGCTTGTTCACTGCTGCACCCCAGGAAACAAAGACTCCACAGAACCCAAGACGGACAACGTGGTTCAGAGCCAGCAAAGGTGGGTCTTATCTCACTGAGGGTGGCTATTGGAGAGAAACAGGACCCTACAATGTACCACCATGGTCAGGTGTTGGTTGCACCCCCTAGCATATAGTTATGACACAATGATGTACCATTTAGACATTGTGCAAGTCATTACGCCCTAAAATGTTATTCCAAATTGGAATTCTCTTCCTACCTCATGCAAAAGGCCTGTTTACTTAGACTGGCTTCACCTTTAATTCCACAGCTGCTTCTGTTTTCTTCTGTGGTCTTCACATTCATCCTCACAACCCTTCTACTACTATAGGCATCTCTTTTCTGTTTTTGTGACACTTTTACTTAGGCCTCTTAGTTCTGAGATTCCCAAAATGCGCACACAAACATCCAAGAGGACTGTGTCTACACTGTATGAATCAGGTCATTAATGTTGATTCCTGGCTCTATCTTGGCAGAAATTTTTAACTTAAGTTGATATAGATTTTTACCTCAGTGATTGTCCATGAGTATTTCAAAATTAGCTTCCTGCAGGGAATATTTTTTTAATTAGCTAAGTCTTTCAATTTAAAAGTTAATCTTACAAAGCTAACCTTGAACACAGAAGTTCCTTAGGACAAAAGAAAAATAAGTGCTAGCAACATAGAATCATGGAATCATTTTGCTTGGATCCTATCCGGCTCCATAGCCTTGTGTGTATCTAAATGATGTAGCAAGTCACTGATCATTTGCCCTTGGATTGTGGAGGTTTCATTCTGCTTCCTGTTCCTGTCTTCCAGCTCAGGGGACTGGGTACCCAGGGAACAACTGTCCTTATTGTTAATGACTGAGGCAAAGAAGGCATCAAGTGCCTCAGCCTCTTCCCCATCCTTTGTCACTATGTTTCCCTCACATCCAGTAAAGGATGGGGATTCTCCTTGGCCCACCTTTTGTTGCTGATATATTGGTAGAAACATTTTTATTGACTTTTATAGCAATAATCAAATTAAATCCTGTTTGGGCTTTGGCCTCTCTAATTTTCTCCCAACATAACCTCACTACATCTTTGCAGTCCTTCTGAGTTTTCTGCTCCTTCTTCCAGAGGCCATGGACTTTCCATTTCTTCCTGATTTCCAACCAAACTCATGATCCTTTCCAGCCATTTCATGATCATGTCCAAAATGGCCTCCAAACATCACATAACCCACCAGTTCTTCTCTGTTCACAAAAAACAGGTTGAGAAGAGTAGCATTTCACAGAAGAGTTTGGTGGCAGTCTCTGTATTCTGAGGATGTATAAGGTTTTTCATAGCTAATTTAGAAACTGGCCTTCTTTTAACTTCAATCTAAAGTATTTGCACAGTCAGGATGGACACAGTAGATAGGTAGATAAGTAGATATTTTCAAAGTGGAAGAAAGAAAATTTTTTACAATGACCTTTCGAAGCATTCCACATTCAGATTTGATTCATAATCAGGAATAATCATGAATTATTTTCATATTCTTTATCTCATTATTTAAAGGGAACCATATCAAATGCCAAGCAATTGCATCTGTTAAGTGAGACAGAATAATAATTTCTCCGTTCTTTCCAAATGAAATTTGAGGATAGAGCATGAATCAATGAATAAATCAGTGTATGACCATCTTCACTAACAGTTTAAGAGGAACTTCTGGCAGTCCTTACACAAACAATACCCTCTACCTGGGAAAAAGTTAAAAAGCAAATTTACTGTGCTTGTGAACCATTAATTTGAAAAAGTCTCTAGGTGCCTTAAAGTAAACTTGAGCAAGTCCAATAGTGTATGATCAGCTGAGATGGGTAACTGAGAGGGGACAGAAAATGGAGCTTCCAGCACAATGGAAATAAATTGCTAGCCACCTACTGAGGCCTGTGAAGCTGGCAAGAGCTAGGAGGGATCAAAAACACACAAGGAAGTGAGATGCTTCTGTGCTTGAATATATAAAGGGATGCCTACTGAAATAACATTTTATAGTTTCAAAAAAAGAGGCAAAACGTATCAGAGATACCGAGTACTTGACTGTATTTTAGCATATCTCTTGGAGCCATACCTAAAACATGAAATCAAATTGGTTGGTGAAGCAGGATTGATGAGTCCAGGTGAAGTGTCTGAATGGTGAATAATGTCTGCAAGTGACATTACAGCTCAGTACTTATTGAGGGAATGACCCAAGAAGTGTAGTATCAATAAAGAGAGTTGGCAGTGAAGCAGGAGAATAAGAACAAAAAATAATAGAATTTCAGAGATTCAAATGTGGGCAGAAAACAATAAATTAATTCAACAGAAACAATTTCTAAAAGAATGAGGGCCCTGAAAGATCATTTGATCTCACCAGTACAGAGACCTCCTTTCTTTAGGTGGTTATATCAAGTGGAGAAAAATGCAGTCTTAATCCTGAACTGAAATTAACTGTGGCAGTAAAAATACTATTAATGGCAGCAACCTTGATTCAGGAGGAGAGATAAAGTTGAAGGATAATGAAAATGCCAGACTGGTCATGTCATGAGTAGCAAATCCATAAATGTGTGATCTGAATAGCATTCATCTGAAGGAAGAAACTGGGGCAAACTTGAGCAAACATAATTAGGGAGTAATTAAACCCTACCTACAGGATAAATAGATAAAAATGTTGTAATAGAAAAACCTCACTACTTTACATTTCCTCTTTTAGAAGAAATATGACAATATATTACATCCATTTTAATGCTTTTACTTCCCTGGCTGTTAAAAAATGCTCAAGCAGCCAGGTGAAAATTACCAGCAGGTGAAAGACAGGGGAGCTGGCAGAGAGCTCCCCAAGCCCTGGGGCGCATTGCCGGGGGAGGCAGGAGGGAGAGGTGTGGAGGGAGGAATCAGCAGCCTCTTCTTTGCTGTGAGCCATTCAGGAGGCTGCAGGTTGGAGCAAGTCTTGCTTTCTGGCTTGCACACCTCAGGTCCTGCACAGCGGGAATCTCGGTCAGGCAAGACAGCGTGAGTCAGGGGCTGAGTGCCAGGGCAGACTGCTCATGATAGAGCCATCTACTTTATGATTTTGGAATTGTTTTAAAGACAGCTGGCAAGGGAATGCTCCTAAATCCTCATCGTGTTAATTGTTTTTTTCTAACAGGCCAACCCCCATTTATAAAATGTGGTTTCCCTAACAGCCCACTGAATAATCTGTGGGAAAAAAAAGCACATCACTCTCATGCTTGAGATTCATGCAACAAAGCAAAAGGTGAGGTTTGATGAAGTCAACCTGCACGGCATAATGAGTACAGCACTGCATCAGCAAGGTTTCCTCCAGGAGATAACTACGGTCAGACAATCATTATAGCAGTTGCTGTTAATAAGAGGGAGGAAGAATGATTCACAAACAAGTCCTGTAAGTTGCCTACAGGAGCACCACAGGGAGGAGTCCTGTTACTCATTATGCTGTGTGTCAGCTCCAATGAGGCCAGAAGCGCAGCAGAACAATGGTCGTGACGTCTTGGGTGGCCAAAAGTTTCTTACATTGTTTTCACATTCATTGTGCACTTGAAATTTTCTCAGAAAAGAAAGGAAGCTTTTGGACCTGCCTTAAGAGGCTTACTCCCCATATAAATTATATGACTTGCACTTCAGTTACATATAAATGTACATATATATAGATCTTCACCAGCCCACAGAACACAGGAGAAAGCATCCATTTTCAGCACTTTTCCAGCTTATCGTTCAGAAGAGCAGCTGGAGGAATACAAAGGCTTATACCATGGTTGTCCCCTATTCCTTTTAGTTGTATTTAATTTTGCAAGGACAAGGTTCATTCTGTAGACAGTCCCAAGAAGGAAAATTCTTTTATTCCGCATTTTGTTATTGTAAATGCATGTGGAGAATGTTGTATGGTTTTTCAGGCTGCATGGAATGAAGCAAAAAGGAACTTTCAATCTTTTAATGCTCCATGCTTGGGGAAGAGGCATAAGAAAATAGTCCATGGAGATCCTATGTTATTATTTGAGAGATTTTTATTTTTCAGGCCTGGTCAGGTTTTATGGCTGGCACATTTCCGAGAATGCACCTCTGAAGCATGAGGTTTATAATGATTTTTCCTTGTGCTATTTATCTCACTCTTCCAGTTGCAGTGCATTTATCCTCACACGGACAGAAGCATGACAGGAGAGGAGAGGAGACATCAAAGAGATTTTGCCAAACAGAGGAATATGGATTTCCCACTCCCCTCCCTGAAGGATATTTTCAAGCAGATGCAAGGTTTTGCAAGGCACAGATATATTAGCAGTGCAAAGCAAGCAGGAAAGGCTGTAACATTTGCTGAGGTTCTACTGAACCAGCTTGGACTGTGTGTAGTGGGGGAGAAGGATCTGGGGCCTGGCAGTTTGCCCTGAAATGCACAGAGGTTACAGGGTCCCCTGTGCTTCCCCAGTGACTCTTCTTCCACCTCCTGCAACCCAGAAAATAATGTGCTCTCAATGCAAAAGAGAAAACACAAAACAGCCAATTCCCATCTGATTTTTGCAGTATCTAGACTTGCTGGGTGACTCGTTCCCTCCATTTCCTTTCAGCTATGTAGCACAGCAGTTACTTTCAGCATGTCTCTGCTGGAGCATTGGAAGGGTAAATAATAGACATATTTCTCAGCAATCCCAACTCCTTTCTTTAAATACTCACACTACAGATTTTTCAACATAACATTTGGGGAGGTGACACTGTTATTTATATAAGAACTTACTCATTCTGAGATGGGATATGGGACTTAACAAAAGCTATCACACAATGTGGTGGCAGGGAAAGACAGCTGAACACAGTCTACTAAACAGTAAAATGTTTGAACTTACAAGCTTTTTCCCAAGTCAGAAAAAACCAGATTTTTACACTTGAAATGCACCTTTAATAACAGGTATAATCTTAAATGGGAAATAGAGAACACAATATTTTTTACCAAAAAAGTATAAGAATGCATTTTCAAAGGTACTAAAGCAGTTAGGTGCTCAAATTTTACAGGATGGTGTAAGTAGATTCTGTAATCTCCACTGCAAATCACAGCTGTAATGTCCATAAAAGAAGGCCTATTTTGCAGCCAAGGCACTTACCTAGGACTTGGTAGATTTGGGATTCATGCCTGGCTCTGCCTAAATCTGCAAGCCATTTGCCCTCTCTGTGCCTCAGTTTCCCTTTCTGTGTAGCAGTACTGAGGCTGCACAGAGAAATTCTCAGGATGCAGTTGCTGTAATGTGGGGGACACACATGGTTATTCAATTTATAGTAATTTTTGACAAGTGGAAGTAAGAAGTGGGATTGAACATAAGACTTACTATATATGCATAGAAGAGTATTCATCATGTTAATTACTCAGAAGAAAAAGAAATAAAGTAGTACTTACTGCTTCCCTGGTAAAAATATGTCATAGTAGAGATTTCTTCAGAATTTTAAATAAGGCAAGTCTTTCCCCCTAAACAGGAAAATCTTCGTTATTATTGTGATGAAATAGCTTCACTCTATGAAGTAATATCTAACCTCATTTTAAAAAGTCAGGGACACAGACAAAATGGGCATGTGCATGATGTCAGACATTATGACCACAGTGTGAGAGTGGTCACAGAAGCAATGCCTGGCTGCTTGGTATCACCCTCAGCAGGGCCGGGCAAGCTCAGCAGAACAACAAAGTAACAGAAATTGGAGCTGTACTCATAAGCTAAACAAGAACTGGGACTTCAGGTCTCTTAGTTTTGCTGTGATGCCAAGCAAAACTTTTATGGTTTCGTTGGGCTTAGAAACCATAAAAGATGCAGATTGCCTGACAGTGGGTGCACCAGTGGGAGTGGGGATGACTCAGGCCAGCTGCCTCCTGGGTCTCCCAGTGAACACATGCTGAGGAACCAGCTCTTGGGCCCTCCAGACAAGACACTCACCCTCCAACTTGCTAACCCAAACCTAATCACTGAGAGAAGGTCTTGTCTGTCCCCCTCCCTGCAGCCCTCCAGGGAGGCTAGCCCTGGTGTGGACACGCCTTGAGGGACACCTTCTAAATCGACATGCTATTCATGAAGGAAAGGCAAAAGGTTTCCTTTCACCCTTGTTAGTCCTGGCTGCTGATATGCTCTGGTGCTCTGGTTTTATTCAGGCAGGTCTCAGGCTCTGCCCTCAGGGCTGCTTGGCAGCAGGACTGAGAGAAGGCAGTGCAGCAGTGCAGCTGTGATTTGGGGGTCATCACTTGCCACAATGCCACAGAGGCTATAGCTCTCCTGGTACCTTCAGTAGATCTATACTTGGATTCTTCGAGGAAAATATGTAGAAATCTGTTCAAGGGAAATGCTGGAGAAAAGTAGCCCAATTAGGAGCAATCCCTTAACCATGCCAATGCAAAACCAGCACAGAAAGATTTTGCAACCACTCAAGATATGCTGGTTTTTCTGCTCCATTAGTCCCCTTCACTTTGGTCAGCTACATCCCAACACAATGGTAATTTCTCCTAAAATTTCTATTGATATATTCAACACACAGCTCATATATGCTTTCATTTTTTTTCCACAGTGTTCTGGACTACATTAAAATAACTTTGTCCTCACTGGGGACATCTCTGATTGCTTACTTCTAGTTTAGTTCCTCATTTGTGTTCAAAGAGGAAAGGGGCTCAAACTAGAAACCTGAATCTTCAGGGAGAATGCAGACTTGGGACTTGAATTGCCTTCTTAATTAAATGATCCTGCAACCTCAGACCTTCCTCCAGAGGAGACATGGGGATCACCATAGTCATGGTTTACTTTCAGCTACCTGCCTGGTTGTTCCTCTTTGCCTCAACACTATGGTCCTGAACTTACAGGTTAGCTGAAACATAAGCAAAAGGGAAATCATGCCAGTTTTCTCTGTGTCCATGTTAACCAGGATTTTAAATACCTTCATTTCTGCAAGGGATTTAAGCCATTCCTCCAGATACCTCTTGAAGTGCAGTGTGTTAAATTTCAAAGGCACATTAGGTTTTCTTCCTGTCTCTGGTGTCCAAACAGGATGAATCTGCATAAAAGGATGTCCACAAATGAGAAAATAGGACCAGGTCCACTGATACCATTAGCTTATGCATGAGAGAGCTGAGCAGGCAGTTTATCTGCTGTTTCCTTGTATTTAGGCCAACTCTAACTTTTGGCACTTGTCCCAGCATAGATGAAAACATTTTGGGTATTAACAAGGTATAGCTGGAGTTGAAAGCACAAGAACCGCAAGAGACACCCTATATTCCCTGGATGTTTTTTCCATCTCAGCTGGAGCAAGCAGATCTAAGTCTCAACCCCTTTACTCCACTAAAGTGGTTCAAATTGGAATGGAGAAGGAAAAAAAAGGCAAAACAATACAAAATTAAAACTATAAAACCATATATAAAACCACAGCCTGTAGATAAACAGTTATTAGGATTACCAAAACACAGCACTTGAGGTAGTGTGTAATTTTGAAGGCGATCAGTCCTCTGGAAGATCCAGATGTTCCTTGGAACTTGCTCAGAAATAAGTACCAGTGGTTTTAAGTCTCCTGGCAAACCAGTGTAACCATTACAGTCTCCATCAACTGGGCTGCAGCTCTTTCATCTGCACTGCCAGGATCAGAGCCATTCCTTCATCCAGACACAGCTGCCAGATCTCCAGCAGCAGGAGACACCTCTCTGGAGCTCCTGTGAACATCCAGTTGCACACCCTCCTCATTTGTGAGCACATTTCTCACTGTGTGGACCTCTGTACTGCTCTGAGGTCCTCAGAGCATCAATCACATGAACTCCAGCTGGTCATCCTGATGTTGTTTGGGTTTTGCCTTTTTTTTCTTTTCTATGTTCTCTATATTCTTCACACATATATTTGTAACTCTGCCACCTATTGTATTAGTAGCTCGTTTTCCCAGTACTTTCCCATGGCCTTTCCTCAAGTAGAAAGACAAAAGAGATCCTAGAGCTCCCAGCTGCAGGGGGTACAAGGTCCCTGACCTATCTTGGTTCTTTCTGGCAGCAAAGGCCGAGAAAAAGTCTTTGAGATACATTTCATGGACAAAGTACAACTAGTGCTGAAGGGAGGGCTCCAGAGAAGGAGCTTGACCTGGGGGGAAATTGTATCATCACTTGTCTTCCTAACTGGTGCTTTTTATCAATTATGCTAATTTCCTAAAACCTGTAAAAACGTATTCATCCCTGGGGGAGGTGGGCTTTTGTGTACATCTTTCCATAACTGCCTCTGAAGGCCTTCAAATAAAGATCCCCTTTTATATTACCTCCTTACTAAAATTGTCTCGAGTTTCATTTCCAGATTGAGTAAAAGGCAACAAGCCATACCTTCATACACCTCACACATGTAATGGAGATAGGATTTTGTCAACCATATAGAATCATAACTCTGGCTTTGATACTCAGGCTTCCATTCGGAACCCTTGTACACAAATAATTTGTAAGTAAGTGGCAGAAATAGACTGATATAAAACATGAGACTAAAATAAATTGTAATGTCAAGTTAATAGAAATGCAGAGGTACTCATGCTTGGCAGGAAAGGATCACAGGTGAGCTCACACGATGGAGAGTTACTTTGTGGGCATGTTTGGAGGTCTTAGGCACCTCGGGGCATTCTGTCAGACTCCACTGAGCAACTCCTGCACCTTTTTACCTCTCCTGCCACCTTTATAAAAGGACACATTAATCTCCTCCATGCATTTATGGCAGCCTTTACTAGCTGCATTGAAACAGTTCACCGTGAGATTTGGTTCAAACACAGCAAGTCCCCTGAGGTTTTTCCCCAGCTGTTAAGAAAATTATTTGAACACTCACTTCAGGAAAGCTGCAGACAAAGGCATTACCTCTTCCCAGATGTGGATTCTGCCTGACTTTGAAGTGAATCGATTGAGCCATCCTTGAGACCATTCTGCATGTTCTGTCATTATGTTAAACTGTTAATTGTCCTACTTTCCAACATAATGTGCATTAGAGCCATTAAGACACACTGCTGTGGCAGGTTCTTCTGTCTAGTTATCCAGTCTATTTAAAAAAGACATATATTATCTGAGTCTCTGAGGTCTTTTCACCTGTCTTGTGAAAATCTGCCATTTATTCTAATGGAGGCAGAAATCAGGCTCAAGATGTTCCCCAGGCATGAAGAAACATTCACAGGTGAAAAGCATAAAATAATAACAGATACACAAATGCTTTAACCTCTTAAATTTTAAGGGAACACAGTCACTTTTCTGGGAAGCTGCAGCTGCACTTTAAAGTGCACTTCAGCTAACCAACTCTGTACTGACAAGGTCATTCATGTCTGGAATAAACAGGAGCATTCTTTCAATGGTTAAAATCTGTAGATAAATTTTGGGGTTAGTTCATTTTTTCTGGAATAGTAGAACTTTTCCAAAACACTCTGTCTGGTCCAGTCTTGTTCATGCCCTCCCTGTTTCAATACAGCACAATCCACTAACAGAGATACTGAATACCAGTAATAGGGATTTCAAGCACACTGAAATAAATCTTCTGCACCTTCCTCAGTTGAGGTTAGAATCTATCCCTAAATTTATAGCTCAACATTAGCTCAATATTCAAGTTTTGCTTTCATTTTTTAACTAGAAAGTCTGTTATGGCTGCATAATTCTTCTGGCTGGTTCACAACTAGAGGAATACATAAGAGGTCAGAAAATTTATTTCACTGCTTCAACAAGAAATTAATATAATTGATTAGCCACAGTATCTCAAGGCTTAGATCCATGCTATGCAGAAGAAATTCATAATATCCTGAAAGTTGAAATCCTGAAATATCATTTCACTGCAGTGAATAAGACCAAATCAGCTATTTGCTGCAGTCAGTAAAGATCCAGTATAGTGAACAGAATGATAAGCCTAGCTCGCTGTTAGCACTGTAACGAAAGCAGCAAACCATGACAAGGTTAATCCCTGCCATTAAGAGTGACTATAACACACCTTGTTGATATTAATAAGGTCTTTGAGCTTTATTTTATAAAAGGCTTAATAAGTCATAGTGGGAAGCTGACCCAAATATGCTGCTGATGCTTTTCTGTCATTGAATGATATGCCTACTTTGCTACTGCTAGAGTAGGATGCTCTGTAGATCCTGTTCCTTAATCAGAGATTAAAGCAGCTATCATGGTTGTAGATATGGAAAACTCTAAGAAACAGAGTGTGTCTTACAGAGTTTTATAGTGCCATTCAAGACCCACAGCACAGCCTATGGAACTCACAATCAGGATCATAGCCTCTGCACCCCTTCTTTTCTGCATTGCATTGCTCTGCTATAAAAATGAAATATTGTCAGCATTACACTTCTACTTAATCCATTCCTTTATTGCTAATATGATGGGAGGATCTTTAATGGCTACTCCACTGAAATCTAACAAGACTAAAACCCCTAACAGAGAAAAGCATGTGCTTAAGCAGTCACCCAAAAAGAATAAACTATCAAAGCTCTTAGCAAACCACAACTGAGGAGTGGTTTTATGTGCAGAATTTGAAGATAAAATGCAGATGTTTCCTAACAAATGGTATATTCAGTGCTCTTAGGGTTTGAGTGCTTTGTTGATTTTTCCCTGGAGTCTTACTGAGTATTCTCTCTGCTCAAAACTGTTCCACAAGCAAATATGCAAGTAGGCTGCAGATTGTTCACAAGCAATTTAAAGGATGCATCAACAAACTGGCAGCTAAGATCTATTAACCGCTTTTAACTGAATGCATCAGACACATTATATTCTACTGGCTTTTCCCCCTGTAGTCAAATTACTGGTATATACTCATATCAGTGTTAAGGTGCTAGAACAAAGTTATTCCTGACTTGTACACCAGCCATTTAAAAGGTATCTTACTGTAAGGAATGTGAAGCCAAGTTGTCATCCTTACCAAAACCTCCCCAAAAAGTCATCACTTCAGTACTGTACAGTAGTAAAGTGAAACCTTGTTATGGGCAGGCAGAAGAAGAGAAGAACAGCAGCAGTAAAGCAGTTATATGCTACCAAAGCTCCTTGCTGCAGTCTTATCCTAGCTCACTTGTATGTCACCCACTTTCCTTCTCTATTTAATTGTGAGAGCTCTACAGACATGTGGTATATCACATAATGCTTAATGCAATTGGGTGCAACTTGTGGCCATGCAAATACTAAATTTACTGCCAAATGACATACCTACCAACAACCATGAGTATTTTGCTGTGAAAATTAACAATAAAAATGAAGATTACTAGAGCTGAGAAGAAATCTCAGGTTGTGTTTGTTTCTCTGTTTGTTTGTTTTTAGGCAAGCAACTTACCTGGTAAGCTTAACCCAGCAGGTAACTACAGGCCACACAGCAATTCACTCACTTTCCCCTGCTCCCAGTGGGCTGGGGTACAGAAAAAAGTAAAATTTGTGGATTGAGATAAAGACAGTTGAATAGGACAGAAAAGGATGAGATAATGACAATAATAGAATTAGAATGTAGTAAACAAGTGATTGCTCACCACCCGGTAATTGATACCCAGCAGTTCCTGAGCAGCAATCTCTTACCACTCTGCCCTTAGTTTATATGTTTGGCATGATGTCACATAACATGGAAAATCCCATTGGCCAGTTTGGATCAGCTGGCCTGGTTGTGTCTCCTCCCAAATTCTTGTGTTCCCCAGTCTACTACCTGGTGTGACAGTGAGAGAAGCTGCAAAGCCCATGACTAAGTGTAAAAACTGCTTAGTGACAACTGAATCATCAATGTGTTATCAACATTATTCTCATACTAAATTTAAACCATAGGATTATACCAGCAACTAGGAAGAAAATTAACTTTCTCCTAGCCAAAACTAGGACAGTAGTTGAGAGTAGAAAAGCTTCAACTTCTTGGTTGACAAATTAGAAGTAAAGCTAGCACTCAAAGATGATTAGATGACCTTGGTCAGAGTAACTTTTTTTCACATCCTATTCTTGCATGTTTGCATGCCCTTGCTCTTGATGTGT
This sequence comes from Irena cyanogastra, assembly GCA_013397155.1. Taxonomy (NCBI): domain Eukaryota; kingdom Metazoa; phylum Chordata; class Aves; order Passeriformes; family Irenidae; genus Irena; species Irena cyanogastra. Next base: position 177,849 of record VWZV01005348.1, on the reverse strand, counting down.
TGTTCTTGATTTCTCCCCTCCCTAACAGAAAGTCAAAAGCTGATGTCTTTTTGGCTTCTGTCTCATCACTCCTGCTCTAAGGTAAGCAGATTATAATTATGGCCTTCTTATACGAGAAAGGCTTATGAGGTGTATTTTTAAGCAGTTTCTGAAGGCTATGTGGTAGATCTTTGTCTCCAGGGGAGCCCACTTCAGCCCAATCTCACAGTGCCATTAACACAGAAGCCATAACTGCCCATTCCTTGGGACACTCAGGGAACACAAAATCAAGGGCTGGCTGCATATACCAGATGGGGAATGGCAGCTTCAATGCCCTTTGCTTCACTGGCTTCTTAGTAGCAATCTTTGATTCTGAATGTGTGAAAAATTGAGTGCAAAATGCCACAAATCATTGCTAAAATATTTATGAACACAAAGATGTAACAGTAAGGTTTCTGATGCTGTTATCATGATGAGTAACACCGTGTATGTGACCTCAGCACAGCTCACTCAGTGCCACTGTAATTTCTGTTCAAAAATTATTCGTCCCAGCAGAAGGTCATGCCATCTCTGGGTGGGTTGTCATGAATTTCCCAGGCAGTGTGTGAGCACATGTTTGGATTTAATGAAAAAAGCCCACTCCCATAAGTTAATGATAGAGGTTGTTACAAGGTCTAAGCAAAGCAATTATTTCAAACTACAAGCCAACAAAACATACCCTTTGTTTGTTTTTCTCAAAGCTATCCTTGACTTTCAGAGCTGGAAGACAGCTACAGGCAAGAGGGCAGCCAAACTAGTCAAGGAGGAGCTGCAAGTAGTTTCCAAAGTCCCTCTGAGTAGTGCAGGGAGTGCATGAGCACCCCTCCTGAGGCTTTGGTGAGGAATAAGGTACCCGTCTATACATTTTAAACAGGATCTGCCCCCAAGTTCACCTGCTCAATCAAAGCAAGTCCTGGTGGGAAGCAAACAGGAAATGAGACAAGGCCAAAGATAAGGTTATAAAGGAAGCTTTGGGAGGAACAACATGAGCAGCCAATAACTGGAGACCACATCTGCCTGATGGAATCCAGTAAGATTTATGTTTCCCAGACACTGCTGAAGAACAAAGAGAAATGCTTCGAGATATGCAGGAACTGGGAACACAGGTTTTCAGCCTGCACATGGAGGAGCCCAGCAAAAAAGAGAAGGCTTCTTGCCATACCCAGAAGTGGGAGCAAGCAGGGAGGGAGAAATATGCTATTGTGTTATCCTTTTGCTGTGCAAAGAAGTAAAGTTCTTTTGGAAAAACCCTTTTTTTCAGAGATGCTTTATGCAGGTGTCAAACATTTGGGCTGTTATGCTAACTCAGACAACAAAAAGGCAGAAATTACCCCCAAACTGCATACTAAGAAGGTTCAAACTAAGTAGAGTCACTCTGCCTTAAATGCAGACTGCTTCATCACTGTGGTGGATTCATCACAGCTTGCGTCTGCTCCAGCCTTCACACCAGGTGAAACGGGTACAGAGGTGTGCAATGGCAGCTTGAGATCTCTGTATCCTCTCCATGGATTCTGATTGTGCCTCAGAGGAATCATCAGCTCAGCTCATGGAATGCATTCGTTTGGTTGGTTGGTTCTGCTGCTGCTCCTGGTACTGGATTTCCTGACACTGCCAGCCCTGCAAGAGGGATGAGGCTGGTCCCCTAGGGCAGCTTCCATCGCTGCTGATGGCAGCCTTCCTCACAAGTCCAGTGTTAGGCTTCCAAGCGTGAGAAGAGAGGAAAAGAGGTGGAAAAGGAAACTCAGGAAGAAAATTAAAAAAAAAAAAATGGGGAAAAAAGAGTAAAAGGGAGAGCAGAGAGAGTTGTGTGGAGGGAGACTAAGAAAATAAGATACCATTCCATTATACATTTTAGTCCTCTTCTTTACCTCCTACCTGTATTTTTTTTAAACATTGCAGAATTTCTGTGACACAGAATAGCCAACATAAAACCCTTGTTCCTTTGCACCTTCAGACATAATGCCTGAGACCTGTATTTTTTTGTCATCTAAAACCAACCAAAAATAAGAACAGTATGGTAAAAGAAGGAGGGTGGGATTTGTGTTGTGATGCAATATTCTTGGATAATGCCTAAGGCTTCCAGACTATCTTACAGAAACATGGAATGTCACATTTGCTCTTCAGTCATTTCTTACAAATTGAGTGCGATATGGCCCTTCTCTTGTCCAGAAAACTTGTTGTAGTAACTCTTTCTTTTTTTTTTTTTTATTTCCCCCCTAAGTTTCTGATATGGTGTGACATGGAAGAAATAAACTTATGCCTGCAATGGGGACACAAGGGTGCCATACAAGGTGGAGCATACATGCAGATTGCAAAGCTGGTCCTGGATCACTCTGCCTGGATGTCACCATCAAATGCTTCTTAATGCTCCATCTTAGATTGACTAAGTAGTCAAAGTAGTCAAAAGTCTGATTTTAGTTATTTTGATGGAAATCAAGCTTCTTTTTTTTTTTTTGTGGTTCATCTAATTACTCCAAAAATTAAGGTAGAATTTCCTCAGAATTTCACCAGAAATACTTCCAGCTAAGATGAACATAATATAGTTTGAAAAATTGACTGTGATGTTAGGTTGTGATGCCCATAAAAATTACTTTTATTTCCTTTCTTTGGTCTTCGAAGTCAGTTTGTCACTGGTCTATCTCAGGTTTTGGGTTCTCTTCCCGGTATTGACAACATACTGAATTTTCAGTAGATTAAAAGGTTTATTCTTGTTAATCTATTTTCTACTGGTTTAATGGATTTGGGCATAACAAATTCAAAGATGGTCCTTATTCTCAGACCCCAAAATATGTACTAAAAAGTATACAAAACATTCTAATCACACTGCTCCATAATTCCTAATTACAAGTCTATTTTTCCTCAATGTAAAGAGGGAACAGTTAAATATCAGCATTCATATCAAATGAATCTTACTCCAGGAAATTTAGCACAGATTTAAATAATAAGATATGTTACATTTTGGTGTAAAATGATCAGAAAACTGATGAAAATTGCAAAGTTGGGCAGTTTATTCTAATTTGACAATACTGGTCATACAAATCCAAATCATTTGGAAAAGATGATGTCAAAGAAAAACTCCTGGTAAAAACTGCCACTATTCAAGCTAATAAAAAGCAAACACAGTAAATATAGTGCCATGTATTTCTTAAACAAAGCAAGTCATATCTCAAAATTTACTACATATCTCAGGTCATATCACAGGAGATTTACTACAAACTTACTGGAAGGTTTGTAGCTGTAACCTGATAGGATGTGCAGCCTCCCATTCTCTAAGCATCGTGTGCCTGAGGGAGGTTTTGTTGACTTGAATAGATTTTCTCCCAACTGGTACCAGCCTAAGTGAAAGAATCAAGCTCTGCATGTAGACATTTTGCTGGTTAGCTAAAAACCTGAGGGAAAGTTGGGTGATGGCATTCATTGTATTTTCTCCACCCCTAAGATGTTTCAAGATATGATCAAATGCAATGCAGGATGCTTAATCTTACCTGCATATTTTCCCATCATTCTATTCAAGACGCTGGGGAAAAAAAGTTGCATGAAGCAAGTTTCTCTTTTTGTGGATAACAAATATAAACTATTTGAAGGCGTGTTCAAGGACGGTTCTGCTCATTTCAGACTTCCTTTGGTGGTACAGGCTTTGCAGTTTTTCCAGCCTCAATTGTTATGCAGGACATTGAAAGCTATTGAAAATTTCATAATATTTGTACTTGAGAGACATGAGAGTGTAGTAGTACAAGTCTGATTACTTTGGTTTAAAATATATTAATGCTACAGATCATTTTTTTAAGTGTAACTCATTTCTGGCTTACTTGTGATGACTTGCAGAGTGGTTAATTATTGCTTGGAGGCAAAAATTGTGGCATGGAGGTCATTAAAAAAAAGAAAGATTTAGGGAGTGCAAAAAATGGGCAAGGTTTATTTCTTTCATTATATCTGGTTACTTTGTCCAGAATGGGATACATTTTTATAGCATACATAAAGCAGAAATACTTATCTTGAAGCAAAACCACAGTGTTTTCCTTTCTGTTTTTAGAATCAACCATTTGATTGCCCTATAGTATTGTTAGACTGATCTTTCATTGTTACTAGTTTCTATTTTAATGCTTTCCCTGCCGTTGAACTGGAAATTGTAAGGTTGTTTTTCTTAATATTGTAGGTAATTCTCAGCTCTCCCTCAAATTCTGTTGATGATACACAAAGAAAATTTCATGAAGAAAATGTGGTGAAGCTATAAGGAAAATTGAGAAAAAAAATCTAAATATTTATCTTTTAGTTGCATTAACTTCATATTCCTGCAACATAGTCTTGAATTTGACACCTGTTAATGTTAATCCAGAACGTTTCCTCTCATCAACATCATGCCCAAACTTGGCTGCCTCCTGTTTCTCAGAAAACCTATAAGAAACTGCTAGGACCAAATGCACCTTGCAAAATCTGATCCAACAAAGTGAGTCAGATTTTTAGGTGAGCATCCCAGCCTAACCATAAACTAAGCAAACAAATTTGCTCTCAGAGACCTGATTAGAAATGGGATTTGCTACTGTCTGCCTGAAGGCTGGTAAAACACAGAGGCAGAGAACAGGACTGTTACATCGACTCAGTTAGTGGAAACCAAGGGAAATGCATTTTCTCAAACATATGAAACATATGGGAGCCCAAACAGCTTTTTTTTTTTAATGGGAAACATAAATACTCCTGTTTCTTGGAGTAAAATAGAGGTGTTGAATTTTGAAAATTTAACAAGAAAAATGTGTGTTTCTGGTTTTCTACCCAGAAAAAACCCTCTTGTAGTAGATATTAATCACTCCATCTGGATTGCAAGCAATTAAATCTGCTTTTTTTTTTTTGTCTTCTTCACACAAAAAGGCATTTTTCTCCATCTTTTCTATTTAATCCAAAGTTTAAATCAAGATGGTTGACAGCGGCAGAGAGCCCTGCCTTCACCCCAGAGCACCTGTTTGTTTCTCAGGTTCCCATCCACCAAGAAGTCACTTTTCAGTGTGCTGGGCCACAGTCCACCCTCAGTAAACTGAAGAAAAATGAAGCCATTGGAGATTTACCTGACTTCTTGATATCTCAGACTAGTTACTTTTTATTAATTTGGTTGATTTAAGGCTAAAGCCTGTATGAAAAACTGGGTTCTAAGAGGCTCTGAGAGAGATTTTGCTTTAACTGGGCACTTGCCTCTCCCATGGGAACAGATATGCATTCACAGATACACACTTCCTGCATTGCTAGGGTCTTTCTCACTGCTGGCAAAGGCTTCTCCATTACAGGATTGTTTCATGTGAGTGTGGGATGAGTTGCATATATTATAATTTTTTATTTTGCCTTTTCCCCACGTATTTTATACGTACATTATTATCACCCAGGTATGGCCATACCAGGTCATACCAAAAGTCCAGTAGCTCATTTTCTTCTGTGATTGGAGCCAGAAGTAGATGCTTAATATAAAATTTTAGATTTAAGGACAGTGTGGAGCATTATATATGCTCAGTTTTCAATTTTCTGTTACTCAGAGAAGTCAGCATGACTTTGAAAATACAGATAAATGCACACATAGGACTTTCAGTCATTAAATTTATTTTAATCTCTGAACATTCCAGGCTTGGATGACTTGCAAGGATAAGAAGAAAAACAGGTCTCTGCTGCCACTATGGGAAAAAGGAGAAGAGCTAACTTGGGCATACTTATTTGTGTAAACTAAATTCTGCCAAATAAACGTAGGTTTCCTGTTGTATTTTTTTAAAGGATATTAAATGGCACATGAAAATGTATTTCTTAAAAGGGACTGAAAAGCACCCTGTATCCACATAGCATGCCAAAGTTGCACTCTCATGCACCCAAGAAGTCATAGGCAATTGGGAAAGAAATACCACCAGTATGTTACATCAGATTTTCCCTGTTAAGTTTCTAATGCCTTGAAGTTGAAAAGATCAGGAGAAAATGCTTATTTCCACAATCACTATCACTAGGTTGCTTGACAGATTAAACTGAATTTCCTTGACTTGAATTATGTGTTCTGACCTAATTCATAGAATAAAACTTTATTATATTCTGATTCCTGCCTCCAGAGCTCATCTTCCAAACATGTAATGTTAATAAAAGTATTTTTCTCTTTTTAGTGTCAGTACCTTCCACTGACTGTCAAAACCATTCCTTACCAATTATAGTTCATATTCTCAGAGGTGCATGAGTTGTCATGTTACACACACACAAGCCTTTATTTGCCTTCCCCATTTTTACACATATCTTTTATTTGCCTTCCCCTCTCTATCTCTTCCATGCAGCTCTGAGGGGACCAATTCCATCATCAAGGCTGCAGCGATGTCACACGTGGAGGGGACAGTGCAGAGCACCAATCCAATGTGTGAGGTACTCACTCAGCTGAGCAAATGGCTTCACTGCACAGCTGCCACCCAGGAGCTGAAGATTTGTGTTGGGCCAGAAAAAAGAACGGTAAAAGATATTGAACTATGCTTTCTGCATGTAATTCAGTGTATTTGGATTAAGCCAAGAGCTTTAAACAGCTCTCAAGTCCAGCTGGTGAGAATATTAATGTATGTATTGATGTAGAATTTTGAACAACAAACCCGACAACAAACAGCTGTTTCAGTTCAGGAGATGTGCTGGAATCCCTCAAGTTTTCATTTTTATCTTCTTGCCTTGTCCCAGGAAGCACAGGGCTTGAACTCAGAAGGCCAAGCTTATTTTATTTCCTTGGCATGGAATTTACATCTGTGCCCAAATGATAATTTTTATTTATCAAATATGGAAAGAACAGAGGTACTCTAAAGCAAAATATATATGCCTGTAAATTCTTCAGGGATTACACAGGGGGTCTGCCAGAAGCCTTTAAACTCTGTTATTATCAGAATAATTTCATAGACCCATGTATCCAGCTGCCCACTGTTGATTTTATGGAGAAGCTCTCAGTAGCAGACACAACATTCTTTTCTGGCATCTGGAGATTACATGACAATTTCCACTTTCATTTATAATGAAAAAAAGCTCCCAAGTTCACAAAAAAGATCTTGAAACTAGGAACAAAATATAAGCAGCAAATAAAAAGACCATATTTTTTAAAAATTTATTTTGAAGTCTGCCTCTCCAGATTCTGAAGGCATCCCTTATGATTTCAGGCTGGTGATTATTGCAAGCCATTAAGGCTTAGCTCTGAGGCTGGCTCTGACCCCTCAAATTTGTACAGAGCTGGGATTTAGGATCTTGGCTCCTGGTCTGACTAATCTAGGAAATAAAAGTCATGTAATAAGAAAGTACAGCTAGGGAAAGAAGACATCTAGCACTCAATGAGGGACAAAGCCAAGATGAGGAATGAGTGCTCAGCAGAGACAGAAATGGTGTTGGTGTCTGGGTTACAGTACACCTGGCTGTGGTCCTCACCAGCCATTAATCACTTTGGGATTCTCTAAGATAAAGACACTTCCCTGAATACCAGTTATCAGTACTGAACCATGCAGATCTGTTTTCACAGCTGGATGCCCTGATGCCTACAGCTAGTGCTGCTTGAAGCAGTGCTCATTCAAGCCACCTGCCAATGCAACTCCACAGATCAGCCAAATGCCAGGATTGAAAGCAGCGTCTATGCCTTAAAATTAGTTTCTTTGCAATTTAAATGAGATACATCAACCTAATGTTTGATGTCCTTAGTGACAGTTTGAAGGACATCCCAAAAAAAGAAAACCCTGTCCATACAACACCAGCGCTTTATACATTGACAATAAATCTCCCCATATCTTAATTTGCAGTGTGAGGAAAAATAGCAAAACTTAGTAAAGGTAATTAATTTCTACACTGATAAGAATCTCTTTTGTAAAAAAAGAAAAACATTCCACTCTTTTCAGATTAAAACCATTCTGAAAGAGCTTATCTCAAAACCCCTCTCCCCATTTCATTAAGTGCCAAGATTTTATCAGGCTGAGTCAGGTGAAGACCAAGGGACAGGAGAGCCCTTCACAGAGGAGATAAGTAAAAATGCATACTTCTTGTTACCCAGTTTGGAGTAAAAGGGAGTTGGCCTGCTTTAACCTTACTCTGGTAGTTTTAGCATTTGCACGACTAGGAGACATCTCTGTCCTCCTTCACAGAGAGTGCTGACTTGAGAGGTTGCTTTGGAGGATCAGGAAGGCATTCTTCCAGCTAGGCCTATATAGACCCTCGGCTCATCCCATCCTCTTCCTCACACCGAAAGGGCACAGTTAGGGTTAGTTGGTTAGATTTCAAAGTGTAGCACTCCATTAAAGCACTTCACAGAGCCGTTTAGCTCAACACACTTGCAGTTTCTGGCCGAACGGAGTTCAGCGCACCACCACAGAATCTGGAGATGGAGAGGGGCAGTGTGCATAGATCTATTTATGGTACCACCCTGGCAGAAACTCAGTGAACCCATGCCCTAGAGCAACTTGGAAAACAGCTGGTGCATCAGTTTAATAAACTTGCAGCTTATGTTGTCTTCAGCTGCATGTGTTTGGATCAATGACTTACTGTTCAATCCATTTCTAATGTGTGACTGGAAACTGCACTTATATTTCACCTGGTTTGAAAACACAGCTATGTACTGTATTTACTGCCACTCAGCACCTTTTCCCTGGATCCTCATCCATTTCCAGGCACTGCAATATCCTCTTTGCCCCTGTCCAGTTTGAAAGTTAACAGAGCTTTAATTCAGTGGGTGGCAACAGCAGAGTCCTGCCCCTCCCCATCACTGGGCATAACCAGACACAGCAGACAGGGCACCAGTTCTGAGCAAGAGCTGCTAATTGTCTTGTGGTCATTCATAAGTAGCACTAAAGTCAAAATTATGAACTTCTGCACCCACAGGTTCTTTGCCCAGTCTTTTAAAGGATTTCATTCCCAAAGGCTTCCAGGACTCAGCTTCTCAGCCTGTCTATCCCCTGCTATGCTGACAACTATTTTTTCCTCATCCGTGTATTCAAAGCAGAAGCTAAGAATGCAAAGGTTATTCCCTTCCAAAAGCCTCTCTCCATGGACAGGTCTGTGATGTCTCTCATGATGAATAGCACCATGCTGGCATGCAAATTTGCTAAATGTAACCAAGGAAACAGGGTCCTTGCTTAATGCCATACATTCTCAGAACATTTGCTGGAGGCAGAATAGCATTTCTGGTATCTATATACTGTCACTCACCTCTGGGAATGCAATATAATAATAATTATATATGCATAATGAAGAATAGGAAAGAAATGTGTTGTATGTAAATACAGCCAGGAAGTCTTCTCAATGAATGAACTGATTTCATCAGGAAATCTGATGGAGCATAGTAACAGTACTGATTTGGTTTTTATTCCCACTTGAAAGCAGAATAGGCTCACAGGAAATATGCCACTGCTTAGGCCATCTAGGTAAAGTTTTTGTTAAAATGTGTCTGGCCATATGGAAAGGTCTAACATGCTGAGAGGGAAGCAAGATTATGGCATGCATGGACATCAGTGCTATCTGAAACAAACAAAAACAAACAAACTCTTGACATTTTGAGGCAGTCTGAATAACAGAGGGGCTGATGAGAAGAATTATTAATGAATAAAAGCTTGAAGCTGCCCTGATTTGCCAGTCATCTGTAATATACTGAGACAAGAGCCTGCTGAAGGAGATTATCTGGGACATGAACCAGGGAGTAGGAACTGTGAAGGAACTTGAAAAGGGGTGAAACTTAGGCCTGGGTTTGCGTGATGCTCATAGTCTCTGTGGATGCAGCACACCTCTCATGGGTTTTTGCTCCTCATGTTTTCCACCTTGCCAGCATTAGGCCATGCTTAACAGTCCACTTCCAGCCTAAATACCTCCAGCAAATCCATACCAGGACAGGATGCCAAGGGGAAAACACTCACCTATGAGAAGAGCAGAATTCATTCCTCTTGGGAAACCCTGCTGTAGATGTGATGTCAGTGTGAGTCGAGCTAATGAACCTTTGAGAGCAGTTGGAATGGCACAGAGCAGAGGCAGGAAGCCTCTGGAGACCTGTGAAGATACAGGGTCAGTGTGCAGTTCTAGGGTGGCAGTGGGACAGGGGAGGGGACCGTGCTGGAGTCAGCAAACATAGAGAGAGAGGAGGGATGATTGTGTCTTGCAAACTCATGGAGAGAGTTAAGTCTTTCAGAATGAGCAAATTTTTAACTAGAAAAATTAATAAGTTAAAGTAGAAAGGAGGATCCTCTTGTCTTCTCTCAATCCCTGACATTCATCTCCTGCCTCTCTGGGTTCTTCATTAGGTTCTTTAGGTTTAAAGGTCAGGGCTCCACTCTGCTAATCCTAAACCCGAATGTTAAAAAATCTTTTAGACAGAAGTAACATTCTATCAATTACTCAATGGACTGTAATATAAAGAATCTTGATCTATATTTATGAGTTGGACACGAATAAATGAGAAATACACATAATATCATTGATGATGAATGGAAACATTTTACCTGTTTGAAGTGAATTGCAAAAGAGTTTGACCATTCAACACATTTTGAAGGAGAACTGCAAAACCTGAACATCCCCCAAAGCTTCTGGAAATTTATCTAAAATGTCTCAGAATGCTCATGGTAGGAAATGTCGGGGAAAAATGTCTTTCTATGGTTTTCAGTATTTCCTGATTTCTTTTAAACCAGAAGTACCCATAAATACATGTGGTATTTTCGTAATTCAAATTTTTCTCCCACGGATTCCAAAGAGTGACAACATATGAGAAAACGGATATTTTAACCCTATTCCTAACCTCAAAAAATGTCGTATTTGAAAAGCTCAAGTTAAATGCTACTTTCTGTTACTTGTGTCATTTGTGTCTCCTTATGGCTTGTCCATGACTTTTGTGACAATCCCAATGCGCTTTATACCACCTGGACTTCTGGAATTTGTTTTTTGGACATTGTGTTTTCTCAATTCATTCCCTAAAAAAAGGATGTTACATGGAACTAAGATGCCTTTCTTATGTGGGTGTTGACATACTTGATGATGGCCTTCAGGTCCCAGTCTGTGTCTCAAGCCTGACCAATGGCACAGCTCTGTGTGACTCAAATGTTGAGCAATATATCTTAATTTTGAATGTTATCAGTGCTCAGTATCACACTGAGTGAAATCTGGCACAGCCCAAAACCTAATGCATAGTCTTTCTTAGTGCAGTTTATGAAGGTTTATGAAATCAAATTGAACTCCAAGTTCTGCATGTTCATGACAAAAGAGCCTCATGTGGCATTATGATGTCACTGAGTGCCACCAAGTCTGGGTGCAGACTGACTGAATGTGGAGCAAGTGGAGAATTTCTTCCATATAGCATTGTTGCCAGGAAAAAATACAAGAAAGGTGGCGTGTTACCTAGGAAAAAAATATAATAGGCATTAGTGATCTATGGGTTTAGGTTATTCTGTGACAAAAAGTACAGCAGGGAACAACTGGACACTGAAAGGAGAAAAATCAATAATTTTATTAAAAAAACTAATCCCAGCATCACTGTCATTAAGAAAATCTTCGAAATACTAGACAGATAGACACTTCAGAAGATTAAAGAGACAAGGAGCATTCATTTAAGAAAAATAAGACAGACATATATAACATAATTAATAGTACCAGCAATGCTAAATGGGTTCTCTTATTTACTCTACTTCTTAATTTACCTTGGGCTGTAGTACAAGAACATAAAACTAATGAAGGAAATGTTAGAAGTTAAAACAATGAACACAGATAAAAGCAAATACTTTTTATAAAAATATTTGTAATATACCTTTTTCCCTTGAATGATTTCAAACCATTTTAATGAAGTTAGGCACCTCAGACTTAGAATTAAGAGGACTGTACAAGATGATTATTCACAAAGACCATACAGAAAGTTTGCATGGTACTTGAGAGAAGAACCCATTTTCTTTTTTTCTCATTGTCTCCAGCCAATTTAGAATTGAACTGTAGAGTTGCTACAGGACATTGTTGAAATAAGTGACACAGAACTTTTCTGTATCTGTTAAGAACTTTATATGAGTAGTAAATCAGAAGATAAGACTCTTCTCAACATAGATCTCCTTGTGCAAGCATGTACCTGATTTTAAACACATGTATACCATAGAAAAAGAAGTAGGAAATCCCCTAAGGAAAGAAATTCAAAGGAACCAATCTTATGCAATTAAGTACTTTACCATAGTAACCATAAATAAAAGCTGTTTAATTCATTTAAAAAAAAAATGCAAAAGGCATTTCTGCAACTATTAATAAACATAATACACGCAGACTACAACACTGTGGAAGAGTGAGACTGAAAATGATCTATCATGAATCTCTGCATAAAAGTTAAAAGAATTCAGTTGCTTTCTTTTGCCCAAATAGTAACAATAATAGTAAGGAAAAAAGAAAAGATTGTTATCTTGAGCAAGCAAAAAAGCAATTGAGTGTGGAAATTATTTAGGCTTTGGTGATACATCGTATGTTTCAACCCCAATTTAGAACCACTACTGTTCTTACTGGAAAAGAAGCTACTAAGGAAGAAATTATAGTGTGTAATTAATGTTACAACATTACATTAACACATAAATAATTTCTCTGGCAGGTCATACAATTCACATGCATATTTTATTAAACTGTAAGAAATAATTTTCTGAGTGACCCTGATCTTCCTGCATGCTTTGAAGTTTGAAAGCCAGCAGTATAGCCTATAAGTTTAAAGAAATTTAGAAAGAATTGCGAAGTTAAAAGGTACTTTTGATGTTTGTTCTTTCTCTTCTGTCACAAGGGCATTCAATACAGAAGGAGTAGAAAACATTAATGCCTATGAAATTTCCATAGCAATCACACTCATTTAACTCTTTCTAATCACTTAATATAAAAAGCTGGAAAGTGCTATTCATTTAGAAGGGGTGTGAAGATGGTGCTAGGAATTTCCTATCATCTCGTTGCCCACAGATTCTTCTCTTACTGTCCTTGCACATATTGCTTGCAATGAGAGTAAGCATCTTCAGCTCTCCAAGTACCTAGCTGTCCTCATGTGTCTGGAGGTCAGATTCAGAGAATACCCCTTTGCCCTATAAGCATCTCCAGTATCTCTGGTCACACAAAAAATGCATCAGATTGCCAGATAACCTCCCCTCCTTTGTCCATGCAGCCTTATCCTCACCAGCCAGACAACTGCATCCACAAACATGCTGGATTGCAATGGGACATGTCTTTAAGGTATAATTGCGGCACATAGTGGTCAGTCAATTTTTAGTTTCTCTCTTTTAAAGAAAGTTTAACGTTGCAATCCAGCTGATAAATGGGGCCAGGCTGGCTGTGCTGTGAATACCTTCCCTTTGTCTCACTCACAATTCTTCAAGTCTAGTAGGAGCTGAGCCCATATTCTGGCATGTAACTGAGGAGAAAGTACAATTTCAGCAGTAAATGAACACCACCACTGCTGAAGTTCATGTGAATTTCCCTAAGGACAGAGATTCATTTTACACTGATAAATCTGTATCCATTCAGAACATTTCTGACCAGCAGTGCCAGCAGGTGGAAATACACCATGGAGTAAATGCCTTGGTGGAAATATTTCATCTTTAGGTGTGGCAATGCCAAAGCTTTGTAGCAAATCATACACCTGACTTTTTGGTGGTTATTCTTGGAAGCATTCTAAGTTTTGGGCTAAGAAGGCAAATGCAGCTAGTAAAAGAAAATATCTCACAGGAAGGTTTCAGGGAAGAGTAAGTTTGAAAAAGCAATAAAAAATGCCTCAGCAAAGGTTATAAACCCAGATCTACCCTGTCTCCTGAGCACAATGTTTCAAGCAGTCCCACCCATCTTGTATACTTAAGTCCAATTTCCCATTAAAATTGAAGAATCAGAGATTAAAGGGGTCATGGGTTATTCATCTTCACACTGAACTCTCTCCAGTACTTAAAGACAGAAAGGAACACACCCACAGGCGCTTGAAATAATCCCTACATCTGTGTCATGTGAAATATCATGAGATTTTTAAAAGCACATTTAAATCAATTAATCATAATAATAATTTCATAAAGGAGATTTCTCAGAAGTATTGATTTAAATTCCTGCTAAATTGTTAAATAAAATTACCTGGCCACCAAAGATGAGGTTTTAAGTCTCCCAGTTGGTGCAACAGTCTCTGTTTGCCAGCTGTGTTGTGATAACTGAAAAGTTAACATCTCTGACTTTATAATTATTTGAATTTTAATGAACAAGATGAATTAAATCTTTCAGCTTAGCTGCTTATGCTGTGAACTAGCCTGAGTTCCTGAAAGATAAGAAATATATTGTGCTTATTCAACAGNATATATATATATATATATATATATATATATATATATATATATATATATATATATATATATATGCATCAGAATATTATTTCCTTGTAGTCGCAGCAATCTAAAAATACAGCTGAAAGAGTATCAAAGAACACATATTTTTTGCCAGTTTTAATTCTTTTTTCCTTTTTGCTGAAGCATTTATCACCCTCACTGGTATCTACATTTCACACAAAAAATATTGAACATCTTTTATGTTTTCCATTTCCCTCAGAATGAAAGGAATGTTGGTACATTGGTGCAATTTGCCAATAAGACAAGCAAATTAAATGGCAGATAAATAGATGGTGAAGCTGGCTCACTTCCAGCTAGTAAATTCATTACCAGCATGGCAGATTTTGCAGCCAAAAGTATCAGATCTTCTATACACAACAAAATAAAGAAGGATATGAATATTAATATGAAGCTATTTTTCTTTTTGCATTCTGCATTCTGCAAGTAAAACAGACACAGGTGTATCACATATATATGTATATACACATACATGCAGACACATGTGCAAAGACTGACACTCTTCAGCTACATGGATACTGTTCAGCATGGAAATTTACAGCTCTAAGTGGGGGATTAGCAACTACTTAGGGATTTAACCTCATTTCTATGCAAAAATTCCAATCAGAGCTTAAATAAGGAGATATTGATGAGCTAAATATATTTGCAGGTGTTTCTATCTAGTACTGCTTTTCTCTTCCTGCCTCGTGCTTTTCTAGGTTAAACACCAGAAGCAATGTTTTAAACAATAGGAAATGTAAATCTCTACAATCATGTGTCTTTAAACTGTGCACACTGCAATTCTTCGAGTGAGGATTAGAATNGTGCAACAGTCTCTGTTTGCCAGCTGTGTTGTGATAACTGAAAAGTTAACATCTCTGACTTTATAATTATTTGAATTTTAATGAACAAGATGAATTAAATCTTTCAGCTTAGCTGCTTATGCTGTGAACTAGCCTGAGTTCCTGAAAGATAAGAAATATATTGTGCTTATTCAACAGCTTTTCTGCATGGAGACAGAGGGAGGAAAAGAAGCCAGGTTTCTGTGGAATTTAAACTCATTATTTAAAAAAACTTGATAAGGATAATTATGAATATGAGCTGTAGAATTAATTTTCGAGTTTGAGATGAGCTCCAAAATGAGAACAGGGTTCCTTTATTATGTCTAGGGACAGTGTGCTTTTTNCACATATATATGTATATACACATACATGCAGACACATGTGCAAAGACTGACACTCTTCAGCTACATGGATACTGTTCAGCATGGAAATTTACAGCTCTAAGTGGGGGATTAGCAACTACTTAGGGATTTAACCTCATTTCTATGCAAAAATTCCAATCAGAGCTTAAATAAGGAGATATTGATGAGCTAAATATATTTGCAGGTGTTTCTATCTAGTACTGCTTTTCTCTTCCTGCCTCGTGCTTTTCTAGGTTAAACACCAGAAGCAATGTTTTAAACAATAGGAAATGTAAATCTCTACAATCATGTGTCTTTAAACTGTGCACACTGCAATTCTTCGAGTGAGGATTAGAATATTTTTATATTGGTGGTTTTTCCTATCACATATTTTTTTCCCTGCGAGATTTTTAGCGTGCTAAACACTGAAAAATGACTTCATTCCCCAGAATTATAAAATAGTCTTGGAAGGGTAAAAGAGCCTCTCTGTCGCATACCTTTAAGTTTGAATATTTTGATTTCCTGTGTAATTTCAATTTCGCTGTGAATCAGAACTATCTACAGTAAACAGAAAGTGGAACTGGAGCTTGCTGATACTATGGTCTGCCAGGAACAGGAGCTGTTATTGCAAGTCTCAAGAATTTTATACCTCTCTGACAGCTTGTATACCATCTGAATCTTATTAAACTGCTTGTGCCCGACCTGGAGCCTGGAGCCTTACTGAGGAGCCTTAATGCTAATAACAAAATAGACCTTAATGAACCACAGCTTCAAAGAGAAATAATAACAAATTTGAAGGACTTCTTGGAAAGGATTTTACTATCAGCAGTGATTAACAAAATAAATAATGTGCCAGGAAACCAACTGTGGACTGCTACATTTGTTTGTTTCTGCCTCTGTTTTGACTGCCTGACTGGTCTTTGAGCTTCTTTATCCCAAAATATGTGCCTCAGCCTGATGCCAAGAGTAACATCCTTGTTCCGTTCACAGTATGAAATACAGTAGGAGGTCGGCATTAGAGGTACCTGGCAGACCTGACATTGCATATACAGTAAAATTACCAAAAATGCAGCAGAGAACGACAACAGAAAACAGAGCTGTGAAACACAGGTTACACAGCAGAACTTAGATACAGAGCTGTTCCTTGCCCTGCTATAGAAAATGGTCAGCCATTCATTAGCTCTGGTGGCACTAAAACTGTAATTTGCACTTTGGTAAATATCATTGTGGTATTCTGATCTGCCTCAAAAGACACAGAATTATATAAACACAAAAGAAAATACTCAGGAGATTTCCTAGTCCATACCTCTTTATCAAAACTGAATCTGCAATCCTTATGCTATTATAGAAAGAATGGTTGTCTACTATTTAGAAGACTTTATGTAAGAAAGAATATACTTGTAAAGCTAAAGAAGACCAATCAAACAGCTTCTGATTAACAGATCATTAAATAATGAATTTTGATTTTATTTAAAATTTTGTCATAGTTTTGCCTCCTTTCATTCAATAAATTTTTGCTATTTATTCCCTGCAGGTTTCCATAATTCATACTCCAGGTGTACTTAAAAATGACAGGTCACAATTTTACTGAGTCATTTTTAATGATGATAGAGAACACAGATGTTCTGATTTTTTAAGCTGCTTGGAATTCTAGACATTGAAATCAATAAAATCATAAACCAGTTTAGATGAGCTTTCAGTGAGATCAAGAGAAATGGTCACTGAAGTTGTCAGAGTATGTTTGTGTGTGTGTGTGTTGACATGGTGAAAGCAAGCACACACACCTGACTTACTGAGGGCAGGAGCTGGAGTGCAGGAGCATCATTTTGAGGTTATGCAGTTACACCCACCATGGTGCCCCAGTTTTCAGACACTGTGGGACCTGTCTGCAACAGGATTGACTTGAGGCAGCATCTGTGCAATGTGCCATCACGTCTTCAGACAGCGTCTGTTTGCCCTATGCATAGAAAGAGCAAGGGGAAAAGTCTAGCATAAAAGCCATCAGGGCTAAAATAATTTTGACCCTGGAGCTGTAGGATCCCAGCATGCCATTGTTATAAATGACCAGCTACAGTGTTGTTAGATTTTCAAATGGAAAAAAAAAAATCTTTTTGGGACTGACAATTTTCAAGCTCTTGAGCACTTTATTTTTTAATGACTATAAGTGTTTGGAAATACTTTCAGTGTGTTCTTGCCTGTAATTTACACATGAAGTAGCATCAAAATAGTAACCAACTTAAATTTTAACCATCGCCCAGTTTTGCCTTTGCGTGAAGCGCAGGCATAAATTATTTTGCAGCCTGACATTTGGTTGGGTTACAACATATCCCTTCCACACCTTCTAAATATAATCAGTTCCGTTTACAAGCCCAAATATTGTTGTTACGGCTTCCCCTGCTCCAGCTCCTCCCTTGTACGGCAGAGCAAGCTGTGGCTGTGCCTCCCGCCTGCCCAGCATCCGCAGGAGCGGGTTAAGGCTCCGGAGCTCCTGGGCGCGGATCTGCGGGCAGCAGCAGCCGGGGCTGGGCACGGGGGTGGCACTGGCACAGGCAGCGCCCTCCCGGGGGCTCAGCTGCCTCCTCTGGCCCGGACATCAAGGGCTCAGGAGCAGGGGAAGGCGATGGCATCCTGCTGGGAGAAGGAGGAAGGAGGGAGCCACTGGGCAGACTGCGTGCGGAGGGGCTGCAGAGAAGCGCTTCAGAACACCCGGTAATTTTGGTAAATCTGGGCACCATTTTGAGCCTTAATCCGTTCCTGATCATAAGCAGTGAAAGCACAGACATGCTGGTGACAGGGGTGAGAGGGAAACAAAACCCCAACATAGGCAAGAATTCCTTTTGGTATTAAACATCCCATAATCACAATTGGATTGACAGTCAGCCTGGCAAGCCTGGAGTCAGAATTCAACTAGGATGTTGCAATTCGGAGCTTTTGCTTTGCTTTCCAGGCCAAACCCATATTTTTGTCAGTAAAACAAGCAGATTGGACTCAGATGTATAACAACATTATATAATTGAGACAGAGGTACAATTTTAATATTTTTTAGTTATTTGCAGACACCGTTCATTTTTTCCATGCGTTGCTGCAACTTGATTATCTAAATGTCTCAAAAGGCAACATATAAGCCATTGGAAAGTTTTAAATAAACAGCATTTCATTTTCAATGTGAATTTTTAAGATAAAGGAATAAACTTTGTGGTGCAGAAAATGGGCAGCACGGACTCAATGAATCCTGACAGGCAGATTTACTCCCATTTTGAAGGAGAGTAATGGGGAACTTATGAATATTTCTTTTCAAACTAATAATATATTACAAAAAATCCTAAAGTATTGTCTTCTGTTAGTGGCTTTCATGACTCTTTAATTTTGGACTTCATTGAGGGAGTGAGCATTAAATACCCCCCCGGTAAGAGCAATATAATCCCAATTTACGTGCTATTTGTACTCTTTCGCATTTATTTTTCCAAACACGTTATTTTCTGATATGCTGCTTTGAGTGCCAGTTTTACCTCCTGGCAAAGTCAGGGTGCCCTGGAGTGTTTAGGTGAGGTGTGCCCCAGCACTGCACAGTGGTGCTGTGCAGACAGAGCTGCCTGACACAGCCCTCTGCCTTTTGTGGGCGTTTGCTGAATTATGCGACCACCCACAGAATGGTGAGATGCTTTTGAACAAGAAAGAGCACCTCTCCCTCTTATACAGCTTTATATTTGGATTTCCTGTGCAATTACAATTTAGCTGGGAATCAAAACCATCATCAGAAAACAGAGAGAGATTTCTGATCTGTTATGTTGTGCCAGGAACAAGAGCTCTTCTTACAAGTCTGAAGAGTGCTGTACTCCTGCAACTTCACAGATGAATCTTGTTAAATTGCTTGCAACCAAGTGGAGAACCAAAGCTGATTTTTGTGCAAAGCCTCCAATATTATCCCTAAGACAGTCTTTTGAGCAGCAAGCAGAGCAGCTCTCTTGTGGGACCCAGTGGTGGAGCTGTCACTAAAGCCCTCAAAATGCCTTCTTTACATTATGCAGTAACTAAACAGACCATTCACCTTAGCTACAGCTCAGCAGAGAAGCTCTTAGCTCAGGAGCCTTAATGTTTTACTGTTAGCCAAAAAGCATCTAGTGAAGGTTGACACAGTCATTTAGTGTTTTAGCACATTGTAGGTGAGACTCCCTGCTCTCATTTCAGAGCTCCATTGTTTATTAAACCAGGAGAGGAACAAAGCTCCCCTTGGCTTGCTTCCCTGCTTCCCACCTTAGCTGGGAGCAACTTACCTTTCTGCTCTTACTGCTCCAGAAGCATGGTTAAAACATCCATTAGACCCCAGAGCTCAGATCTGATTCATTCCTGTAACAATTCCCCCTAGGGGAGCAAGATATCTGCTTTCTCTCTTTTGCAGAAGCAGCAAGGTGATCTCCAGTGCTGCTGACCCCAACAATCTGTGTGACACAGCTGGAAAAGTACATATACTTATTACTTTCTTCTTCTGCAATGCATGCTGCTTTTCAGATTCCTCTTTTCCTACAGAAGTACAATTCAGCTAGAACCCAGTTTCCCACAACACTTCCCAGTGCCAGGGGACTGATGCCAATTCACCAGTTCCTAGCAAATAATTTCCTCCTGAGAGTTTGCCAGACCTGTTTCCCTCTAAAAACCTCCAGCCACCCAGATATACCCAAATTATACATGGGGAGATCTTGATGGGCTCAGAAGAAAGAAATAAAGATGAAAGGTTCCCTATTCTGCAGGTATCTGGCCCTTTTGTGAAAAGATGTGTCTGCAGGGAATCCAGTGGCAGACTGTACATCCAAAAGATGCCATCACCTTTTTCCCATTCTATTCTGGGCAAGTCACTCCACATCCCTGCTTTAAGAAGATTATTACCTTTTCTTAGCCCACCTTCACAGTAGTGTTGCATTACAGCTCTGATGCTGCACTACTGGAGCAGCCTTTCAGTGAAGCTCCACCACATTAAAAGACAAACAAGCATGAAAATATTAATCAGGGAATCTTTTACATAGAAATAATGAAAATACTTACTGAACAACACATTAAACTGCATATTTAGTCCTTTTTCTCTGATGTTTTGGAATGTATCTAGAGTTTATATGAAATCCAGATGAATCAGTTTTTCTTCTTGCTTCAAGGTGGATGGATGTTGATGAAAATCTAACCTGAGTACCTCTGCACAAAGGTGTGACAACAAATCATGATAAACAAAACAAAATGAATTATTTTTTTCTGAATCCATCTGGCCTCAATGAAGTACCATGAAGGAAATGAATAATAAATAATTTTTTTAATTGTTTCTGAATTAATCTAAGGCGATTATAACATCTGAAAATCTATTAGTTGCATAGCATGTATTCTCATAGCAACATTTCTTTGTTGTGTGTTACCCAGCTGAAAAATAATTACAAGAGTCTTGTATGGATTAACAAAAGCAACCATTTCAACATCTTCACAAATATTATACACACAAGGTGCACTTAGCACCACAGCAGAATGCCACCATATAAATACTTTTCCCTTAGAAATGTATGTTGATCCTTTTCTGTCTTTGGGGCATATCAAGGATGTCTCACTTCCCCTAGTTTGATTATATTCAGAATTAATACTATTTGACATCCAAGCAGGAAGGTGCAGAGTCTGAGGATGCCAGCACAGAATCTCTGCAAGATGTGTTTGAGGGGTCCCTCTTGCTTTTCAAGAGAGATGGTTATATCCCACATATACAGGTGTCATCTGTTCTGAATTAATTGACTGACACTTTGGTGAGAGTCACAATAAATGTGAAATATGATTTAGGCAAATCTAAATGGTCTAGCTGTCTAATTATCACTGAATTTTTATCACAAGTTAAGAAGTTGTACAAAGCACATGTGACAAGGACTATATGCCCCATATCTTTGCAATACCAGCAGAAGTATAGAACAGTACAATTTGTAAGTTTTCTCTGCTGCTGAAAACTGTTTCACCTCTAGATCTAGGTGAACCTGTGATTATGAAAAAATAGGAACACTTTTTCTTTGGCATGAAGAAAAAAAACAGTGTCCTCCAAACTGGATTAAAATGGAAAACTTGGCCTTGGAATTAAATGCAAACCTGGGAATGGGTGTGGCTTTGGCCCAAGGCTTCTCTTCAGATATGCTCACAGCATTCAGACAGCAGAAGTCTGTAAAGAAATGGAATGTCCAAAATTAATTTTCCCTACCAATTATTCACCTGAAATCCTGAAAACTGTGTTTTATTAAATCGTGCCCCTTAGTGTGGTGTTATTTAAACAGAATTGCAAGGGTTTGAAATATTTTTAAACAATTTTTATTATATCTATTTGTACATGTGCCTGTGTTTCAAAAAAATAAACATTTCTTGGAAAAAAAAGATGTGTCATTATATGTGTCCCACAAATGACATCCACCAGAATTGCTACATAACAAGTGGCACCTCTGCTTTTCTGCACTATATCATAATCCTCACTCCCAACAGCTCTTACTGGAAAGGAAATACCACATTTTACAAATGTTACCTAGTAGTTCTTGTTAACTGATGAAACTACTGTTGTTTTTAATTTTAGGGTTGCATATTAAATCATAATGAGTCTTGGGAAAGGGAGTAGGTACCTCTTAAAATGTGCAAATTGTGTAGATGATGGATTGCCTCTGATAAACTGGTTTTTAAACTGCTCTGAAAGTGAAGTAACTTTCAAATGCTTTTATGTGCAGAAAGTTTCTACTTTTTATTTGGTTGGGGTTTTTTGTTGGGGTTTTTTTGGGTCTTTTTTTGGTTATTTGAAGAAATCTGTAGGGGATGGAGTGATAAAAATGCATTTTAAAAATGTGGGAATCCAAACAGAATCTAGAGTGGGAGCTGACACCGTGTGCTCATCTCAGCCTTTGCACAGCAAAAGTCTCTCAGTAGAAAAATTCTGCAGCAGTGCCACGACACAGAAGAAGAGTTACAGGTGATGTTCCAGCTTTTTTTTGAACTGACTTCTGTCATCATCAAAATCAAAAGGAAAAAAATGTTTGGTTAATTAGCCTGTCCTCCCTTTGCAGTACTATCACCCAGTTCTTTTTTTGCCCTTTACACTTGGACAAGGTGATTCAGAGAATCCCAGCTTACAATCTCATTCATTTGTGTTTTGCAAATGCTGGAGACATTTGTATCTGCTGTTTGTATAAACTCACCCTCATCAGGCTTTATTCCACCTTGCTGAGATATTCCTAGCCTTAAATTGACACACAGATGCTGTCTCAAGGGCACAGCAGCCTCTGTCTCAGTTTCTACATCAGATTTTCAATCCCTTCTCTTGGCAACTGCATCAGAGGAACATAAATGCTACTGGATCAGACCGAGACCTACCTAACCCAAACTCACAAATTTGATTCTGCCAGGTCCAAAAGCTTCAAATAAAGATTCAAAAATGAGGAAACTTACAAAGCAACTTCTCTCTCATGTAAAGGCCCTACAAAACAGCTGGTCAAAATCTTTGAACACAGGACATAGGACTTCTCAGGCTCAGCTGAGTTCAATGGTTGATGACCACACTTAAACGTGACATTCAAAAGATTCATAGTTTCTATCCTCTACCCTTATTTCTCTTCTTATTCCTGTAAATATTTTCCTTTTTGTTTTCCAGCTACACCCAGCAGCATATATTTCCATAGGTCATTTGCTTGTTAATGCAACATTTTTTCTTTTAAGTTTTTGTTTCCTATATTTGTCCTTTGTTCAATAGCTCTGCTCTTGTACTTTTAGCACTCAATAGAAATGCTGCTTGTCAATTTTTTAGAGTATCCTTTTACATAATTACTCTATTTGCTACAGTTAGTTGAATTGGTATTTACTGAATAATTTTCTTCTTTTTTCATGAGTCATTTTAGCAAGTCTGCTATTATTTGTTTCTGTGAGGGCTTCTGTCTTTCTAATAACCATTTTCCCCCACATATAAAACCCTTCCATCTTCAATCTAATTGTGCCTCTTTTGATTTTTTTTTCTAATCAGAAATTAATACAATTTACCTCAGGAAGGCCTTTTTCAAAATGCAAAAACTTTTAGTGAAGTCTTAGCACAGACTCCAAGTGTTCTTTTGAGATATGAGGCTACAATGAATTAGAGCCCAACCTTATGCACAAAATATTAAAAAAAGTCTTTTCAGTCTGTGCAATCTTGCTGTTGGCTTTATGGAACTCTCTGCCATGATACTGCCAATTTAGTTATGTTGTGAGTTTTCCAGAGTCTTCTATAATCCTGCCAAATTAAGCAATGGTGCGCCATATGAAAATTGTCTCCATTTTCCATTCTCCTTCCCAAATGACTATAAAAGGGTTTTAACCAACACAATCTCATTAGAGACAAAATGCTCCGGTCAATACTGTTCCTTCTGATGAAAATGTACTGTGTTTCCCATCTTCCTCATGCTATCTGCCTTCTAACAACACAACTATTCTTCTCATTTTATAATTATTTTATTTTCCTAGCAAGTTATGAGTGATCTCATCAAAAGGTTGTACAAGTTCACATAGAAGTTTTCTTTAATCCTACTCAAGGTCCAATAGAATATAATTGGACACAGAAAACACAACTGACCTTGCCACCCTTATGCTGAAAATTTATATATTTACATATTTACAGTGATTTATCACTATGCCCTTCTATTTATTTTGCCATTATATAAGCCTCTTGAAATAAATTTGATGACTTCTCAAACCAGTTTATGGTTGGTGAAACCAACACAAACGAAAACTCCTGTGTGCACCTGTAGAAGGACAATCCCATGTGCCAATACAGGGATTGTATTGGGATTCTGGAGAACAGCTTTGCAGAAAAGGACTTAGATGTCCTGTTTCATTTTAATGAAGTTTTCATTTCAGTGCCATAGCACCTATAAAAATTCACTTTCTGCTCATTCTGATTCACAAAATCAACATCTCATTGTGCCTAAGAAGATGATGGTTCCCACTTTTTTTGCTGATAAGGAAGGCATCAAGAAGGATTTGGCTGCTTTGATAAAAGTTCACTGTCTTCCTGTGTTTGATAAGGAATTATTTCTTGTTGCTTTTTTTCTCCAAACAAACTTGTTTGCATCTTTCTTGTTTTCCAGAATATAACATTATCTCGCACTACTTAGGCCTCTATTTGTGGACTGATGTTCCATTTTCTGAAGCCACCCAAATAGCCACCACTGCAATTTTGTCATGTAAGGAGTTAGGGGTTTACACCTTGCTTTCTTTTTCATTTAGGGATGTGTATATTTTCTGCTTCTTTGACATATTCTTCTTAGAGCACTTAAAGCCTCTTCTGGAAACTTGCATTTTCCCACTTTTCATTATGGAATATTTTTAATTTAATGTTTTTAATTATTTATTCTTTTTTCCCTTATTCCCTTGGGCTAGTTTTCAAATCAATCTCATGCAAGCATAGCACATGTTTGTGTTCTTTTAATTTTGTTTTGGTTTTGTATAGGAATATGCATATCCTACAGTGAGTCCCTATTCCCAGTACAATGCAGGAAAATGTCATAAAATTCCATTTTAATTCAGGTGGTTTTCTTTTTTTTTTTTTTTCACTTTGATATTAATGATCCTTCTATACCCAGGACTGAGCTTTTAAAAATATGTCCACTTCCCTTGAACAGCTGACCCCTTAATATTTTTCCTTCGTCTGTCTGTCTCTTGTGCCACATTGATCCTTCAATGTGATCCATGGCATTCATTCCTGCCATTCATACTCATTTGCTATCCAAAGTCAGAAGTAACTGTGTCACCTCGGCCCTGGTGCAATCATTCCTTTCATCATTCTGGTCCAAAAGGGTTCCTCACATTGCACTTTCCTCTACATCTCTGTCTGCAAAGGGAAACCAATTCCTGTCCCAGGAAAGGGATGACTCTCCACCAGTTGCCAAGGGAACACACTGGAAAGACACAAGCAACAGCACAAAGTTGCATCACCTCCTGGCATTAGATAATGTCTGCCATTCAATCACTTCTCCCTCCACAGTTCTTCATTCTGGAAGTTGAATTGTTATAATGATCTTCTCAGAGTTCTCAGAAGATCAAGGCTGTAGGATTTGCCAGGTACTTGGTGTTGGGGGTATGTGGCATGCATGAGTTATTATATCATGTTCACTGTGGACTGAACCTTCCAAGACAGCAAATAAATCTCCATGCAGCAGAAAGAGCTACTGCTTTTGGTCTCAGGTAACCTACAGAACATTTGTAGATAAATCCATTTCTTATCTTGTGAAGATTATACTTTCATCATTTGCCTTTTGCCTTCCTCTTATTATTTGCAATTAGAATTGATTCATTTGAAAATTTCATTTCTTATCTAAATAGCTGTATCATTTGGTCTAGTGAAAGACATTGGATCTGTCTGTGAAACATGGTATAACAAGAGAGCTGTATTCATGTAGCTGAAAAACATAGCATTTATAAATAGCTGGAGACAGGCCAAGATTACAAAATACACATCCACAATTGAATTTGTTCTAAATTTGAGTGGTTTCAAGCAGGACTGATGATCTGATGTGTTTAAGGGAAAGGGTTTCTCATACAGAAGGCTTATCAAATTCAGTGGTTACATATGATTCCTTTTTTTCTTCAGAGTAATGTCTGTCAACAAACAATCATAATAGATTTGTTTGGAAAAATTACCCTTTCATTTTCCTCCACAGATGGGTTATTTAGATTGTCCAGACAGAAATATGTGTGCTAACTGCAACTGTTCAACAACTAGGATTGCAACTACCTTAACAGAAGATCTAACATAATATAAAAATGTTTCTGGTTCTTCTTCAGATAACTTTGTTTCATCCCAAACTAGCAGAATTTTTTGTTAATGGATTCCAAATATGAACCTCAAGTTGAATTCCTCAACTACTTTTTTCCATTCTCTTTATATGTAATCCTTGACTCCAAGAAAATTTGCATCCCTTTAGAAACAAAGTCCTTTTTAAATATATGAAATGGTCAAAAATTAATGTTCATTCATGTAGTTTTACTGCTTAACAGAAGAATCAAGAGGAGTTTTGCAACAAGACAAATAATTTCATTTCTTCTTTAGACTTCATCTCATATTTGGCATCACATCAGTGCTTTTTAAAAGAATGAATGCTACTGTCAAAATATCTTCTCACTGGAAAAAATGTTGCCTCAGAAAAAACTCGAAGAGAGTAAAGAATGTCATTTACTGGGTGTAAATATCTATAAGAGGTTTTTTTTAATTATTTTGAATATTAATAGTAGTTTTTAGAAATCAAACATGCATTTTCTGTGAAGCATGTGCTTTGTCTCACTGAGTGCTGTGTGATAATGCTGGAACCCCATGTTAGCCCTGACTGATGATGTTTGAACAGAGGAAAAGACATCATCTGTCAAAGTTAAATCTATTATGTATTTTACTATATTTTGTATCTGGCTTATATTCAACAAATAATCCAAAACATGCACCAAAAAAGCTGGGAGCCAGCATCTTGAAATACGACCAACTTGCAAGAAAAGTTGTAGAATATCATTTGCAGTTATCCCATGTCAATGATGGATTGTTTGTTATTGCCTATGTGACTAATGGCAAGCATGATGAGTTGACACAGATTTTCACACTACTTACAGCTTGTATGGCTTGTTTTGTCACTCAGAAATAACCCTGCTTACTGTATCACTCACCAGAATTTACATGCAGCACATAAGAGTAGAGTTAAAAGCAGACATTCCTGATAATTATTCTTTTTAGTGATAAGTCAAGGTTATTTTACTTGATCCAAAATAAAGAATTTTCTTGCTCAGAAATGATATATGTGTGACCTGACCTAGAGCATACCAAGCCAGACAGCTGAATGATGCAAAGCAGACAGTGAAGCCAACACATGCATTTGAAAAGAAAAAGCTAAGCTAATACAGAAATAATGAAAGACAAAAATTTTTGAGATCTCAGTTCCATTCCTTAATTTAGTGCACTGTTCTCTCCAATTAATGTAGCAGGAAGTGCCCTTCACTGAGTTTTCCAAGGAAACAAACAGTATAAAATGCACTTGACTCCAGAGTAGAACTATCTATGTAGTTACTATATCCATATGTTACTTCAGGAACCCTCCTATTTAAGGCAATTGCTAGTTAAATGCTGTTTAACAGAAGCATCATATGCAACATCTAAATGCTAATTATTTTAGCTGGAGCTGGTAAAATCACAATTATGGTATAGGAACTTGTTGGGACACTGCATTTTAACAAAAAAAAACCAAACAAATAAGACATAGACAGGAGAAGAAAAAAGAATAAGATACTTAGTATTATTTTTCTGGGATGATTAAAAGAATTTTGCCTTATTAGTCTCAGACATGGAGAACTGTGAGAGGCATAGGAACAGTCTGTCAAAAAGTCAACTGCTCTCCGAGTGCAGAAGGGGCAGGAACAGAACAAATCCATTTATTTTGCTGTAAAAAAGATAAAAGTCAGAGGCAATGAAAACTTTCTAAATGGCAAAAAACAGGCAATTAGTGCAAAAGAAAGAAACAAAAGGTGATGGTATCTGCTTTCTGGAGGCTCCTTAAGGGAAAATTTTAAAAGCCACAAGTTATTCGGCAGTAAACCATAAATATCTTGCCTGTGTGCAGCTGGCTGGAGTAGGTCACCTCAGTGAAGGGTGTTAAAGCCAGCCTTGTGTTCCAGGGTGGCCAGAGGAGAGCAAACACTGAGGCTGCAGTGCCCTCAGCAGAGGTGTCCAGAAGGAGCCAGCCTCTTGGTGTCAGCCCAGTTCAGGTAAAGGCAAGAGTGGCTGTGCCTGGCCAGAGCTAAAGCCACCCTCCACCCTGTCCCACCTCCAGAGCCGGCCAGGGACATGTAAGGGCTGGGCAAACTCTTTCCTCAGGGCACCAGCAGGCCTGACTCCAGCACCCCAGGTCAGGTAACCTCCCCACAGCCCAGGATCCCATTTAATCCCCCCAGGACCACCAGTCCCTGCCCCAGTGAAGCTGCAGCAGGGCTGATCTCAGCTCCCCATCCTGCCTAGCCATGAGCCCCCCATCCATGGAAAGCCTTGGTCTACGCATGCACAAGCATGCAAATGTGGCACTCCCCCAGACCACTTCTTCATCTCCCAAGGCTTTTCCTGAGCAGTCAGAGAGTCATAGAGCTGGGAACAGAGAACAGAGGTTGTACTTGGAGGGGATGAGACCTTTGGGAGGCAGTGGCTACATATTTGTAAGTTATGATTGATTACAGAGTGAACATGAGGAGTCTGTACAATGCGGCATCCAAAGAGCTCTTTGAGCCCTGGATAAAGAAAAAAGAAGAGCTGAGAGCAGAAAAACATTCTGCCTTTATGGGCAGCTCTGGCAAGATCAATTCTGGAATATCAAGTTCATTTCTGGTGTCTACATTAGAAAACGGGTGTTGAAATTTGGAGATGTTACAAAGAGAAGCTACAAAAATAACTTCAGACTTTAAATGAATACCTTGTTGAGAATGTTTTAAAGAAGTTCATCTCTTTGGCTTGTCAAAAGAAAGATGCAGGAGTTACCTGACACTATCCTCTAAGTACGTACCAGATGTTAATAATGTGCTCCTTAGCCTACCAAAGAAAAGTGGATCAAAGACCAATGGTTGAAACAGAACTAAGAAGAGGAAACATATTGTAAGAGCTATGGGTGATTACTTCTTGGAAGATCCTGCCAAGAAAAACAATGGATTCTCCATTTCTTGCTGTCTGGAAATCAAAACAGAATGCCTTTCTATAAAATAAACCCAGGCAGATGAAGAAATTGAAGTTCCAAATGAATGAAATGCTGCATTTAAATGATATAGAATTTCAAAATATGATTTATTTGACTTCAAATTGTGCATTTCTCAATAGGCAAAAATCCACAAATAGCATTTTCCAATTCTTTTATTTGCACTTCAACTGCAAAGCAATCTGGGTCAGATTTAAAGTCATGGTAGAAAGAGCTAGTAAAGGAGCAAAGCAATATGTTAAATCTACCTGTTAAACATGTTCCTATACCAGGACTGGCAACTATTTATCAAAAGAAAATTTTCTATATCTTTGTCACACATTAAATGACCAACTTTTCAGCTTAGGTAAAAAGCAATATATAATTTGTAAATCTGAACTTCCTTAATTGACATCTGTGTAGAAAAGAAATCTCTACAGATACATCAGGCAGACACATATCTGATAATTTCTTCCACTCTGGCTGTGTTTCCCCTAGTGCAGCTAAAGCCAGTCCAGATGGAGGGCTGGAGGCTCTTCCCCTTTCTGATTGAGCAACCTTTCCCTCTCTTTGATGCAGTTGTGTGAATGTGATGGCAGCCTTCTCCAAAATAAGTCACTGGGAGATATCCAGAGTCAACAGAAAAAGCTCAGCCACACATTCTGCTCACTAGATATAAGAATTGCACTATTTCTACAGGCAGCCGGGAAAAGCTGTTGCTTTTTGAATTTAGTTTGCCTTCCCGTGGTCTTTTGACGACCAAATGTACAGGATGGTGTAGGTTTTTAGCGAAGAGAATAGTGTAGGGATACTGGGTGGGGTCAGCAGCCCATATCACACCCGCTCCCCACTATCAGCAGTGTTACCCTCCCCTCAGATTTTGACTCAGAGAATGTGTAGACACTTCTCTGTTCTCACACTGGAGCTCTGTGCAGAAAAAGAGCTCCTCTATATGGAGAAAAGTTTTCCTCTTCTTTCCTACCTACTTTTTTTTCAAACATCCTGCACTCCACTCATCCCTGAGAGTGGCACCTTACTACCTACCCCCGAGCCATAGTATTCCAAACTTCCAAAAATGTCCAATGGAACCAAGGTGTGATAATAAACATTAGCATCATTTGCAGGTATGTTTTTTTTCCTGAGAAAAGATACCCTTCAGAACCAAAAGAGCTTTTTGGTTATCTTGAATGTACATGAAAACTGCAGTGCAAACTGTGTAACAATCTTTCTGCAGGCTCCTCATGGACTGGACATAAAATAGCAGTGATCCCAAGCAGCAAAGGGTGTCATTTAGTGCTCATAAAACTTTGTCATATGAGCGATATTCTTATGTTCTTATGAATAATGTTCTTACTAACTTATAAAATATTTATCTTAGATTCAATTCTGAGGAAAACGTCAATGTCAATTTACATTAAAATTGTTTTATTTTAATATAACCCCTATTTGTCCAATAAGTGAATTCAATTTTTGGCTGGGCTACACAGGTATCCAAGTATAAATATCTTTGAAGATGCAGTAATGAAGCAGCAATATATAAACTGTCTACATTTCCAAGATGTTTGTTTGATAAAGTGCACATACATGCACTGCTAATATCAAATGCTTTCCATTTCAGAAGAAATGGAGTTTTAATGAAGTATTTCCACAAACATTGCTGAAAACATTATCAAGATGCTTTATTATCTTTTTCCCCATATTAATCTCATCCTGAATATTAATTGTTCATTGAATAAAAAACATTTGCAATGTAAATTTAGTTATTTAATTATGGCAGGCATTCATCCATAATTTTAAAAGTTAGAAATATCTAGGAACCTAAGGAAGTCGGATGATGTCAGTACTCCTTCAAAAATGTTCAGAACAGTGGTGCAATCCTAAACAAAATGTGTATGTTTGGTGTTTGAGTGAACTCCAACTGTGAGGATTCCAATATAGCTATTATTTTCTGGGGTTTTTCCATCACTGTTTCAGTCTTGAGAAGTCCCTCACAGTCTTGCTCCTGTTATGTTTAAGCTTTAGTAAGTGCTTATCATGCAGTTATATTTACTCCCTGTTGAGTTTATTCTTACCAATATTTTAAGCAACATTTTGTATTCCAATATGCCTTTTTTTCCTACAGAGATTTCTGAAGAAGAGCATAAAGCAGCAGAACTGTAGCTTTGCACACCATAGGCCTCCTTTACCTCATCCCCTCCCTCCCATCCACAAAGAGCAGTAAACACGGATATTGGAACTACCCAAACAAACCCCATGGATTCCTGGGGTATGAGGGGCATTCTTAAAAACAGTGGTTTACCCTCTAGTTTGGGAAGCCCCATGACTGTGCATGAGAGATGTGGGTCATCCTGTCTTAAAATTAACAGATCACCCACGAAGTGAATGGCAATGGGAATAAACAAAGCGGTCTTGATTTCTAGCCAAGGATTCAGCTCTTTACTGAATTAACTCCATGAGTTGTTCCTTCACAAAAATCAAGAGAGCTAAATGAATAGAAATTATGTAGTAGAAATTATGCCCATTGTGAGCTAATACCTAAGTTACGAAACAAATTTTAATTACCAAATTGTTTTCTGCAAAACTTGTTCTTGCTAAACGGCACAGTACCCAGTCAGCACCTCACATGTATATTAAAATCCTTAGCAATTTTTGAATTCAAAGTGAGTTATGTCAATTTTGTTTTGGGTGGCAGCAAATTATGACTTCACTCAGCGAGAAAACATTTCCTGCCGCTATCTCTTAAAGACTGCCTGCAGTGTTTAACTATCAACTGCTGCATCACACAGACTGGAAGGTGACCAATGGAATGTGCAAGAAGAGATTAGAATGAATTTTTGACGTGTGTTTTCACTTCATAAACTATAGTCTCTGTAGCCACAAGTTTGTCATTTGTTATGTGTTTTTTTTCAACAGCAGTTTTGTCTTATCTGATGTTGAAACTCTTCCATGAAGCTTTGAATGCTGAAGCATAAGAAAGAGAAATCAGTTGGAAATTTGTTCATGTCTATCTCTGCGCTTGACATTTCTCCACTGATAAGGTAAAGCTAAATATTGACTTTTAGTTAAATTCAGATTAGCTCTCTGGTCCATGGGCATAGATTGTAAACCATTATCTTTTCGCCATTTATGGGCCCCAGTGCTTTAACACAAAAAAAAAAAAAACAGAAAGAGAAAAAAAAAAGTAAGACAAAATGGAATGGAATAATGTTTAATTAGCTGCAAAGGTTTAAAAATTTTAAATTAAATTATTTTCTATTTCTAATTTATTAAATTCTGCTAGGAAAAAATAAAAATGTTATTGGTGTTTACTTTTAAAAAGCTATCCTTTTTTCATTCTAGCAGTCTCCCTGTTACAGGAATTTTTGACTAATTTAAGGAAAATGTCAAACCAAGATTGCCACCAGGACACAAAACTGGGAAAGATATAAAAAATTCTTCTATCATTAATTAACTAAATGCAAATCTGGCATTAAATAAGTATTACTAAAGGTACTGCTCCATAGGGTTTCAGTGGTACTGCCAATTCCATTAACCCGGCTCCTTGTCCCAACACAGTATGATACTTTGGGTATGTTAAAATAAGAGCAGATAAGTGAGCAGGATGATGTAACTCTTAATTTTTTAATAGCCTTTGGCCAAGTCACTCCCAGGAGGCTCTAGAGGAAATTAAGAGATCATGCGCTACAAGGCAAAGTATACTTATACATAAGAAATTGGCTAGGAGGGAAAAAAAACAAATAGGATGAAGTAGGAAATCTTTAGCTCAGCAAAAGCTGATCAGTGTGGACCCTTATAATTCTGCTTCAGAGAGGTGGCACAGAGGGGACATGGCAAGAGAGCTCTACTTCAGCTGCCTAGAGATGTCCCCATCTGGAAGAGATTAGGATTACATCTGGATTTATTCTGAAGCAGCTACTGCACACTCACTTCACACCATTCAGTTAATCCCACCTAATTTCCAAGGTGTAAACAAGTATTTAGCTTCACTGGGCTGAAGCTGGAACAACACAGGTATCCTGGCTTTCCTGAGCAGGTGAGATACCTGTTAGCCTCAGGTGTCAGAAGGAGGGGAGGGAAAGGATGACAGGGATCAGGGAGGCAGTAGCATTAATGTTGGCAAAATCTGTGTCTTTTCCTCCAAGACTATAAACAGGCATGACCTGACCTAAGAGTGTCAGCTAATTAGTGCATGCATACTGGCTTTTATAACTTGAACCCTGCTGGGCAACACAGATATGAAGTTAGGTTTTAAATTCTTGGTCAGCACATTGTATCTCCATGTGACCCTGGATCAATGAAGGAGAGTGTCACAGTAGGGGGAAAGAACCTGTCCTCAGCCGGGCAGATCCAGCCAATGGCTGGACCAAATGTAAGGGGAAAAGAGCTCTTCTGATGCTCAGCAGTCACCAAGGATTTAACAAGTTTAGAGATCCATTCTGCTGTGAAATATACCAGCACTGCCTAGTTTTGAATCAGAAATTCCATGTGTTATCCTGTGCTCCCCATCTTCACTGTGCCTGGGTACACAGTCCACATTTCAAATCCTATGTGTGAGTACATTGCAACAATGACAGCTTAGTTGTAAGAATTCAATTAAATTAAATACTTTATGTGGTTTATTTGCAATTTCAAATGGAGACTCATCTAGGAACTTGATTTTCTCTTCTCAGTTTCAAGTCAGAGCAGAAAAGGGAAGGGAACCTCATGATTACAGCATTAGGCCTCATTGCATCATTCATTAGAGCAGAACATAGTGGAGCCCCCCAAACTTCCACCTTAAGCATAAGGAAAATCTGTCATGGGAATATATACCTTGGATATGGTACAGCAAGTGTTGTTATAAATATCTCATTTGGCATAACATGCAAACATGATGAAAATACAAAAACCAGATGAGTGCCTTTGCATTTTAAGGACTCCATTCTTCAGATTTGCTTGATTGTTAGCACACAATATCTTCCACAGAAAGAGCTTGTAATACTTCCATTTTAATGACTTCCTTTTCTATTCCTATAACATGAATTCCAACGAAAATTTCCAAACTCTGAAAAATAGTAATTACCTAAAGACCTTTCTTCCCCTTAAAACCAAGTGTTGCACCTATGCCAAGTTTCAGATCAATGCATATTTAAATTATGAATCCTCAGAAATATATGCATGACTGCAGTGCTGACAGGCTCCTGACACCTACAGTCCAAGAAATGAATGCTGTGATCTCATCACGTACCACAGGTCCAGCTGGGTTTGGGCTAAGTCAGCCTGTGGGTGGGAAACCTCAGTGGAGTCATAGAAGTAGTATTAATAATTTAGAGTGCATTTACCCTGCAAATTTTGCTAAGGTTGCAGTACAGTTCATTACTTTCAGAAAGCAGGAATAGTGTTTTAACACTGCTCTTAAAAAAGGATGCAGAACTGTCAGCCTCTGACTACAATCATTTAGTGCAGCTAGAAATATGCAGCATAATTAGAACAAACTGGGGACCTTTTATGGGAAGAGGAGCCTATATAAAGATGTGTTGATGCTGAGAAAATCTTTATTTTTCTCTGACTACCAACATTTTGCAAAGCCTTTTTTAAGCAGTGGGTCCTCCCTGGTACCATGTTCCTGCTCAGCTATATCGGGGAATTCAGGGGCCATGGCAAGTGACTTAACTCACCAGAAAGCCTCTACAATCCCCAGATGATGAATTGTGATGTAATTTGTCAGGTCTTCTGAGCATAAAAAGGAAGATTGGTGGAAAAGAATGGCAGAATTATGAGTATGCAAGTAAGTTAGTCAGCATCCTGCTTGGAAGACAATCAACAGCATGAATGTGTCATCCTCTTATCACTGTTCCTGGCTGGGTCAATAATCCTGAAATTACAGCATCACCAAAGTCAGGGGAGCAAAAATTGTGTGTAGATAAGATGTAAAATCAAAGTGAAGTTGAAATTAACTCCACAGTGAAGATCTTTGGAAGTCAAAAAGCATAGATTCTTCTGTGCATGAGAAGAGGTGTGAAGGGAACATACACACACAGAGACACACACAAAAATCTGCAAAATTCACTTCCTCTTTAATAAAGTTGTTTTCCAATATTTTTACAGATCTAGTTTAAAAAAAAAAACCAACAAAACAGGATTGTTTTCTCACCTGAATCGCCTGAAAAACTGCATACTCATAAGGTAATCCATAGAACCTTCCTAGAGGGAAATTTTTTTTTTTAAATGGGTCTTCTTGTATCTCAGGTAGAAGTGCACACATTCAGCATGGGCTGGCATGTTCTTGATTGTTTAGCCATCCTCTTAATTGCTCTAGGTCTCTCCTTCCTTCTCTTATTTTTCTTTTTTCCTATAGAGAAAAGGTCAGAAAATGTGGCCTGAATGTTGAATGAAACAAAATTACATTATTTAATTCAATCTGTATTTTAAATGGCTGTATTTTTCACAAATCTGAATGCAATAAACTTTTAGCTATATTTTTAAAAATCCATTTAAAAATTACCATTTTTAAAGCACCCTATTAGCTGACTGATGTTTTCAATTACCTTTCCTCTATGGCCACTAAAAGCTCAGTCAAGGGCATGCTGATGCTAACAGACATCTTTCAAGTTGTCACAAAAAGCTTTCTCAATCAAACCCTAGAGGCACTATTTTTATCAGTATTTGTCAAGTTCGGCTCAAAATATTAAAATTAAATGAGAGAAATCCAGGTCTTTGAGGCACTAACTTGAATAAAAACCATAAAATTAAACCAAATTCAGTCATGTCTCCAGCAATTCCACTCAAGCTAGTGGTATTTCAAAGGTTTCAGATAACAAGGGAATTTGTCCCAGTCACTGTTTTGCAGTCAATTTACACTCAGGGTTCACCGACTTCAGTGGAAATTCCACCATGATAACCATGACAGAGCTGGGAATGATTATATGCAGTTAAGGTATAAAGAGCTAATGAAGCATGCACAAATCAGTTCAGTATGTAGAATATTCTCTCAGGACAGCTAGCTAGATAATGACCTTAGTAGATTAAAAGTTATAAACAGGATTCTTCTTTGTTTTATGTTCTTATTAAATAATGACTAACCTACACTGAAAGTAGTAAACTACAAAGTTATTCAACAGGCAATTTAAAAGGCAAATAAAATTCTAGAGATGCTTTCCCACCAAAAGTGCTTGCCCTTTTGTCCTAAATATTTCCAGTCTTAACTATAACGATGCTGTTCAGAAATGTGTGGAGCAGCCAACAGTATATCTACTGTCACTTCTCATTTATTGATGGTTAATATACTGATGTAGGCATTCCATATTTGTCTGCTATTATTAGAGATAATTCGCATTACACATACACACAAAATTAGTACAGTATTGAGCAAACTTGTAAAATTTTTTCCATTGCTTTGAAGGTAAAAAAAAAAAAAATCCCTATCCAATTTTTGGAGCATAAGAAACAGCATGGAAAATGCTATAAGTGACTGTTACACAGTCTCCCAGCTTTGGTTCCAGACAATTCTTTGGCAGCTAGGAAGTTATTCTTAATTATGTCCTGAATGGTTTACCCCATTGTGCCCTGTAATAGCCCTTGACTGAAATAAGAACCTGGGCCATCATATCTAACTGAATCATCACTGGTTATAGAAATGGAAATGAGTCACCTCTGGTAGAGCTGCACTGGTGCAAATTGATGTAGAATGTTACTCGGGGTTTAACATATTGTCTTCTATCCCCGAAAGGACAAGGTGCTAGGCAACATTCAGGAGATGGATGGGAGATGTTTTTCTGTTTCCAGGCACTCACAAAAAGCCTGGCAGCTCTTCCATGCCTTAATCCTGCAGACAGACCTAACTCAGAATTTCCAGAGGCTTGCCATCACAGTGAGATGTGGAATGATTATGCAGTTATCTAAAGGGAGTGCCATCAAATGCAGGGATGTTCAGAGAATTGGAAAACAGCCTCTGTAAGGTGCAAAATGAAATTATTGAAATAGAAAAAGCTACTGAATGCAGAAATAAATCCAATGTGATTATACATTATCTAAAAATATTGTGGCTGACAGTAATAAATACATTCATTAGAACTGGGATAACATTCAACCCTTCACAGGATTTAAAAAAATACAATCAGGCAAAAACAATCATCATGATAGATAAGGAACAGAACAAAGTACTGGTAATCCTTGTTAGATTGAAAAAAGCCCAGTTTTTTGTGATCTCACTGCCAGACACTGCTTTCAAGGAAAATTATGTGGTTCATACCTGACTTTCTTTCGTATTTTATGTGACCAGTATTAGAGCCTTCCAATACCTGCCTTCTCCACTACCTGCCTTCTGTTTATGTGATGATTAAGGACGATATAAGAAGCAGAGATTTCCAGTGTGGCAGCCCCAGATCAGAAACTGGAGGATTGTAACACAAGTCACCCAAAAACCAAAATTGCTCTCATGCTTACTCAGTATGCTGTAGGCTATAGACAGCCCATGGCAGGACTGCATGCATAGCCTGTGTTGAGAAGAGAGTGTCAGCTAGAGTCAAAACTTACACTCACCTGGAAATTTTAACCAAGTTTCATACAATCAAGAGAAATGGGTATCATGAATGGCATCATCAGCAAAACCTTCTGGTTTTGTGGCTCTTTACCATATAATCACCATGATCCATCCCCACATCATTTCATGTAATTGTTCAAAACTGTGCTTATAATCACAGTGACAACATTTCACCCTTCCTTCAGGACAGATGGGCTTCTGATTCCTGCAACAGTCTAGTAACTGCTGTAATCCAGAGACCTACATTGTGCTGGGAGACCAAAAATGAGCTCCAGGCAGAAAGCTCAGCATCACTGTGAGCCATTTGGAAATCCATTTGAAGCAGTACATGGATCTAGAGGGTTTACCTCTGCTGCTGGGTCTGAAAGATGCCCTAATCTACTTTCAGCTGTAATGCTCCAAAAAATGGCAATGGCAGATGGAATAACAAGAGAAGATGTGAGCTAGTAGGGATGACTGAAATCTCTCATCCATAATGTTAGCTTTAACTAGATATAAGGAAAGAGAAAAATTTTAAAGAAAGCAATTCTCAGAAAACAGTCAGTAAATTTCTTACCAAGCCAGCCTGGTTTTGATAGGTAAAAGAAAATATGTATGTTCATGAGAGTACCATCTTTGTGAATACCTTGTTTTCATACTTGCTTGACATTATCTTCTTCCTGTACACTCTACACTATCTTCTTCCTGTACACTCTACAATGTGTACAAATCCCAATTTTTGTATAAACATTTGCTGTTTCAAAAATTTCTAGTTCAAATGATAATAAGTTTGTGTTATCAAGTAGGGACTTCTGATTATTACTGCTCCTTTTGTACCAATGGCTACTTTAAAGAAAGCCTGGCATGTTTCTGAGCTTAAAAATCTTTGCTTTTTTCCTGGAATGAAACCAAAATAAAGCTCTAATCCTCATTACTAACTGACAGATGACTAAAATTTTAAATAAGTACAAAAAAGTTTTCTGAAAACCAGGTGTCTACATAGCTGCACAGGGTCCCTTTATCTAGCATTTTGTGTCTGATAGCAGCTCCCCATCTTTCAAAACCAAAAACATGTCAGTCAAAACTTCCAAGGCTGAAAATTTCCCTTTCTTTTTTCACGTGCCATTAACAGGCTAAGCTGTTCTGTAATTGTAACATGAAAGTG
The DNA here is from genome assembly GCA_013397155.1 of Irena cyanogastra. Lineage (NCBI taxonomy): Eukaryota > Metazoa > Chordata > Aves > Passeriformes > Irenidae > Irena > Irena cyanogastra. The sequence continues at coordinate 138,971 of VWZV01005348.1, read as the reverse complement.
AAGCAATTGTAGTACAACCTTTTCATTACTAATTAAGATTTTAAATGTATTAATAAGTTTTCAGAAATAAATCTGGTGAGAACCCTTGTGAGAGAATCGTGGACATCTGCTGGTCTTTGTCTGAGACAAATTCATTATCACATAAGTTCCCAGAGCAGTCACAGTGGCGCCACACCCAGTAACACACATCATCCTACAAGTTCAGTTACTTGTTCTTCATGTACTTCACTTTCAAATTAAAACAAACAAAAAGAACCACCAAAAAAACAGAGACATTTCATTGCAAAACTTTGTTGAAAGAATTATTGAACATTGGGCAACTGAGTATTAACAATAAATGTTAACTAAAAGAACCCTTTTTTTTCCAGTTATATGGTGCCATGGAACAGTTACAACAGGATATTTCTGCTCTGGCCCCTCTTCCTCCCAAATGACTTCAGTTTATTTTTCCATAGTTATTCTTTCTCTATTCTTCATTATTATTTTTTAAGTATGGGTCTTATCCCTTCCACTGTTTTATGAATGCACAGGGGAAAAATATGTCTTTTCCTTTAAAAAATTTGTCTCCTTTTTAATGCAAATTACAGCAAAAAGACCTTTATTAACACTCCATTATCTGAACTGAAAGACGTCCAGGATACCATAGGTAATGGAAAAAGTAGGAAACATAAGTGCTAGTAGTCAACCACAGATCCAGTACAAATGTAACTTGGCCAATGCAGACACAGAGCTCATAAGCTTATGCTGAGCAAGTTGAGAGCTCAGACAATTCATATCAAAAATGCCCCTGCATTGTGCCTGGCTGGGAGCAGGTCTTTAACTTATCTGTTGGTTTGGATGGAGAAATAGTTGTCAGAAAACATCACCCCAACAGGAAAAGCATGTGCTGAGAAGATAAATCAGGGAAATCTCCCAAGGACTGGAAGTCAGCCTCCTGCTGAATATGCAATGTGGTTCTTGCTCCAAGGAGGGCTGGGGAACACCACTTGGTCTGTGCCAGCTCTGTGTCTTCACTCAGGACTGCATAGGAAGCCACAATTTCCTCTCACAATGTGAAGAGATACAGAAGCAGGCCAGTAAGAGGCTCAGAAGTTCTGACATTGAAGGGGAAAGCACCAAATGGATGTGTCACTGATCAGTGTTTCCAGATCCCTGACTCTCCACAGAGGTACCCCAGATCTACCAGGGTAAAAAGTCCAGTCTGTGCTGGAAGCAGAAGCAACAGTACTGTCCCAGGACCTAATCTGGGCATGAGAGAGGTACATCCTCCTCCATGTAGCTGTGTCTAAGTACCAAAACAAGACAATTTTCAAAAGCCTAGACAGTGGACAAAAGAAATGTGTTGTATAAACCAGTAGGCTTTTTAAGGATGTGTCAGTGGTATATGCTTTGCTAAGTGCATCAAGATTTGCCATGCATTTTTATTAATTCAATATGGTTGATCTAGTTATATAAACAGGAAATGGCAATAGATTACCTCCTGGAGAGTGTTTCATATGGGATTACACTTAATGCTGGAATTCCTGTCAAACTCTTAATTTTTAAAATACTGATAACCCAGTACATACTGTGCACTTTTTTGAACACTTGAGCAATGCATTCCCTGCAACACACATTAGAGCCCTAATAATCAAGATTGCACTTAGAGAAGCTTAATTTCATTCTATTAATCTCTCCAGTGGTAAGAGTAATTATTCAGTATTCACTGAGAAGCAATCCCATATCATGCACAGGGGGCCAGTACGTTAGCATGATTTGAATGACCGCATAGTGAGAAGACATGTTTCTCTCTCACCATCAAATTATTATGCAGGTCCTTAAAAAGACTATGAATTGAATTCACCGGGTATAAAATTTCCTCTGCTACTCCAAATTACCTCCAAAGTATTAGTATCATCTTTAAGGTCCCCTTTCCAAGACTACTTTCTACTTTATGACTATCTCTTTTTTTTTTTTTTCACCATGCACCTTTGTCCATCCCTACATTCTGCTAAGGACTTCTACCATTACTCCTATTTCTGATTTCTCTTGTCTCACCTGAAGCTTTTTTTAAACAACTACTGCTGTGTATTGTGTAGCTTCTTCAGGTGAGTAAGGCAGAAAGACAGTATTTGAATAAGGTAGGAATCGCTGAACGCTAACTAATGACTTGTCTTTGTGTTGAAGTCATTTCAGTTTCCCGGAAGGAAGTTTTTCCTGTGACTTTTCTTTGAAGAAGATGTAGCTTCCAACCAGTTAATATCTTCCATTGTAAAAGATGCAGAACAGTGGAAGACTAAAATGGTGTCTTAGATGCCGTGTCCCATAAGTAACTAAACTTACAATGTAAATGTTGTATATGTGTACATTATTTAACTGTCTCTCACTGTCTCTTGTGTTTATTTCCTTCTGCAGATTCCTGGCATATATTTCGACTATCCTGAAGACAAAAACTATCTATTTTTAATGTACCTAGCACATCCTGAGTCATGAATCAGGCTTTTGAAAACCTCTGTAATACATTTCATAAAATAATAATAAAATTAGTACAGGATATGGAAAATTTTGCAACATGAGGACAGTCTATCTTGTGTTTAAGACTTTGACCTCTGCACCTGATAGGCAAGCTCCTGGATATTCTGACTTGGATATTTGTTCAGTCACCGTAAATTCAAGAATTCAGCTAACACTTGAGGCTTAGAAACCATAACTGTGGCCACCCAGTGCTAAGTGCCACGGGGAACCTTTCTCTCCTGCCATTTAACTTCAATAGGCAGCCATGGTACCCAACCCTATCTGCAGAGGTTATTCCTTTTTAACTTGCTTAATTCTTCTAAATCTTCTAAATCTTCTTATTTCTAATTATTATTCTTATCTTCTTATTTCTAATTATTATTCCATCATTTATCTCAATCTATCATCATTTATATCAGCCTAACCTCAGCTGGTCCACTTCAGTCCATATAAAGTTTGACTGCTCCTGATTCTTCTTCCCCATCTACACTTTCAACTGCTTCTTCACCAGTCCCTTCAATTACAAGTTTATCAGAGATGTCAAGTCCTCCAGGTCAGACAAGCCTATGTCCTCATCAAACAGGAATAAATTCATGTATGCAGTATGTACCTGGACTCTCTTCTTGATATTGTAAGGGGCAAAATGTAATGAATAAGCTTATTAATCACATTTGGAAGAAGCCAAATTCCTGCTGTATAAGCATTCTTGAGGGCCTGAGGGTACTATAATATTTGCTTCAGGGTTTATGAAGATGGTGAGGAGCCAGATTTTGAGAGAGGAATTATGAACTGCAACAAGTCTGCCACCTTTAAGATGAATGTGAGTGATCCTGTAGGAATCTGCACCACCGTCACATTTTCTGGCTTCCTGGCATCTCTCAAGGGAGCCAGATGCAATGTCTCCCAGCCAGAACAATGCAGTCTAGGGTAATCTACCATGAAAGGAAGGCTCATGGCATGCTCTGTGGAACCAAACCACCACAGCTGTGAATGTTATTTTTGAGTCATACAAGCACACACCATACTGAGCGTAGGTGTGTTCTCTGGCTCTGAAGATGCACTGTCCTTGGAGAGTGCTCAGAGTTATGTTAATTCCTTCTTCCACTGCAACTATTACAAAGAAATATTTGTCTGTTTTAAAGAGCTCTTGTATGAACTGGAATTATTTATTTTGATCTCCAGGAAAGAAGATTGTTGCCATTGTTGCATCTTTGTGCTCAGAATTACTGTCCCCCGCTGACAGGAAACACAATTCTCCTTGGGTGGGTACTGTCCCGTGCTGACCAGACAAGCTGCCAGAGACTGACTGTGGTCAGTAGCTCTCTTCATGCTTCACACCAGCTTACCCTGTGAGGTAAGGGTCTCCTGGTAATCTGCATGTCAGTGAAGTTACAAAAACCCTCAACACAGTTTACATTTACAGAGGACAACTGCCTCCTCTGTCCTTTAAGCTGGCTTGGCTACCATCCTGCATTCTCTTGAATTCCCCTGAGGTTAAGTCTTCCTTGTCCAGCACTCCATCATTTATCTCACTTCATCCCCCATCAGCCTGCCTCTTTCAGCTCTCTCCACGTAAATTTTGACTATTCCTTAGACCTCAAAATCATTTAGTCTTTTGCAGTGTGTATGCAGCTGTGCTCATGGTCAGATCCAAGGTCTGCCTGACAGCCAGTAAAGGCCAAGGTGAACATTAATGTGTAAGCAATGAGGAAACCATTGAGTGTGACCTTGAATCCTAAGCTAACATGACAGTATAAATACAGTCCCAGTTATTGCTCATATGCTCTCTGCCTGTCTGAACAATCTCTCTCTTTTTCTCTCAGGCTCCCCCATTCCCCCTCACCAAACTTTCATTGCTTCCTCCACCATTCCTCAGTCTCAATGTGAGATTGGAGACCTTTTAAGCAAGTTGAATAGAGGTATTCAAAAGATACAGAAAGGCCACTAAAAATCACCTGGTCCTAAATGGCTTCACATAAGTCCATGCCATAATGAAGTTCAGAGCCTATATTTGGATACCCACAGGCCTCCGTAATTTTTAAATTAATCAGTCAGTGATTCCTCAAAATTATTTCAGTACAGTCCTCAAAACTCATCCATGTAAGACAATTGTGAATTCCTGTCCAGTGTCATGATCTTGCCCACTTGTCCTTCTATCTGATTAATCAGAACAGGTTTACAAAAATATTGACAAAAGTGGCTGTCACATGTTAATGCATGACAGAGACAGAGTTAGAACCCAGAAGATGCCTCAAATTCTTCTTCACTTACTTACAGAGAGTAGAAGAAAGTACTATTATGCTAAATAGTTTTTTATTAAATAGTAAGATTTTTGTGTCCTGCTTTGCCTTCACAAAGAGTTACCAAATTTCAGCATATTCCCCAGCCACTGCCATCACTCTTCATTCTTATAATTGTTTTACAGGCAGGAAATCCCATGATTTATCAAATTGCTTTTTAATGAACATGTAATAGCAACCAACAATAAATGAAACTAGAGAAGGCAAGAAGGACCCATAATCACAGCCATCAACTCAGTCTAGAAGTGCCAATCCTAATGCTAATTTAATTTAAGATTTAAGAAGATTACATAAACTATTATAATAATTTCAATTTCCACTGCCTCAGCAGTCAGCTACCATTGGTCAGATGGCATCATAACCAAAACATTTTTCTTGCCCCTTACATGTACTTCCTCCAGTTGTTTCCTTTATCACGATATGGCACATCGAAGAAAACAAAAATCACTATGTCTGTTAGGATGTAGAAGACTGGTATCAATTAGGGCTTAAGTATCAATTTCTTTTCTTACTGAAAATTTAAAGGTTTTTGTCATTTTCCCCCGAAGATCCTCATAAGCCTGATTTTCATGATGGACTACACAATAGATCAGTAAGGGATGGCATATCATAGAACAAATAAACTGAGTAATAGAGAATGACAGACCAACAAGAAAACCAAAGAGAAACTGTAACAAGATCCTAACTGCATGTTTTGAGTTTTGATCTTTAGACAATTTTTATGCTTAAGGTAAAAATTTCTGGGTTCTACCTTTTGCCTAAGTGTTGATATTTTCCAGTCAGCCCTAGTTCCATCCTGATACCTGTTACAAACACCTCATCTAACTTCTTTCTATTTTCAACTTTCATTAATTATCTAAGATTTTTTCTCTATGTTCTCTATGCTCCAATGTTTCTAGACACTCAGCCACTCTGTGACAGACAGACAGGAATTCTATTAGCTGTTCTTTTCACAGTTCAGTACTTGTAGTATGCATACAATTCTTTTTCTTCTCCTTTTACAAACCTGGCCAACTTTGACAAGGAGGAAATATAACCAGCCATTCAAAACATAGTAAGCTGTAGCATTTAGGTTAGGGTAATGTGCTGCTCTGAATACAGAAAAAAACATGTTCTAACTGTACTGTGTTTGGTGGGTACACAAAGGAACCAAAACTAGTCCTGGTTCTGGTGAGGAACACTATGGGCAGGAATCTAATATACTATTTGCCAAGATAGGTGGCCTGCTGGAATTAAGTGATACAAGTGAATTCCTCACTGAGATGGAAACAGAGAGGCAAAAAACCCCAGACATTACCAACATTCAGGAGTTTATCTGGAAAAGGAGCAGGACACCTGGCATTTTAGAGGATGCAATGGTGGGGAATAAAAAGGAAGGTGGGAAAGTAGACTTGCATGAGGAGAAAGGCAGAGATCTATAAAATGGGAGATCTACAAAGTTTATGTAAGAGTCTCAGGTTTCAGTTGCTAGAAAACCATGTCTGCAGCAAGCATTTCCCAAGAGTATGCAACATCAAGCAGTTGGTATGGAAACTGAGATGCATAAAAATATAACTTCAGAACACCACTGAGTCAGAGCAAAGACTGTCAGCCCAGTATCCTGCATCTGACAGTGATTAATACCAGTTCCTTAGAGAAAAAGCAGAAGAAAGACAGCAGGTACAAAGTGACCTCTGCCTATTATGTACTTTCTGCAGAGCTGCCTGGGAGGAAAGCCTTCTTGAGACAGAGAAAGTTAGCAGCATCGGAACAGAGTTTATCTGATTCCCTTATTGAATATACTGTGTTTGGCTATCTATAAAACAATTTCATCTTTTCATTTTGAATTGCAAAAAAATATATATTGGTTTAAATTTTCTAACCTTCTGTCTGAAAATGTCAGGGATGGGGGGCAGCCTCTATTCTTCATGTGTATCCACGTTTCAGTCCATCTTATCATAAGGATCAGACACCCAAAAATCACACCTCAGATGGAGCCTTATAGAGCACTCCCACCCAAAACAGGGTGCAGCCATGGTATGTCCTCCTCCTCTGGATTTATGTCTGGCTCACTTCTCCACCTAAGAGAGTTCAAAATCTTCTGAAGCATAGTCACATTAGCCAATTCCCTCTGCTGTCCCTATGTGACAGATAAAATGGCCAAGTGACAGTACCTCGTGCTGAGCAAAGAAGAGTCAAGTGCTGCATCAAGAAGGATGTGAACACAGTTTTACCTCTTTAACAAGTCATCTCTGCTATAGAAAGAGCTGAAGTGAGTCCAAATGGAAGCATGCAGAGAGATAACAATCTGTTATGATTATACTTTTCCTGGGGAAACTGTCAATTTCACTGGTGAATCTATATATACAGACACTACACTGCACATGGTACACCTGGAATGAGAACGTCCCAAACCCTTTGCTCTTCACCACCATCATCACAAAGTGCTTGGAAAGTCATGGCACCTGGATGAGTTCAGCCCCTTTCCACTGCTGCCAGCAGTGTTGCACTCAGTACAACTCTGAAAAGAGTCAGCTTCAACTCTCAAGCCACTTCTCTGGGCAAAAAGCAAATTGAAAAGTCATGCAGAATGGAATCGTGGTTTTCTGCTAAGCTGCCTCCACTGCTCATCTTTGCATATCAGCTGGCCACCCAAAGTCAGTGATTATAATATAAAAATAACGTAAATAATTCCAATCAGAATCCAATTCCATCTTTTCTCCCAAATCAAATAGGTTTTTTCTATATTTTCAGCCAGTTATTTTAACATGCCAGCAAACTTGACTCTATGTGAGCAAGCTTCATCATCTCCTTCAATCAGTACTTTTGAAGCATCATAGCTCGCCTCAGATTGTCTACTGCAATTTCTAGATAGGCTGATCTCCAGTAACATCAAAAAGGCAATCTGAACATCATGTTCCTCTCTTTACTTTTCTATGAATCCCATGAAAAATTTGTCTTTTTTTTTCCTGCATGGAGCTTGAGGCTGTTAGACCGCTGAGTGCTATGCCAACCAGCATGATTCCAGCACCTCACAGTGAGTCACTTACGTCTGAGTGATTGTTTCAAAGAAAACAGTGCTGTATACTTCTGAGGCCCATGGCATCTCCTGCTTCTCAGTCATGAGACTCGACTTACAGCTATAAAATATGTGTTGTACACATTTTGCCTTAACTGCAATAAGTAACTCCTCTTTCAACATCTTGAGAATTGGGACTTCCTTAAGGGAAAAAAAAAATTATAGAATGGTTTGGGTTGAAAGGGACATCAGAGATCATCAAATTCCGAGGCCCAGCCATGGGCAAGGACATCTCCCACTAGACCTGGTTACTCCAAGTACCAGTCCAAGCTGGCCTTGAACACTGCCAGAGCTGGGGTATCCACAGCTTCTCTGGGCAGCCTGTTCCAGTGCACTGGGGCATCCACAACCTCTCTGGGCAACCTGTTCCAACACCTCACTACCCTACCCACCCTGATTTTGTTCCTAACATCTAATCTAAGCCTACTCTCTTTGAGTCTGAACCCTTTCCCCTTGTCCTGTCACTACAGTTCCTGATGAATGGTCTAACTCTGGCTTCCCTGTAGGGCCCCTTCAGACACTGGAAAGTTGCCATGAGGTCTTCACTCAACCTTCTCTTCTCCAGGCTGAACAGCCCAAACTTTCTCAGCCTGTCTTAGTAGGGGAGGTGCTCCAGTTCTCTTATCAACTTTGTTGCCTCTTCTGGAGGTGCTCCAACAGCTCCATGTCCTTCTTACATTGGGGTCACCAGAGCTGTGCACAGTGTTCCAGGTGGGGGTCTCAAGAGAGCAGCAGAGAGGGGCAGAATCCTCCCTCAACCTGCTCCTTTGGATGCAGCCCAGGGTTCCTTTGGCTTTCTGAACTGAGTGCACACTGTTGGCTCATGACGAGCTTTACATCAACCATTACCCCCAAGTCTTTCTCTGCAGGGCTGCTCTCAGTCACTTCTCCACTTAGAGTTCTTCTTTGAGGTCATGTTGTTGTAGAATTAGTTTTTTGAGTATGGATATATTCCCCTGTTTTACTGATAGCCATTCTATTCCACCTAGCAGACCTGCAAATCTGAAGGCTGACTTCCTGTCATGAACAAGGAATTCCATGGGATACACAAGTGGTCAATACCAACAGCAGTCAGAGCAGACAGAGTTGTTAAAGCTTGATCCTCTGATCATCTGCAAGGCCCATAGACTGCAAATCTCATTTCTCCTTAGAAGTTTGACTTTAACATGTGCTGCACATAATTAAACACTTCTGATTTCAAATACCACAGCATAATAATCATTAGCCCATGCTAGATTCCTTTTATAGCAACCTCCCTCAGATTTGGACAGCATTCTGAAAAGTGGTAAGCTAAACATTTTCAGCTATCTTTACAAATATAGTGAGAGGAATAATAAAATTACGTTTACAAGCATGAGAGAATTTCCTTTTCAATAATTCCCGGAAAGGCTATTCTTATGGAAGGGATTATAATACAAATAAGAAATGGTATAGACTTAACCCATTTTCTTTACAGTCTTAAGACTGCAATTTTGTGGTTGTAATCTAATGTCATGCCTTTGCTATTAGTAGATTTTCTCCAGAGTCCAAACAGAAGTAGACACGTTCAGAAAGACCTCAGGAATATCCTGTTTTTCTGGCTCCAATTTAAAATATAATTCTCATTAGATTGCCGCTTCTTTTTTATTTGTGGAATTTTTTCCTAGAATTAAATATATTTTGCCTTCAAAAGAAATCCTGTTGCTTTTAAGTGACAGAGAAGTGCTCCTCAGATCCTATTGCCAGAACCAACATTCTGTCATTTCTATCTCAGTTTATTTTGTGATATGATGATCATCTAACTAGAAGTGTGATATTCAAATTCAGCACAGAGGGAAGGAGTGCATCCTCATGGCCTCCCTGTTCTTCATATCCAAAGTCAGCAGCAAGAATACCCATTTCAATGAGAACAAGACTAAATCAGAACATCAGGTTTTGGGCACAGGGATCAAGTCTCTCCCTGTAGTCAGAAGGGTGCCAAACACAAAAGCTGTGCCAATTAAACATTAAACACTAATAGGAGAGAGGAAACCACATACAGGTGTTCTGGGGTTCATCTGGTTTATTTAATATACCAATGTATTTCCACAGGTGTAAGACTGTCTCCAAAGCAACCCAAAAGGAGAAGGCTGCACAATGTCAAAGGGAGACTGCAGGGTTATCCTGTTTTATGAAAGTCTGAAGATTCCCAGACAGCCCCCATGTATGGAGGAATACACTGGCTTCTCCTGATCATGTCCGAGGGCCAACCCCTTTCCCTCCCAACCCATGCCCCTGCTGCATGGAACCGAAGGGATGTCCTCTTCTCTTCCCCTCTCTGCCCCCTCACTTTGTCCTCTCTGGGACAATGGAAAAGGAGCCAGACTGTAAAAAAACCTTCACCTCATAGATATGCAGCTCAACCTTCCTCCAACTCTCAAGCAGATTTTCAAATGAGGTAGGAAAGCAGAGTGTCTTTTCAGCGCCTGGCAGAATTCTGCCCCTTGCTGATGTATTTCTGGGTAGGATGTTTTGTTGGGTTTGGTTTTGGGTTGTTTTTTTTTCTTTTCAAGCCAGTAACAGATGGCTCACCAGTCTGATTTCATCTGGCAATTTCCCTGCTTCTGTATTACCTTCATGAACCACTCCACAGCCACAGTATAGGGCAGTATCAGAGCTTTCTGGTGCAAAATTGTCACATCTATTCAGAATCATAAAGTAAGATACTGACAACAGCAAGTTATCTTAAGTTTCAGGCTTATTTCTTTCCAGGGTTTCCTTCTACATTCAATTCCTTCCTAAGCTGTGAACCATTCAAACTACACTTTTATATAGCTGAAAGCAGATTTGATTAATATGATTTCTTTGTGAAAACCTGAGAAGATTAAGAAGCAGAACATATGCCCTTTCTCAACATGACATTCTCTAACATTATACGAGGGTTTGCAGATCCTTACAGTCATTATATTGTTCCCACTACTGGTATCTAAATAGAGAAAATCCTATCACCAGGAAATAATTTCACTTTCTTGTATTATAGTTTCAATCTCTTGTGCAGGTCAACAAATCTGCAGCTGTGTATCGATTTAATTCTGTAACTAGGCAGGAAAGGCCACATTTCAAGGGAACATTTGCAGATTGCTTTTTCCTTTGTATAACAGGTCTTTTTGTGATGGTCCCTTAGAAAAAAATTAAGATTGGCCAGATGACTTCTATGCTCAGTGAAGCAAAATGCCAAATAAATATGTTTACAGGCACACCAGTTTACTGTTTTTTCTCTATGTATCCCAGAGTGTTACTAACCATGGAAATACTTTCCAAAATCAGTGGGGGGAAAAAAAAATCTGTCTGGTATTGATTGAATATGGTTTCTCATCCGTCTCATGACCTTTTCCATCATATATAATTAGAAATTGAAAAGTCTTAGCTGCGAGCTTGCAGCACTCTCCAGAATACAGATAGAAGGTTTGGTTCAGTACTGAAATACAATGAAAACATGTAATCCATAGATTCTAGGATTTGGCAATACCTGTAGTTGTTGCTCAAAATAATAAACACAGATCATGCCAGAATTTTCAAGCTGATGCAGTATAGTATCAGTAGGTGTCTTAACTGTATTAGCGTAACATCTTGGATTACATTGCACATTGTAGAGGATAAATATAGTTTGCAACCATCCACAGCACAGGAAAACATCAAACCTGTTGATTGTGTGATACGATCTTTGTTACTTGCTGCTGCAGGGATATTTCCATGTCAGAGTCAACATGATTTGCTAATCAGTGGTTAAGGAGATGATTATAGTGGCTGTTTCTAAAAGCATTTCTGAGTCCCTTGAGGTGAGTCAAGCTGCTATTTCTGGAAGTCAGAAATCTTAATCAGCCATATTATCCACAGACTCTTTGCAAGGTTAGGGCAATAGCATTTCCAATTTTGACACCTATACTTTCCTGCTTTTGCCTGGATTTGAAAGGTTTGAATGAATGTCATTATGTACTGCCCCTGACCCTATGTGTACATAAGGAATCAAACCACAGAATCATATGCCTTTCCCAATGTGAAAAGCAGAGATGCTGGTGATGGGACCATAAAAAAAAAAATTAAATTTCACTTTCAGATACAGCCCTATTTCCATTTTGATATGAAAATATTCTAGCAAAGTACCAAACAAGTTGTTATTGAAAATCAGTACTTTTAGACAGATGCTTTCTTTCTGTATGGGGTAGGTCTGCAGCTCAACAGACTGTCAGCAGAATTGTTTGTTGGCCCACTATTTGCCAGTCCTGTATGAATTGAGAAAAGTCTGATTAAGAATGGATAAAATGGCTCTTCAGAATGAAGGATGGTGGATCAGTTCAAATGATAAACAGCTGTCAACCTCTTATGCTTGGTCGCTGTGTGGCTTCTAATGGTCTGCTGCTCATACTGCACTGGACATAACTAAAATTAGCACAGAGTCAGAAGAGAAGCCATTGCACATGATGGGTAACTGAAGAGACTGATCCAATTTCTGAGACTGTCATCCCCTATAGAAATCTTTTCCCACAATTTACATGAGTCCTTGGACTACATGGAGCATGACACCTGATCGACAGGATCTGCCAATCCTGTGCCTTTCAAAAATCATACACACAAACAAATGTTTTAAAACAGCTGACCTTCCTTCATGACTTCAGATACCTCTCAAACCTCTGAGGACTCTGATTAAGCAGTTTGCAAAATATAAATCTCTCCCACTCATTCAGACCATTTCAATGTCTGCTTTGCTTTCTGACTTCTACCAGGCACTCTATCTGTTAGATATAGTACCTGTTCTAGGAGAACAGAGTCATTGAGTCACCAAACAAAAGAGATTTGTACTTCAGTGGTATGCAATTGTCCTGCCTGTGAATTTACACAATGTTATTTCTATTGGTGTCAATTATTTCAAACATAGCTGTGAACTGAAATAACATTTCACAACAGAGTATATACAGGCAGTATTCTAGATAAAGTTCTTTAATTTCTTTTGACCATAAATGTATCTAGGTAATAAAACAATAACATGAGTATCAGACTATCAGCAAAGATACATTTGCAGTGAGGATGAAACATGCAAGAGTGACAATTCATCACATCTGTAAAAATAAATAAATCCCCCAAAACAATAAAAGAGATAAACATGAGTTACTGTTGTTTCTGAAGTCCAAGTCTTATGAAGGAAAAATAAAAATAAAACAAAGAAGGTTCACTTCCAAAAGACATGACACAACGCCACCTTCTGGTTAAAATTTGTGTTGAACACTTACCTATTTACACATGTGCATACTAGATCAGTTTGTGTATGAATTCCCAATAGTCATATAGTTGTTTGGACTAGCAGATCCCAGTATATCCACTATTGAAATTTCTGGAGTAGTCCAGCTGAGACTAAAGGCAGAATCCTGCTACTCAACAGTTAAAGTTCAGTGAAGGTTTGCATCTTTAGACAAGAATCTCTCTATTTCATATCTCTATTTCATATTCTAGCAATGGGTTTTGGCCTCCAATTTTAAAACACTCATTTTTCATAGCATATCAGATTTTTTAATAATGTTTCCTTGTTCAAAGATTTAGCAATTTTGGCAGCAAAAATTTTGTAAAATTAGGTTTTTGTGAATTTTCTCTTGAGAGAGAGAAAGTGTTATTAGAGTCATACAGCCAAAACTTTTAACTCTGCAACATGCAGAGACATTTTCATTACAGCTTGGAGATATGAAGGATTTAAATATTTTCCAGTTTAACCAAAATAAGAATCATTTGCCACTGGGGAAGCCAGCAGCTCTTTTAAGATACATTCAATACCTCTCTCCTCTCCTCTGGTCCTTTTGAACTGCCAAGCACTTTACAATGGTGATAGGATCCAGGTAAAGACATCCTACTGCTTATTAAATTTAATAACTGGAAGAGTTATTACTGGACACATATACACATCAAATTTCTTGAATACTCTTCACCCACGATGAGGGTTTGGCCATTCCTTTTCACTTTTGAAGAAACTCTTGGACTTACTTCAAGATACTGATGTTTTCCCTCAAATCTTCACCCATTCAGGATCATTTGTAAGAAGGGCACACCCATTGTGTATTAGCTCAGTAACCCATCCCTTCAGTTCCAGGCAGCATGGTCCAACAGCACACTGTGGTCTGCAGAAATGCTCTCTACAGAGGAGACAAGCAAAGGCAGAAACTCAAAGAGAACTAGAGCACGGTGAATAAAATTGGTGGTGTTTCCCACTTCTGATTCATCTGCCTATTTCAGAACCTCACTTGCCCCATCCACATTCCCTGTATGCACCATGTGAAGGAGAAAGTGGGAAAAGTGTGCAGAGGAGAGGCAACAGCCACTGCTCCAGAGGAGTAGCACAGGGAAGCTCCATAAATGCACTGGTATGACCACAGTTATTGCAGCATATTTATACAACTTTAGAGTTAGAAAGATCAGAATTGTCCCTGGCGTGTAATAAATTCCTGAACAAGAATTTGAGCTCTCTATATGATATGAGAATAAAGCTGATCAATGGAGAGAATTATTGTATTGTAAAACTACAGCAATGAGGGCACTGCAACAGTTACTAGATATTTATTAAACTGATTTTTCTTGAGGAATTTTAATGAGGATTTCACACTCCATAACCACATGCTTTAGATTTTGTCAGTAAAAATGTTAAATGCTTCTGTTAAAGTAATGTGACACTGCTTTTTCAGTACTGCTCTTTGCAGGGGAATGATATTTTAGCAAGACGAGAGCATGTCTACTTTTTTTTTTTTCAGATGTACTGGGAAGGTTTTCAATTATTTATGTTGTGGCTGAATCCCTCAGTATGCCACTAGACCCAGACAAAAATGACAATGCCAGCCCCATTGTGGAACAGTTGTGGAAATTCCTTTAGCTTTTCATGCATAAGTTTCCCTGTGCAGTCCATGTAGCTGGCAGCAATATTGTGCATAATGCAAAAGAAATGCATATGGTGGGATTAGAAGTGGCAAAATCCATCAGTTTTTATACAGAAAGTTCCAAAGCTGAACTCATTTATTTGCAGTTGTGGCCATTCCATGTTATTGATTGCTATGATTACAGAAAAATTAAGGTTTTGGTTCCCAATGCTTAGATTTAATCTCATGAATAGGGCAGTGGAATTCAAATAAAGAAAATGATCAGTTAAGAGTTTGAAAACTCTGTTTCTATTCCTGAAAAGGATCAGTTAAGAGTTTGAAAACTGTTTATATTCTTGACTCAGACACTGATCTGCACCATGTTCTTCACAGGCTTCATTTTTCTGTGCTTCTCTTTCACTCTTGTCTCGCAGATTATAAGTAACATTTTCAGAAAATATTGTCTCTCATTATGTGCTTCTACTATGCCTTATTTAATGAGGTGCCAAATTCATTGAAACCTCTAATCTTAACTATACTATAAATAATAACATAAAAACCCATAATGCACTGAAATCATCCTTCACAAACTGAAAATTAGAGTTTGTTATCCTAAATTGACATTATTTTCCTGTGCTTCTGACAAAGGCCCTCTGCAGTTGCTCATAGACATGTCCCAGAATTTTCAGACAACATGGCAGTGTTTAAAATGCAAAATGTGAACATGTCTCTCGGATAATCTGTATTAAATCATTCATTGCTGTGGCCATTAAATTATTTCCATGTATATGGCATGGTCTGCCATTCCTGCTTGGATATTTAAGGTAAACAATTACAAAAAAAGTAAGTAGAGCTGTGTGACTTCCTTGTACACAACAACATACATTTAGTTTAAGAAATTAGTGTTTCCACTGATGCTTATGCCAGACAACTGTAATTTATAGCACTGTGGAGCAAAACTGACATTTCAAATTGGGGGTCTAAATTCCTTCTTGATGTAATACTACTATGTTTTATGAGACTACATCAGAAACTATCACAGCCCAACAACAGAAAATTACTATGTGCCATTTTGGGTTTGGAAATGTGCTGTTAAAGGAAAATGTCTTTCTTACTGCAGACTTTAGTGTCTCTCAGTGATGGTGATTAAAGACTTGATTGCACAGACATTTCATGTGAATGGCTCTTCCTCATTCAGTCATGTCAGTGATACCAACCAGATATAGGTATACAATAGATAAATTTGGGTAAAAACCACTCAAGGGAATAAAACCTGCAATATTTTTCCACACCAACATTGGGTTATACTTTTTTAAAAACTGTATCAGGAAATCATCACAAACTAAAATGTGTGCATGTTTGGTTGAAGACAACCTTCAAGAAGAAAAGATAAGTGAAAATTGAACTTTGATAGAGGATGAAAGGGAAATCTCAATGGCCAACATTGAAACAAATAAAAATGCAAAGACTATAGAAAGCAAGAAGTATTAAAGTAGATTAAGATTAAATATGACAGTACATATTTTGCAACAGTTATGAATGAGTCTAAAATGATGAGTAAACTTTCTGCTGTAAACTATAGTGGTGGTTCAGGAGCTTTACATGAGTCCATGCTCTGCAAATCTCTCACTAGAAGCTGTCCTGCCTTTAAAGAGACTCTCAGAACCCTGACAAAGGTTGATAGACTCTGAAGGTAAGTCTGGGTAAAGACCTAATGCAAATATATACTGCACACATCATAGAAGGCAGCATAGGATCAGGGCCTTTAAATTATAAATGGCTTAGGACAGGTACAGATCATGTCAGGTGTCCTCTGGGAAGTAGCTCGTGGCTGACACAATAAAATGGCAATGAGTAGTAGTGATGGTGTCAGGTACTGTTCATCTGTGAAAATACCTCCAGCTTTACAACAGGAAGATGCATTTTGCTACATCCCTATGCATGGCATAGCGGAGGCCACAGGACCAGCCCTCCACGTAGTTCTAATCACAGTGACCACACCCATGAATGTAAAGAGACAGGCCCTGGATGAAGCAGTGGTCTGCCCACAGAGAGGGTGCAGAATGCTCTCGTGGGCTGGGCGTCGTTCAAGGCATAAGGAACTGAAGGCAGGATGGCAGGAGTGAAGCCACCGTTTTGAGTGGGAAGACAACGGGTGCAATGGATGCCATACCATTTGGTCTTCGGGTGAAAGGATGGGTTTTAGCCTATGTTATGTACTTGCCAAGGGGTTTCTGTGAGAGAAGATCATCACTCATTAGTGACATAGCAGCAGTAAACCAGCACAATACCCAAAAGCAGTGCTAGACATCTGCTGCTCCAAGGGAAGGTGGAAAAGGAGACTTGGCTCAGCCAGAAGTACCATGCATGGGGGAGAGGAAGTCCTTGCTAATAATGTCTGTGAGGACTAACATGTTCTCTGGCTTGTGCCACCTCCTGACCTCACAGGTATCCAGCTAGAGGAAAAAAGCCATAGCAGCTCTGGCTCATAGTCTGGGGCTTCACAGTCTCATAGGGAAGCTTCCTTTGCTTGCAGCTCTCCCTCAGATCAACTTGCAAATAAGCATGTGGGGAGCTCACTCCTCTGCATGGTCAAGTGACGTTAGAGACAGCATTTCATTTGTGAGGGCCTTTTGGCAAGCACCCACTGAAGTGAATGATTATACAAAAAGTCAGTTATTCTTCTGTTAAAATAAACTCCTTTTTTTTTAAAGGAATCAACAAAGCAAATTTTTCGTAAAGTCATTAAACGAATTTTAGTTTAAAAGAATTTATCAGCACTGAAGGATTTAAAGGAAGAGAAGAATTAGGGAAGCCACAGCCAGTTAAAAAGAAGAGAAGAGAGTGGGGGAGAAAAGGGAAACTGATTTTTTCTGTATGTTTTCCTTAAGCTGAGGAAGTCAAAACGATCATGAAGAAGAAAAGAAAAATGTGGCATCTGCATTAATTGGCATTAAGCACTTAAAACAAGAAGCTTCAATAACTGTAAATTTAAATTTTTGAGCTTCTCCTTTCTATCCTTCCTCATTGATATTCGTAGGGCAGTAACCACTATTTGCAAACAAAGATGAAAAACAATATTTACTCTTGCTAGAAAATGCAGCTATAATTTATTATGAATGCACTCAATTTACTGTGAATCATTTTGTAAAACTTTCACAATATAACCCAAACAAGAGCTAGACAAACAAGCAGGGTTTTTTTGGTCCAGTCACTAAAGAAAAAGAAAAACAAAATATAATCAGTTGAGTTTGAATCAAAACAGACATTTTATGATTTTTTGAAAAATAGGGACTTTTTTAAGAATTAAGCTAATTTTAATGACTTTTGCTTTCATTTTAGAACCTTTCTTTTTCAGTGAGTCATTATTAAATACTAAAGATAAGTTTATTTAACAAACATCGAAAGAAAACATTCTAGCATTCCTAAAATTTTATTTTGCTTCAGAAAATTCAGGAATTAAATTATTCTTTTTTTAATATAATATCTGTTTTACTCTTTATTCATACAGTTCATTTAACTGCAGGTAATTCATACTTTAAAGCAATTTCAGTCCCCTAAAAATGCTGGTTTATACTGTTACCCCAAAATTCACACAATTTCAGTAAAAAACAGGAGCTACTTCCTATTTGTCTGGAGTTCAAGTCTGCACCTGAAGACTCAGGATATACTTTGAAAATGAGTGTTTATTTGTTTGGCTTGGCCTGACTTTGCTTGGTTGAGTAAATCCAGGCCAAGTTCCAGTAGATTCTGGAGTGACTTATATGTTTGACTGGAAACTCCTGAATGTCTTTCTGAGGGGTTTCATGCTGAGTGCTAAAATCTCTCAGCAAGTGAGAATGACTCCATCAGTCAGGGCTACTGGCTCTGAAAGGTCCCAAGCATAGGACAAGTTCATGCAGATCTTCCTGTGGTACAGACAAAATGGAGATTTATCCCCTCAAATATTAGGATTCAGAGCTAGGCTATACCTACCAGAGGTGGCCTGATAAGAAGTCAGCCCTTAAGGCTGCTATTAGAGTGGGGGAAAAAAGGGAAAGCATGCTGCTGGGAATGTATATCCTCCCTCTGCCCCCAACCCTTGCAACTGCTCCAGACACCTCAGCAGAAGCAGAGTGTTTCCAAGCTATGGCAAGGGAAAGCAGGCACAGGCACACAGCAATGATGGTAGGTGCCCCTGAGGAACGTTTGGTTCCACATCCTGCCCCTAGCAGTGGCCAAGAGAGGCTGGGGAAGCACGTGAATGAGGGCAAGCATGCAGCAATGTCCCCCTGGCCTTGAGCACTCTATGAGCTCCAACGCTTTCTGAGCCAAAAACAGCATCTCTGTGTTCTACATCCTTCAACGGATTCTTCTCCTGTGGATTTATCTAATTCCTTTTGAAGCCATGTAAACTTCCAGCATCCTCAGACACTTGTGCTAATGCCATCAACAACATAACTATGCTTTCTGTGAAAAATCCCTACTATTTTTGTCAAACCTGCTATTCCATGCCCCTATTTGTGCTACCTCCCTACTCACCATTTGATTTCTGTTCCCTCCTTCCTTAGGCAAATATTTTCCTACTCAGGATACTAAGTTTATGTAGTCAATCTTCACCTGGAAACTATTTTTCTAGCGTTGAGCATCCTATCAACCTTTTCTAGCTCTGGTCCACCCTTTCAGAGAGGCAGGGGATAAGAACACATGCAGTCTTCAAGATATATCTAACTCACAGACTTACAAAGTACTTTCTATCCTTCTCTTAATAATTCCAAGTGTCAATTCCAGAGTCAACCCCAGGTGCATCAGTTTACATCTTCCTACATGGAACGGTATCTGCTATTTTTTCATTCAGCCAGAACCTTAAGACACTTTCAAAACTACCCTGAATTGCTGTTTCATAAAGCTGTGTCACCTCATTTTGTTGACTCCCTTAACCAGATCTATATGTATTTGAAAGCACAGAGTTCAGCAATGATCTCTGTGGGTTTCCATGCATCAACCAGGAAAGCCAACAAATCAACCTTTTATTTTATTTATTTCTACCTCCAAACTTTCTATTTAGATATGCTAGGATGCTTCCTTTCGTGCCACAGCACTTTATTTCCTTAAAAGCATTTGATGAGAACTTCCTCAAAATGTTTCCGAAAAACCCAGTAAAACATATCAACAGGATTTTCCAGTCCAATGTTGACTGATTGTTGGCTGATTCCTTCAAAGAAATCTACAGTTTTTAAGAATAATTCCCTATGTAAACACAAGGCTTGGGTCCTACCTAGTAAATCATAGGTAACTGTGTTGAGTGATTCTGTTCTCTATGATAACAATCACATTTATATTTGCTCATTGTTTCTATTCTTTATTACAGCTACTACCAATTTGCTAAATGCACTTATCAGATTTGCTAAGATTTATATATCCTCAACTCCTGCATCAAGTCTTTTTTTTTTTTTAATTGCATCATTTTCTTTTCATAAGCAAGGGGGAAGTTTTGGAAGACTGGATGCCAAAATTAATAGTTCACTCCTTTCATAGCTAACTTCCTATATAACTCTTAAGTGAGCACCACATGCTTGGCTGATTTGTTGCTATTTCTAGTTTTAAAAAGTCCAACTTAAACTATTTCTAACTTTTGTTACTTATTTCCTTCAAAGACCTCTTTTTCGCCAACACTTAAGTTTATAACAGATGAGATGTCCCATTCAAAAATATTTTGGAGCAAGAATCCACCTAGCCTCCCTAGTGAATACAGCTTCAAACGTTTCATTTATTTTTTTTTCTGCTTTTACAGTTGCATCACAATGCTTTAAAAATCATTTTAAACTCTTCAGCAAGAACTCTTTAGCAAGCATTAACCAAGTTGGCTTGGTATTGTGTTACTGTCATAATCTGTATTACTGCCATAAGTTAACACAAAAAGGGGGGGGAGGGGGAAGGAATATAAAAGTAATAGATCCATAAGTTATTCCTCAAAAATAATTATTTATTTCTTAATGTCTTATGATGAATTGGATGATAGTAATCCTGATTTCAAAGTATTTTTTATAACACATCAGAGCTATTTACACACAGCCACCAAGAGCATGAGGACAGGCCAACCTGCAGTGAAACAACCAGGAAGGATTTATGGAGTGCAGTGCACTCTCCTCAATACCCTTCCCCTCCTCCTTCTTTTGAGGGAATACTGAAATTGGCTTTTTGCTAATCAAGGAAAACTGATATTTTATCATCTTTACCTTCCCCAAAGCATTTGTGAACTCTGAACCACAATCTGGTCCCTTTTGTTTTATTTGCATAATATGACAATTCAGTATAAATATTCTCTGACTCTTGCAATCTCAGTTTAAGACAGAAAATGGGGTAAAAGTATAGATTAGATATGGATCCACCTAACTTTGAAGTTGTATTTATGTTAAACATTAGTGAAATCAGAATCCTTTATTTGAAGCAGGAGTTGATAAAGCAAAAAAGGAATAGCAAAAAGTAGATTCAAAGAGTAAAATAAGCAATGTCTACACATATTTGCTTAGGCAAGTGTGCTTCCCACCACTCAGAGCCAAAGACATTTCCCTCCTCATCAAGGCTGTCCCAGGAAAGAAACCCAGCTGTGTGATCTAGAATGATGCATTGCCCAACCTGAACGTTTTGGGGAGTGATTCAAGGTGGTCAGAGCCTTCTTGCCACAGAAAGGCCAGACAGTGACAGGAACTGGGGTTATGCCTGACAGCCATAGCTCCCGTGTAGCTTAGGCATAGAAATGACTCATCATACCTTCCATCAAAAGCAGGATTACCAACCACTGGTGTAGGAAAAAGACAACAGTCAGCATGTGGCACCTGTGCCTGTGCAGCTTACCTGCCACTCACACACAAAGGGGCAGCTCTTCTGTAACAGGATAACAGCTTGACAGTGGAGGAAAGTGTCTTCTATTGTGGGTCTAAGGCAATCCCAAATTCAGTCATTTATTTTAAGGTCTGAGTTTGGGCTGAAAGTCAGTATCAACCTTTAGCCTAAATACTTTCAAGGGAAAATGCTGATCTAGTTATCTACCAATAGAATAGTAAGCTTAATGAATTTTTCTTTCTAAAGAAAACCCTAGAAGGTTTTGAAACTGTCAAAACTTTTTTTTTTTACTTTTTTTCCCCACAGTTTTTAAAATTTCAAATGTGGAGTTATTTGAAGTATGAAAAACAAAAAAATCCAAAACCTATAAGGTCAGAATTGAAATCAAGAATGCTGAACCTATGGCAATATTTCAGCTAGTGCACTCTGCTTACCCATTAGATTATATTATTCCTGTTTAAAAATGCATTTTGATTTTTCAATCTGTTTTTAGACAAGAAGAGTTTTTGAAATAGTGGAAATTCACACAGACCAGGCAAATTGATTCTCTTCCCAATTCCAGCTAAAACCTAAGTTCAGAATTGTCCATCATCCTGTGATATTTTTGGCCACAGATTAACAAGTCATATAGAGCAGAGGACAGTCTTGTACTTTGGGCATTTTGACAGGTAGGAAACACACAAAAGAATCCTGAAGCTAAACCTTGAAGTGATGCACACTGAAGTGTGTATTGTGTGTTCACAGCACTCTGGTATCGAACTTTATTTAAATTCAGGAGCTGAAATGTGACCTTGGTGAACAGGGTGGAAGTTTTGCTAGAAAGTTAGCTGGGACCTGGATCTGACCTCAAATTTCTGCATAGAAGTGGCATTGATTTGAGGGTTTGCATCAGCAACACATGTTTTATCAAAGCATCCTATCTCACTTTCATCCCACTGCTGCTGCCCCTGCTGTTACCATGCTGACCCCTTGTTCACACCACAATATCCCTCTGAAACTGAGATTTGAGTTCAGGATTTTACCGATAACTTTCAAAGTTCTTCAAGCCTTGACCCCTCTGTTCTTGCACAACCTGGTCCACATTTCTGCTTCCTTTCGTAACCTACTTTCTGTTTCTCATTTATCTCCACTGTCCCATCACCTTTTAAGTTGACTGTGTCAAAATATGGTGCTTTTTCAGAGTTGACCCCAGTGTGGTGGAACTCCATTCCTCTTGAAATCTACAGATTTGGGAGATAAATTCCCTCCCTCTACTTCTCCAAGACTTCGACGGCCTGTCTCATAGGGTACAAAGTGTGGTCAGGCCATGTAATACAGCTTTCATTTCTCCCAGACCTCCTCCCTCTTCAATTTTTTAAAGTTAAGGTCAAACTATGTAAAAGAATCAGAGCTCACAGCAGAATAATTGGAGTCATCTGAGACTCGCACAAAGGTCATGTAGGTTAGTGCTTCTGAGGAATCTGTGATAAAGCGGTGCCTGAGAGGTATTTGTGATCCAAGCAAATATTTCTGCTTAGTGCAATTTATGGGAGAATTTTAAACAAATTCTAATAAGGACAAAGACCTTTCTGCAGTGCTTCTTATCATAAAGTTTATGAATGTTGTGTCCAATACTGGACCTGCAAAGTTCATGTCTGCTTGTTTTCCTGAAAAATATTCATTGTAGTTGTTGTTACTACCTCTCTGCTACTGAAAGCTTTCTTCCCACATAAATAACTTGAAGACACTTCAAGTATCTTTAAGAATTCATTCCTCCTTTAACATATTGCTTTTTAGAAGGGCATGCTTTGATTTTGAGAGACATATGAATTAACTGGGAAAATGATAATTGCAACACCTTATTGATTAAGCTTAGAAAAATCCTCTAGCTTCCACTCACATAATTTTCTATTTCAGAAAACCTGGAAACAGCTGCATTGCTCACAGGTTTCTTAAACTAAAAAACTAAAAAATGTCCTTCAATATTTTTCCTATATAACAACAACTTTTTCATTACTGTTCCAGGCTATTTTATCTTGGTTATGGATTTTATTATAATAATTAATCACACCAGTCAAGCATGTTTCTTTATGAAGGTGTTTCTTCCTGTGAAGCATTGTTCACATCACTGCAGATTCTTGAATGAGGGCTCCAGTACGGTTAGCCTTGAGGGTGGCTGTAGAAGATTTTGTAAGTAACCCAATTATTTATTTTGGTTAAGCAAGACTTAAACATTTGTGAGAACAAACTCTAAGAATATCTAGAGTGTTCTGCTGCTGCCCTTACCAAAATGTAGTTTTCTGTATTTTCGACAAAACTTTATAGAGAAGATTGAAATATGGCTCAGGAATTAAGCATGTAACTTGTGGGGCTAAATTGCTATGGAGAGGAAGTGGAGACCCTGGTGTGGATGAAGACCTTGACCAGATTAGCTTGGGGGTTTGTAAAAACATACATACAAAGAGACAATACATTTGTGCTCTAACCTTCCCTTAGAAATAACAGTGTGTTTTTATTTCTGTCAGTGAACACTTCTCACCCAATGCCAACTTGTCATTGTATAAGTCAACTTGAGACATTGAGAAAAGAAGCAGACAGAGGAAATTTTATCTCTTGCATTCAGACTTCTGTGGAACTCTGAAAGTAATAAAAAGCAACAATTAGTAATCTCTGTTTTGCAAAAACAGAATTCAAACTTCTGTTTCAGCATTTTTTAGAACTCAAGCAAAAAAGCACTTTCAAGTGTATATTTGGAAAATCAGCACTCTTTCGTTCTATTTACAGTTCACCTTTCCAGCTGTGCAGTGCCCTGACTTGTGTATGCCATTTCAGGGCAGACAAATGTCCACAGTGATACAACAAAGCTCAAACTTGCATTGAACTTTATCAATTCGTGAAGTCTCTCAGGCTCAGGTGATTTGGACCTTTAAAAGAACCATTCAGTTAAGCCCTGCCTTGGCAAGAACAAATACTTGATAAATGTTTATCGCTTCATACCACACTTCTCTCCTAAGCTGACTGCCATGTCATCAAAACTTCATCAAAAGTTCCACCCAAAAGTGGATGGAATTCAGAAAAGTGACTATATCAAAAACATGTGGTGTTCTGCCAAAGAGAATGATTCTTCACCAGCTCCTCACAGTAGGCTTTTACTTTACAAGCAGAATTAAACACTGCTCCCAAAATCTGTTTTCTGCATAGTTTACAGACCTTTTCAGTGATACAAGATTGTTGGGTTTGCTAACCCAAATATATGAGTTGTAAACATTCCTCAGGAGTGCAGTGTCCCACAGCATAAAAAAGGGAATTCTTTTCCCCCACTCTTTTCCCGATCTTCTGAAGTGTAACAGATGGTTGTTATTATTTCTCCTTTTGGTTTCTATTCCTTTTATCTTTACCCAAAGTATTTCACCACCGCATATTTGTACTGTCAAATTGCACCATGGTGGAATTATGCACACTTCTGGAATGTGGGATGATCTCTTCAGTTCTTCAGCCTTCCTACCACTTCCAAATAACTCCTCACTTTTGCTGACATTCTGCTTCTGAGAATCATCTTACAAATTACATACTTTCTCATTCTCCCTAAATGACAATCTCTGCCATTTAGGAGCAGCTTTCAGTTCTATTTACTTTCAGTTTTCCTTACTTTTAATTTCAAAACATCTGAATATTAAAATACTTGTAATACACAATGTCCTTTACCAAAAATTTGATACCAGAGAGCATCTCAAGCTGGACAAAAGGCATATCCCACAGTACTTCCAATGCTAAGTCACCACCAGGTTTGTCATTGCTTTGGTACCTTGTTTTCTTCCTCCAGACATAATCCTGCAGAGCTGAAAATTTTTCAGATATATCTTTCAAACTTTCATTTCCCTCTTTATGAGATCATGACTGAAGATCCCATTTTCATATGGGCTCTTCAAACAGTAAAAGATATCTTTAAATTGTTATCATATTGTGTGATATATATTTAAGCATTACTATGGAAAAAATTTAATTAAAACCATGGTCTGTTTGTAACTCCTGTAGCAAAAACATCAGCTGGCACTTGGTTAGCTAAACATTGGTCTCCATTTATACTATTCTACTATAATGATGCACAATTTATTGTCAGACTCATTTGTTCAGTCTGGCTATGATTAATTTCACAAATTTCATCATTATTCAAACAGATCTTCCACTGTACATAGGCTTAATATTGTACTCCTATCATACTTGTTAAATAAGCTAATGTACTTCAGCACAAATATTCTCTATCAGTTGCATTTACAATACAAGACCATTAATTCTGAGTAATAAAGCAAGATACATTTTATTCACATCTTACACTCTTATGAAGATAAACATGTTTATCAAAATTCTTGTTATGGTTTGTGTTTGTGGGATGGGGTTAAAGAAATGACAAATTCACTTTGAAAAAAATATTTCTTCAGAATGCTTTACCCTACTTGTGGTCCCAAGAGCAATGCCTTCAATATGCTAGAAAAGATTTCTATATGGGCAACAAGAGTACAAGTTTTAATTTGAACAAAACAGGTATTATAGAAGAAGCTGCATATGAAAGCAGCAAGAAACCTTTGAGGTTCAAGAGGCCCTTATTATGTTCCTAAGCAGCCTGTTTAGCTCTGGCACAAAAAGTAATTTATATACATTTAGTCTTCTTTATTTTCGTAGGACTAATTGTTTCTTCCTGTTGCATTTTTTCCTCTGTTGCTACTTTCTCCCTAGTGCAGTTTAACCTCTTTGTAACATATAGTTACAAAAAATTGCTTGCAACATTAATTTCAAAGACATATCTCAACGTCCTTTGAAGGTGGCTTCAGTTCAGTATCTGCAGCATTTCTCTCCCATTGAGATTTCCCCCCAAATTTAGTTAGCTATTTTTATCAAAGAGGAGTGGAACTGCTGACAGTACAAAAAGCAGAAAAGGCAGGGTCTCACAAATGTGAAAAGGAACAGATAAGTGATGACAGCCTGACTTGTGGGTTATTGTAAATTGTATACACTTCTGCTGGAAATTATGTTTCTATCCAATAAGTATCAGAACATCCTTGCTACTCTATCTTTACTTACACAGTTCAAATGTCAATATGGCTAGCTCAATAAAGGACCAACGTGGCAGGTAAAAGAGGCATCTAAAAATGGTCTCATATCAATGAATTGATGCAAAACTTAGATTTAAAAATTAGATAATCCAGAGATGGCTGGATTATTTGTGTGATTAAGATCTCACTGAAGCTGGGAGGCTGAGAGCAGAATGTAGTGAGTGACAATCTCTAATATGAATGACCTCCCAAGCAATTCATAGAGGACCATATTATAGAAAAGAAAATATTCTTTCCCAAAGTTGTCAGCCTTCTGTGCTAAACTCAGGTTTGTAAAAAGAAGCTGAGATTTTTTTTCTTTCTTACACTTCCTTCAATAACACACAATATTTCTGTAATTCAAAATTCCCTCTTTACTTTGATACTGATTGAAGCAGAATATGATCTAGTTTCCTTCTCCTCTAGTAAGCTGGTTTAGATCTGCTGCACAGAAAACAAACCATAAAAATGTGGTTTTGTCAGTTTTATGCAAGTAGACAGGACTGAAAGACATGTGGGGTTAAAGGTTGAAACACTTTCAATTCATCATCCAGCCCTAGTTCTCAAGTATTTGACTGTTCAATTTTGCAAGCACAAGACAGCAATTATATGTGGAAATTGAGAAATTAGAAATTTATCAAGCTCAAGTATTTGTATAAGGGCACAATTTCAGGGGAAAAAATGTGTATAAGGTCATATACAAGGATTGCAATTTGTTTGAAGGTGTCTCTGAAAAATACAGATCTGTTAAACGTTCGCTGACCAGAACCCCTATATCTGTATGTGGGGGGCAGTGGTTCTTAAAAATGCCCTTTAAAAAGATAAGCATTTCTCCATAACTTTATAGATAGTGAACTTTTTTTTTTTTTAATATGTGGTGCCTCTGAAATTCTCCAAGAATTATTATTATCCATCTCCATAGGGATATAAAGTAAGTGAAATTTACTGAGTTGAACATTCCACAAACATATAAAATGAGTATTTAAGCTCTGAAAAATTTGTTCACTACGAACAACTACTAGGTTTTGCTACATTTAAAATAATAATCTTTATATGGGGCTTGATTTTCAGAATAGTCTCATTTTTAACTTAGAAGAAACTGCTGCAATTTTCCAAGCAAAAATTTGCACAACTGTGTTATTCATGGCTGATCCTCCTTCCAAAAATCAAAAGCAAAAGAATGACTCACCTGAAGATGAGATTGAAACTATCCCTTTTTTATTTCCATTTCTTCTTCTTTCATTGTCAGCTTTCTCACTCTTCCCTTGATCCACAGGTGAAACCAACTTGCAAAGTTTTCTTCCTGCTCAGATGTGAGTGACTAGCCCCATGAACAAATAATCTATAGGATACAGCTCCTACAGACTGAAAGCCAGACTGTTAACCAGGGACTCCAGTTCATCAAAGCCTCAATTCTGCTTAGAAAAAATGCAGCAAATTTATACCTTGCAATTTAATTAATTTATTTATTCATTTATATATATTTATTCATTTAGACCTTGCAATTTAAACAAGATATTGCAAGTTCATTCAGCAATGCTTGCTGAAAGCTGATGAGCTCTTTCTAAAGACAAAAAGACAAGTAGATACTTATAAGCTAATTGTTTCTCTACTTATCTTCAGAACACATGTCATGGCCATGTGGAACACAGGACTGTGGCAATCCTTTTAATAGGAGCTGTAAAACCCCAAACCTTTTAATTCATTTTACCCAATTAAAAGACTTCTTTTTGAATCAAAGAATCTTCTGTGGGATGGGAATTTTAAGAGCTGACTCTCACTTTCTGGAAAGTTAAATTGTGCATGAAACTTGCAAAGTTTGCTTGTAGTGATTAGAAGCCAGTGTCCATATTCTGTCTCATATACTGTCTGTGCAAACCAGGAACCAAAGTGTTGCTCCTGGCTTTTTTTTTCATTGTCAATATCACTCTCTTGAAAAGCTAGGATGAAAGCTGTTGCTACAGATTTAGGAATGGATGGTGAATTAAGTAGAAA
The DNA here is from genome assembly GCA_013397155.1 of Irena cyanogastra. Lineage (NCBI taxonomy): Eukaryota > Metazoa > Chordata > Aves > Passeriformes > Irenidae > Irena > Irena cyanogastra. The sequence goes on along the minus strand of VWZV01005348.1, from coordinate 110,380 downwards.
TAGTTACAATTAAATCTGTTTACAAAGTGACCGTGCACAACTCTCTAGGAAGAGCTGTCACTGGCCCTCAGAAAGAATAGAAAGCCAGTTCCAAAAAGAAAATTTGGGAATGCTTTGAGGTTTACCAAAATCACATTCTTTTTAAAGTATGTTTATACATTAGAAACAGTGTTCACTTAGAGGTAGGACAATGCCCTACTTTTGTATCAGCAGAAAGTCCCAACACAGTAGTAGCTCTACAATCAAAATTCCCTCTGCCAGTGCTACTTCTTTCACTCAGGGCCCAATGTCTAAGGAATACCATCAGAAGACATCTGGAAATATTAACTGTGTCTGCCTTACATGAATTATGCCAATAAAACCTTTTGCATTTCCTTGACTCCAGAAGAACAGCAGAGGAAGGAAGGCAGGAAGGCCAGAAGGCAGGAAGGCAGGAAGGCAGGAAGGAAGGAAGGAAGGAAAGAAGGAAAGAAGGAAAGAAGGAAAGAAGGAAAGAAGGGATTCCTCTGGAAAAGAAGACGAGCCCAGTATTCCAGTATTTGTCTAGCATCCAACCATGCTGCAATGAGGAGTGGGATAGTTTGTTTTCAGAGAAGGCATAGATTAGGCTGGTTTCAGTCTCTTATCAAAGTTTCTACTGACTATTCTGCTGCAGAGCATGCCCCCAGCCACATGTACCCCAAAATGCAAAATCAGGCGCAGAAATAGTATTTTACAAAAGGAAGCAAAGTTCTGCTGCAATTTTGAATAATGAAAATTCAAGTAGCAACACTACTCAATTAGAATAGTTGTAACTGGAACATAAGTGAAAACTTAAGAGCAGTTTGGATTCTCATCCTCCTAGACTCCTTCAAAGTAACTTGCTGAGGGAGTAGTGCAATGCTCTAAAGGTAATTATCCTGGTAAAAAAAGGTGAAAAAGTTTCAGCTACTTGCCATGTTTTTTCAGATTCATATTTCATTTTGGATAGCTGAGGTACAGTGAAAGCAAAGACAAAGAGAAGATGAAAAAAGTTTCATTACTAAAAGGATATTTATTTTAGCCATCTTGATTAGCCTTAGTTGTTATGTCAAACAATTTTTATTCTGTTTATGGAATATAACACCTCTATAGGCCAGATGTTCAAAATGTGCCTGAACTCAGTGTCTAGTTATTCAAAGCAAAATCTCTTGCATGAACCCTTTTTCCTGTTGGCAGTTGACAGCAGAAGTGATTGAAAAGGCCTTTACATCAATCAGGTTATTAAAAAAAAAAAGCAGACACAAATGGAGCACAGGACTTCTGGGTTTAAAAGCTGTTATTTGTTAACACAAACAGTAGCTGACAAAAGAGCACATGAAAGTGACTTCAGCATATATGAATGGAGATCACACTAAGTCTCTGAAAATTTGACCTTCAGTAAATTTGCAATACTTATTTCTTACGCTACCTGAACAGTGTTGTACTTGTTACATATTAACAACCTAGATTTAATGATAATTGTGCCTGATAGTTTAGGTATTTTTATCTTCCAGAGCTCTAGATTTAGGGCCAAGTCAGTGCTGGGGATCCTTCGATTGCACTGGAAATCTCCAGTGAATATTTTTCCCTCATTCAGTGAATATTCATCCCTCATTATGCACAGTGAAATTCCATTACTATCAATACTGGTTTGGTGTGTAGAATACACAATACAGATCTATACTGAAGTTCAAGAATCACAATTTTGCTTTCTGTATTAAACTTCAGCTCTTTTATTGATTCTTTTTCTGCCCACTCTCCTCAAGGATAAAACTAAATTGCTTGCAGACTTCATTATAAAACTATAAATTGGGGGTAAAAGAAAAAATCAATTCTTAAACCTGTAGTGTTTAATATGTCAAACAAACAAACATTCCCCATTTCCCTATGTCTTATTTGCTCATTTCGTAAGACACACTGAAAAATAGCCTTAGAAAGGTAAAAGTGAAATATTGTCTTCTTTCTAGGGAATAGAATCCACAAGTTTAAATCATTAAACTATAATTATACTCTGAACATTGGAAGGATTTACAGTAAAAATATCAAGTTGAGATTAAGTCAATAAAATTAATCACTTGTAACCCTGAAGGAGCAAAAGGGTTGAAAAATGCTACAAAATTGAAAGCTACCATGAGCAAAGGGACTCAGGGAATTCATTTTAATTTACCACAGCCAAGTTCAAATACAAGCTGTTCTTTGTTATCCAACCCGAGGTATTATTTTTCATACAGATGCTCACATCTGACCAAGCCATAATCACACACTGTAGAGCTTTCTTTATCTGATTGTAGAAGTTTCCTGTTTTAGCTATATATTAACAATGAACTGCATATGGATGGGGTGGTGTCACAGGGTGTACTCTATTCTGCTCACCTAACCACATCTATCAGTGTATTAAGTGCCTTAAAGCTGGGACTTGAGCTATGGGCAGTAAACTTAGCCTTCAGGCACTATGGTCTCTCTCTTACATGGGCCTAACAGACATTTTATACTGTGAATTCTTCACTTCTCTAGCAGCACAGACAGCTCTCCTGCAGTGGTCTAGGAGAAGGATATGAATTGCAATAAGCTTTTCTGTCTCATCTGGGTTTAATGATTGACCATGCTGTCTAAAACAGTTTCTCAGGGGCAGTACATTCACTTTGGGGTGCAGTCCTCTCCACCCCAAAAGGAATGTACTGCCCACGAGAAACTGTGAACAGCAAATGTGGCCATGTCCCTTCCAAGGATCCACATGCTCTGATGATGGGCAGAGACTTCTTCATAGAAATTATCTAAGAAATGAGGTGTGAGTATAAAAGGTTGAGAAGGACATAGGAAAGGTTGTGTTAAGGACATGTCATCAACCCCCTAAGGAGTAATTTGTAATTTGAATAGAATACACTTTCACTTTTGGATCTGAAGTGACCTGGTACATCTACTCTGAAAATCAAAATGTATATGTGAACTGTGGGACTGTGCACTATGGTTGAATTTTGAGTGCAGAGATTTAGGTTCTTCCTCTAGCCCCAAGAAAGTTAAAACCAATTAATGAGATCTCTTTTGCCTTACTGTAGCCATTTCTATCCACTTCAGGTATTAGGCATCTGATTTTACAGCCACAAAAGTGGGGACAGCTGTGTTTGAAGACTTGGAATTAATGGAGAGAATTGCTTAATACATGATGTAAAGTAACACTTCCAAGTGAAATCAACCAAATTTCAAAAGTTTTTTTTCAATGAGTGCTTTGAAAAACTACCAACTCAGGAACTATTTATGTTACCAGAAATAGTGAAGTAGGGGCTGCATGAAAAAGTATATATATGCCATTGCCCATTCATAAGCAAAATCCAACATCAGAGCCAGTATTTGCAGTGAAACAGTTTCAGTGAGAATATAACCCGTGATAATGCAGCTCCACATGATTGGCCTGACGTGGCTTTCTTTCCAGAATATTTGCAAGAATTTGCTGAAACCTTTGTTTATTTACAAGATTTCCACCAAAGCTAGTGTAAATAGACATTTTTCAAAAACTATTTCCAGAAACATATAGCGGCCATCTGCAGGCAAGTTTATTTCTGAAAAGACATTTATGAATTTACATCCAACATAAATAAAGAACTGTTAGGCAATTAAGCTGGAAAAATGTGCATTTTTCAGACAGAAAATAAACATTTGTTTCCAGCCAGTTGATGTACAAGTACCACAATTTAAAATACGAAAACATAACTTTCTGCACCCAATGTTGAGACTGACTTTCTGCTTTAAAAATAGAATGTCTAAGTGTTCTTGATGATACGAATTTTTTTAATTCTTCTCCATGTGGAAGATGATAATCTTACACATGATTTAAAAGTGATCTTCACTTAAGCTTTATTCTTACCATATATGCAAGACCTTCTTAATGAACTGTGCCCTGCCACACTTTTTCAGGCAAATGCCTGTTTCAAGTCAAAGAGAATTTTGCTTGACTGTCCTTGAAAAAAGACTGTAGGACTAAATGTAGTTCTTGGAATTATTTACCTATCACCTAGGGATAAAAGTGAAAATGGAACTTTATTTTAGGCTGCAAATTCTCAGGTAGAAAGCACGGAAGAGTACTATAGTTTTGCATCAGTCACTCTATTGCAAAGATAATTTTGCTAGCAATCCCCAGTTTTCATTACTTTCCTCTGCTAGTACCTTTGGCCTGAAACATTTTTCCCTTGTTTCCATCCTCACTGATGTTCCCTATATTTTATACTCTACATATTTGAAGAATATCCAGCTATTCCTTCAAATATACAAGACTTAAAATAACGTAACAATATTTATTTAGCCAAAGATCTGATAAGATATCTTTGGAATACGTTAGGCAGAAACTATTTGGCTTTAAAATACTACATGTAGCATCTGTGCAGCTCCTTGTGAGGAAACTGATAGATTTTGTCATAGAAGAGTTGTGAAAGAAAAGAATGAGATAGTTACAAGCCATACTATTTTCTAAGGTATATATGAGGTCTTGGTCCAGCAGTAGATCAGAAGATGACTTTTCTTATCTATGTAAAATCTCACTAGCATTATTAATAGGAAACTGCATTGATACATTTCTTAAAATTAGTCTTAGAGTTACACAGGCTTGGGTATTCTTCTGGGATTACAAAATGAGTGACCAATGAGGAATGTGACACAAGGTTGTTAATTTTCCTTTGCCTGGACTAAAACTGCATTTCTTATGCACAGGAAAAATGAGGTGGTACAAATGTACTAGTTGCTAAAGGAAAAAAAAAAAGGTAACATAGGTCTTTGGAAATTTATTTCCCTGTAAATAATACCTACAGATTGCTCTTATGTTCTAAGCCAATAAGCTGAAAATAACAAAAACAATACAAGTTTTTTAGCAGTAGAATTTAGGTGTGGTTCCCCTCTCTGCTCATGGAATAAAAATGTGTTTGGAAGGAGTGAGCTAATGGTTTCTGAGCTGTGCTGTCCCCACTCCCTAAAATCTCTAACAGCATTAGCAGCTCATCCACATTATTTAATCTCCATAGTATTAACTTTCACCCACAATAATATTTATATAATCTTTGGTATTTACATAGTTTTCCTTTACATTTTGATTTAGAGAAAGGAATGGCTGTGGAGGGCAGGTCCATTAGTCTCTGTGGCACAGGATGATCTAGATGCATGCTCGGGATACACAAGTACCTATACAGCTGCTAAGTGCCATGATCAGGAAGTTAAATAAGGATAAACCTCTTGCTATACTTGCCCTGTATCTTATATATGTACCTCAACTAGTGAAAATTGTCCACCATTATAAGGAGGAGTCTGTGCTAGCTGGGTTTGGGTTTATGTGGTTCATTTTTATATTCTTAATGTTTGCATTTTCACAGTACTCATCACAGCCTCAGCTGTGGGTCAGGACCCCCTCCACTAGATACTGTACAAGAAGAACATTCCTATCCAAAAGGACTTAGTAAGGCAAAAAGTGGAATGGATACACTTGTCAGAGAGAAGCACAGAAACACCAAAACAAGCAAGAAGCTATTTGCTCACTACACAGAGAACAAACCAGCAAATCTATTTTGACTGTTGTCCAATTTCTGCTCTCCATTCCCTCTATGTGCTGAGAGGGATGCAAAGTAACCCCGATGTTGCAAGTGATATGCACTGTAGATTGTATTTGCACCCCTTGCCTCTGGTTAACATGACACAGGTCCCTGCACCATGGAAACCATAAGCTGGGAGGTTTGTAGAGAATGGCAATGCTGCAGTCATAGGTGGAACCCAAACCCCAGTTCTAAAGCCCATGCACTGCAACACAAAGACTACCTGTGACAGAAACTCTCGTAGGGACACCTGAGAGTGTTCAGGTAGTAAGAGTGCTCAGGACACAGAGTCCTACCACCTGAGAGATCTCAAGTGGCAAATAAAGATGATGGAGGCATCACTCCATCCCAGAACTGAGAACACTGTGTCCTACCTGTGAACTATGGTAGCACATCACAACCTTTGCATTCCACTGTCTTCAAAGAATTTTCTCCATGTCTGTGCCAGCATCAAACTCACACACACACACATAGCTTTTCTTTCCCTTTAAATTATGTTCCTTATGACAGGCAAGGTGAATATTAACCCGTATGGGAGCTCAGAAGCACAAAAATGTGCAGAAAAATCAGTTCCTAGATGCACAACAGCCACGTAAGGTCTTGAATATCTAGCTCTCAGGTATCTAAATCCTCACTGTAAACCATCGTAAAGTCAAGGTAATAGTCTCCTGATGGATGCTCCAATATTCCTCATAATTGATTTTCCATATAGATTGCAGTAAAAGGTTTCCTAGAGTCGGCTAGTCCTAGAGTCCTCAGCAAAAAGGACTAGAGACTCCATGGATTACTTCCTTGCTAAATGAGATCTAACGTACCACTGCCTCATGAATATAAGCAAAGTGAGACAAAACCTTTCACATCTTGAAGAGAGATTTTTTTTTTTAGTCTGGAAAGTTGTCTGTGCACAAAGAAAAAAAGAGAAGAAATGGATACAAAAAAAGAAAAATGAAAATAAGAAGTAGCAAAAGTAGAAAAAAAGTTTAAAAAGTAGAAGTAGTAGAAGAGAGAGAAAGGGAAAAAAAGAAAAATTAAAAGGAGAAAAAAAGTAAATAGAAAAAAGCAAAGAAATGAACCCATATTTAAGCTTTACATTTTGCATTCCTTAAGAATCCTGCTTATTTAAACCAGACTTTGGAAATGTCGCTGTAGTTTCAGACTGTAGAGCAACAATTTGCAATGCTAAAGATATTTCCTCTTGGAGTACTAATCCAGAATCTCCTTTTTTTTTCTTGATTTAAGAATATTTTAATTGGAAAGATTATATTTTTTTAGTTCACTTAAGCAAGCAGTTTTCTTCTAAAATATCTAGATTTTCTGTTAGCACTGTTAACTACTTCATCTTCCTTCCTATGCACATACACGTCATGTCTGGAGCAAAGCTAAATAAGAACCACATGTTCCATATAAACATTTAGATGCTTTGCATATAGATGGTGCTTAGCTGGAACAACTATAAAGGAATAAACCAAAAGGAAACAGTAGGTGAAAGACTCAGCATTTTAGTAAGAGAGCAGGAACATAAGCAATTAATCATTAATATGGAAAAAGGAGCAGAAGGCAATAGGAGGAGGAAAGTAGTTACTACAAGAGAGGAAAAGGTTTGGTTAAGCTTACAGTTGAGGTGAGCCTCACCCAACCACAGTTTGAGTCTTGCCTAAAATACACATCCAGGGCTACACTCTGCCTGACAGAACCAGTGTCAAATTCTAAACATTCATTTTCCATAGATATGAGTACAAAGAGAATTTGTCTTTTCATCACTCCATAAATGTGCTGGATGTATAGTTTACATTTCAAGTGTTCAGAATCAAAGACAACAATATAACTTAGACAGGATTAATTGCATCTGGTAAAATGCAGAGTAACTCTCTTAAAATAAACTCCGATACTTAATTTTGTTAAGTAAACTTCAATAGAGTTACATAGATTTATCATTGTGTAACTCAGACCAAAAGCTAATTCAGTCAAAATCAGTATCAGAGTGAGTAGTGCCAGACTTGTCAAGCCTCATACTTCACACATGAGACATTCCTCTGGCTCCATCTTGCTCTCTTCAGTGTGGTGTTTCTGTCTCAGGTGACCACACAACAGCTCCTCAGCTTCCTTCCAGCCCTGGAATCCAACATCAGATCCATGAGTTTAGATTGCTGACAAAGCCCGTTTGGCAGATGGGGTCCTGGGAGAGTAGGGAGTGATGCTGGAGCACACTCCACAGCTGGGAGTGGTTGGTCTGGAGGGAGATCCCACCCTCCGAGTCCTGCAGGTAGGCAGCAGTTCCCCTGCTGCAGCCTCACTCCACTGTCTCTTTCCTCACATGGTTCAAACCCCACATCCCCTCTAAAGCAGAGCATTCTTGTAAAAGCAAAACTGAGCTCTTAACCTCAATGACAAAAGTATATAAAGCAAATTCAGTGATTCTCATTATAATGAAGAGTTTTCTAAACAGAACCATAGGTTTACTGGTAAGGTGTCACCATTGTAAGAAATTTTGCATTTTCTTAACATTTTGTGGGACATGCTAGTTCATAACTATTGTGTTTTTCATTGTGATCACCATAGTGATGCACTATAAATTCAGTGGATAGTCGCTGTGAAATATATTTTCCTCCTAATAAGAAAAGAAAAGAAAACTAAATACTATACCCTGCTAAAGAATGCTAAATGTCTATTCTTTTTGTTTTCTAGACTTGCAGCCACATCCTGGCCAAAAAATTAAAGACAAATGAGAACCAAAAATTTCTGTACATTACATAAACATATATAGCAACTTCTCGGTTCTTATGATGCGTAAAAAAAGATTGCTGCCTTCTGAAAATTTTTGCAAGATTTACCTGATTAGTGGATATTCCATTGTTCATTAAATTGCTAACCAAAATATTCCTTTATAGCTAAACCAAATTATCTAATAATAGTAATCTCTGGTTAGAGAACTACTTTTGATTTCCATTTGCAGAGATAGTCCTGCTACTTTAAGATTATTTCCTACAAATGAAAACAAAAACAAAACAAAAAACCAGTGAGTTTCAAGATCTGACTTGCTCTAGGCTACAAAAAGGTTAAGAGCCAGATTCTGTCTCCATTTTGCCAGGCCTGGGAACAATGGGGGCTGGGAGACAGGGTAGGGGGTCAAAACACAGAGAACTTCAGTGGCTCTTTTATCTCCATCTTTCATCCATTATCTTCATCACCCAAGTGAAATTGTCTTTTAAGGATAATTAGAAAGCAGTTTAGTTTAGAGCAGCCCTGTGGCTGTCCTAAAACAAATTATTAGAAAAAGAATGATAGAAAATAGCTTCATTTTTTTCTGACATGGAAGCATATGGGACTTAATGAAAAATATACAGAATTAAAACCAGAGAAAGCTGAAGATTTCCTGGCTCTTAGTTCTGTCTGAAACCCCTTATTCCTCATTCAGACATGAGGGACTTCAGAGCTTCATTCAAACTAAGTCTCTAATGAGATTCTCTACCAGATAAGGGTATAGGTCCTTGGACTACAAATTAGGAGGAAAAAGTCACTGAAATTCAGCAATGATCAACTTTTCAGTTCACTGTCAACAACATAAAATAGATTGAAAAAAATTGTTTGAATCTCAGTGATAACAAGTCTTTCTTGAAGCCTCCTAAAACAAACAAACAAAACCAACTTTTGAGGAAAAAATACTTTGTTCAACTTTTTTCATTTCAGAGTTCTTCTCCACTCTTGAAACAAAGAAAAAGGCTTCAAGAGGATGAAAAGGTATATGTCAGGCAGTCTGCACCTCACTGATGCTAACCTAATCTATCAACAGCCTGGGAAATATAGGGCTTGACAAAGGGAAGCAGATGTGCTCTTAATCCTCCTGAAGCAAACTATGGGATGGGTATCCTCAATCATCCAGAATGGTTTTTCTGGTGCCCTTGTGTCTCTTGGTAAAGGCTGAACAGAGTTATTTGTCATGAAATCAGACCTTCACTTGGGATTTGTGTACTTTTTAGTCCTTTGATCATGTGTCTCATATTTTACCTTAACTGAACTTTCATGGACTTTTGAAGATAATCATTGCTTTCCATTTTTCATCAGAGCAAGCTACTGGCATGAGCAATCATCCCTCTCTGCAAGCACTTCTCTTGAACTTAGGAAGCCACTTGTCCAGACTACTGACAGGCAAATAGGATACAGTAGGTGCCCCATCCAGGCTTTTTTTCAAAGAACAGTTGTTAAATCTTTGCTACTTCTTGTTGATTGGAAGCTTGATTAATCTTTTACTGATGAGATCCAAGAGAGGTGAGAAAACACCTTCAATGCCAAAATGGAAGTAGTATTTATTACACCTTGTTTGTGACCAAGATACCACGGCTTGTGTAACACAGTGTGCAGAGAGCAGTCACTGAGCTCTGCCTGGCACTCTCTCCAGCATTATGTGTATGATAGGCTAAGGTAGATCAGCCAATTTTGAGACAGAAAAGCTGCCTTTACCAGTTTTCAGTGAGACTAGTTTCCTGCTTCATGAGCATGTAAAGGAGAGAAAACACCATCCTTTGTTGATGAAGCTAGATGTCCAGTTCTAAAGTCTGAAAACACCAAAAGAGAATACACCTTGTATTTAAACACAATATGCACAATGAACCCAGTTCCTTTGGCTTTTGTATGAAAGAGTGGAGAGCAGATCAATGTAGTCATCAGTGGACAGCATTATCATGAAGAGAGTATGAGCTAGGGTCAAATCAACAGTCCTAACTCTGCTATCAGCAATTTTCTCTGAGACTAGAGTGCCCTTTATCATTATCTATTCCACAGATTCATCAGAAAGAGAAGATAAATACACAGAATATTCTTCACTGCAGCAGACCCAGACTGACTTTTAGCTACTGCTCTAAACACCACCAAAGCCAGGACAGAGTCATTCAGAATTTTGGAAGTCAGTAAGTGGTTCATTTCCTCTCTACACATAGTGCCCTTGGCAAAACAGTGTGTGCAGTGCAGTATAGCAACCCTCTTAACTTGACTGAGAAAGTAGCGTAGCCTTTGTTTGAGCCTAACCTCCTTTAAAAGATATTTAAAATTTGGTGTATTGGATTGATCACAGGACAAGGCATTGTGCACCATCACACAAAAGACCATGAGTCTTTTGCATATAGGAAAAACAAAACAAAGGGCAAGTGATTACTTATTAATACCACATAATGAGGCAGACAGAGCTGTGCCTGAAATACAGGTCTCTTGCCACCCAGACCCACGTGAAAATTGCGAGGCCGCAGTTTCTACAATCACATTACTTAAACCTTTCCATGTCTCATTCTCCCCCAAAGTAAAACAATGTACCATAAGACTTTTCTATCTTCAATTTTTCATTGACATAACTGGTGTGCCTAGCATTAATAGCACACTTGGAAAATATAAAATACTCTGTTAGAAAGCAGCAAAAATGTTAATCGTTAACTGCTTGGTTATATACAGAAGGAACTAAAACGTGGAATTAAACTGCTACAGGCATCTTCCACAGAGGCAGTACCACAGGAGCCTTCCATAGCCCAGACTAGCTCAGGATAGACAACACGAATGAACTTGCTCTGTGGCACTTTGCAACTCTGGAACTGGACCCTAGTGAATCATGATCTGACAACCTTTTTTTATGCAGCTAAATTGTTCATTGACAAAAGGCAGTGCTTTTTTGTGTTATCTAGAGAAAATGGGTTGTTTTGTATAAAACTGACCTGTGATACAGGAGTCCTGGATTCAGCTGCCATCTCTACCACATATTCCCATAGGACCTTGAGCTAGTCAACTGCTTTTTCCATTCCTCAGCTTCCCCTATGTAGCAATTTCACCAGCATAGCTTCTGGGATTGACAAATGAATTGGTGGAAAAAATTCTACAGTAAGTATTGTAGATTGCGGTGATATGCTATCAGGGCATAAGTGATACAAAATCTACGGCTCTGTACCTTCTAGACAGAAAGTGTATCCAAGTGTTCCATTTTGCAAAGTTAAAAATTTCATCTGGTTCTATTTAACATTTTCTTAGGCATCCAATTTTTTCTTTCCCTTAGCTGCCAATGTTTTGTGATTAGAAAACATTTTGTTCTCTAAGTCTCGCCATGCTTTCATTGCCATATTTTTATTAACTAAGTGACAGAAGAGACAAATGAAGGCTCAGCTATCCATGGTTGGAAAAAAGAAAAAAGCAGTTAAAAACTGAACAATGGGGAATAAAAACCAGAAAGACAGATGATTATCTAGTGGTTACTTCCATGAAGTGATTTTGAAGAGGAAAAATTTGAAAATATTATGTTTTCCCTGAATTGTTTGATTTGTTTTATGAAATAAAAACACTCCCCTTTCCCCATCACCTTTAAATTCCATATATGACCCTCTAAATCAATTACATAGGCACAGACAATGCCAAGGAATATAACCTGGTACTGTAGGTGTAAGCCATGATGAATATGAAAACTGCAGAAATCATTTAGTAGCCATAAAACCAAAATCTAAGTTGTACCTTGTTTACTGAATTGCCAAAAAGCAAAATATAGCCTGTTTTACCTAAACAAGACTTCTGTGTAGCCATATATTAAATATACTTTCAGACTTTCAAATTAGCTACTCACAATTCAGCACTGGTGTTTGGACTGAATTTTAGTGTTGCACTCACCCCACCTAGCTGCAAGCTGCAGGAAGGCCAGCTAGACAAAGACAAAACTAGCCTTACAGAAAGGAGTGCAAATCTAATTTAACTAAAAGACAGAATGTTATTTTTTTCAGAAATAAATCTTGCGACATTTTGAGTTGTGCTCTCTCAGTACTGGTTAATAACTCACCAAGAGTATATTCTATTGTGTGTTACTAACACAGTTGCAGCACTTCTGCACTTTACAGAAAATCTATGTCACAAAAGTATTCTTAATGGTGCACAGTGGCACACTGAGAAGTTTAGAAATTTAGAAATTAAAATTCTTTAGGAAACAGAAGTAATTTCTTTAGTTTGCATGCACTATGTTTCAAACTTTTATCAGTTTGAAACACTACCTTCCACTGTGGAGAAACAAACCAAAACCAGATCAACAACCTGATGATCTCAATTCTCATCTGCTTCCACAGCAGCACTCCATGTCCTCTGTCTGTCTCAGTCTCCTTGAGAACCACATAGTCCTTCCCCCGGGCACATGGGGGGAAGGTTCCCTTGCCCACTCTACAGAATCACAGATCACAGAATATTCTGAGTTGGAAGGGACCCACTAGGACCATCAAAGTCCAGCTCCCAACAGAGTAAGTTTTACTAAGACTTTGATTTCCAGACAATGCTTCTTGCTAAGAAAGAATTTCACAGAGCTGCCCTTTCCTTTCCCTTGTCCCATTTGTTCCCACTGCCACACAAAGGGAATGAGTTAATACAGAGCACAGGAGAAGGGAACAGAGTGCTCAACAGAAGACTTGAGAATGAGCATGGTTAGAACACCTGCAGGAATAGGACTTCACAGGTAAAAGGGGCTCAGGAGTAAAAATGAGTAACTTCACAGGTAAAAATGGGCACACTGGCAGGAAGCCAGGGTATAAAACAACTGTGTTTGTACAAACTAGACATATATTTACTTCTGCCTAATAAAAGGTTACAAGAGTTTCCTGTGCTTTTGTAGCACATTATTGGTCATTTGCAGATGGCAAAAAGAAGAAGTCAACCACAGAGAACCAAAATACTGTGGGGAAGCAAGTGGAGAGAGATGGAATTTCAGTTAATAAACTGCAAATACATAGTTTCAAATAAAAAATTATTAAATAACAATCAATACTAAAAACGTTCTTTTTTGTACTTAAAAGCTTCTTTCTGTGAAAGACGAGGTAACTTAATGAGTTGCTATGGTTAGAAATCACTGAAATTTCTTTAAAACTTTTTCTTGTACATTAAAGAGAGGCCCAAATTTAGGACAGACACAGCAATTAAACAGGACCTATTGTCCATTGCATTTTCAAGAAAACAACTGAAAAAGGGGAAGCTCAGTTTTGGGGATCTATTTGTAAGCTCCATAGCCAAAAAAGAGCTTGCTGACAGTGAGAAAAAGCAGAAACAAACTGTAGAAATCACATCTCCAGAAATTCCCTTAAATGTGATAACGGGTGTAGCCTGGTGGTCTGTACAAGTGAGAGAGAGCAGAGAAGCAGGAAATCACAGACAAAGATAAGACTATGAACCAGCAAACTGCAATGAGTTCCACATAGAGCCTAGAGAGTAAGTAAAATGGCTACTGCTGTTACTTTTGGGAAATTTTCACCTATAAGGAGACTAAAGAACTGATCGTTTTATTATTCGTTATAATTTTTTCTAAAATCTGCTGGCAGTTTCTTTGTTATTAATGGTAGTTGCAATACCAGAGCCACATTGGCTTACTTTCACATGCTGTGCCATGAAAGTCAGCTAAGTCCCTCCAGCCTGTCTCAGGAGTGAACTTGTACTGCTGTTAACAAGCAGGGGTCTGTAACTGCCTCATTTCCCCTCATGTGTGAAGATCTCATAAAAGCCTACTCTCTCAACACCGGTGATTTCTGCTTCAAACCAGCCCTGAAAATTCCTTCTCCTACAAGCCCTGTGCTAAATGAATGAATAGTGCACTCTTTACTTTCTTGTTTAAATGTGGATTTCGGAAGCTTAACAAAAAAATAGAACTCAACAAGAACTACATCTTTTATCACTGATAACTATATTAGTTCCTCATCCTATTCTCTCACTATTGCTTGTTTCCATAATGTAAGGAATCATATACAGTCAACTCCGATTGCAAATTCTTTGGGATAGTATTCTTATTTTTGTTAAAGAGCTGCCTTGTGTTAGGAAGAGATATTAAAAACTAGAATCATCATGAGCCTAACAAAGTACACACCCAACCCTCTTAGTCAAAGGTGCTGTCCTTCCCTGGGATGTCATGCAGATTCACACAACTTGATCAAATTGGTCAGCAGTGAGATCTGACAAGGTAAAATAATAGTTTGTAGTTTCTTGTACAGATATAATAGAATTTCAGCTGGTGGCAATTCTCCCCCTGTTCCACATTTCCTCCAAGTGAAACTACATTTTTAAAACAAATAATTTTAAGGGAGCATATGGCATATTAAAAAAAATAAATGTCTAGGGCATCAAAAGCCCAAAGCAATTTTTATTTTGACTGCCAAATAAAGTTTTAAAATTTCTTTTTGGCTTTACATACAAAGGAACTATTGTGAGGCTTTCAGCGGCACTTTTTCTGTCTCCCCTTCATCTTAGAAAACTGGCATTAATCATTAAAAGTCTTTTAAAAATACCATAAACACAGAATTTGTGTGTCAGTGTTTCAGCTCTATCAGCACGAAACATTGGAACTCCTTTTGCCCTCAGACTTTAAGTCATCTCTGGCAGGAGCCACTGAACAGATCCTTTTGCTTGTTTTGCGCTGGCTCCCAGTACCTCAGCTAATCTAGAACCTTTCCAACCCATTCCTTTGGACAGAAAGTTGCAGGCAGGCTCGTTAAGGGAAGTGAGATCTGGATTTCTTCTGCTGTTGCAACTGCATTGTGAAGGGCCAATCTCAGACAGAAAAGTTCTATCTTATCTTAAACTAGCCATTCTCTTCAAAGACTGATTTACAAGTATTAAATTTTCAGTTGCCTTGCTATATTTGGGTCTCTTCTCAAATTTTCTGATTTCAGATCGCGTCAGAAAGAAGCTAATTGTGCATTTATTTGACTGGAAATTCGGGATATTGCTTTTTACAAGGATTCTACTCTCAATATCTTACAGGAAAGGCTGTGTGCCATTCACACATATCATTCCCAACAATAGCAAATCTATTGTTTGGCAAAATTGAGACGTGTTATTTTTTCACAAACTACCACACTTTTTAAAAAATTATCTTATTATTGTTCTTTCTAATGTGGGGAAAAGAAAGGAAAAGAAAGAAAGGAAAATTAAATTATCATTTCCCTCCTGAGGGTATCTTTTAAATACCATTTATGCCTCTCTCTACAGTAAATTGTATCTTCCTGAATAGCTAAACTTACATCTAAGATCATCTGGTAGCAGAGAGGATTTGCACTCCAATAGCTCATGTCTGCACATTTCCCACCTATGAATACATGACCTCCCACTATGCAGTGTAATGAAGTCAAGCCATAGACATTGTCATAAGGTAGATTGTCTTTTTTAATTACCTCTGTTACTGGGCTCCCAGAGCACCAGGAATATAAGAAGCTTAACAAACACTGAAATGTCTACAAATAGGAGTAAGTCCTAAGACAAGTCCAAGTCAATGTCTAAAGTGTACTGAAAGTTAGGACACCTACTTAACTGAAGCAGCGAAACTAAAACAAGTATTTCTGTCATCAGCAGCTTCTCACAAAATGCATAAAACTCTGGTAGGATATTGAGGTCAGGACCCACTCTAAATTTATCAACATGTTTATAAATTCTCTTCTCTACCACAGAGGAAAGAGAAGTATTCTCATGTCTGTTCAGAACAATTTCTTTGGAAGGAAACTTCTGGAAGTTCATACAAACTACAGATTCTAATGCAATTACCACTTTGGGAGCTCTGTGCTTACTCATCTTTCTGTCAAATCCAGATCCAAAAGTATTTTCAGTGAAAGACACAATGGCTGATCTAGACCAAATGGACCTTATACATAAGGTTGCTTCCCAGAAACTATGCGGTTCTTCACATTTTTTTTGGACTTGAGTTAATTTTCTTCTTAGTAGCTCATAGAGTGCTGTGTTTTGGATTTAGTGTGAGAGTAAATTTGGTAAGACACTAGTATTTTTATTGTTGCTAAGTAGTGAAAACATTAGTGTGTCACCTGAGTCAATGGATTTTCAGATTCCCGTGCCCTGTCAGAGAATAGCTGCTCAAGAAGGTGGGAAGGGGCACATCCAGGACAGCTGACCTGAACTGACTAAAGGGATATTCCATACCACAGAACATCACGTCCAGTATATGAACTGCAAGGAGTCAGCAAGGAGCTGCAGGTCATGGCTCAAGGATAGGCTGGTGGTGAGCAATTGTATCACTTGTTTTCCATGGGTTTATTCTAGCTTTTCAAGCTGTTTTCTATAAGAAAGGAACTGTTTTTAAAAGTATACACTCTGTAGATGAAACATAGCATTTTCCTACACAAAGTGCACGTGAAGGCTTTTGCTCTCAATTATCTCAAGAATCCAGATGTTTTTTTCAAATCCCTTTACTCCAGAAACCATGAAAGACAATTTCTTCCCTCCTGAAATTTATTCTCAGTGAAAAAGAAACACTGCCATTTACCAGCTCTGGCTGTCTGGTTTTGGCCTTCTTGGCCGTAATATAGGCAAATTACTCTGCAATAAAAGAAGAGGATTTTTATTGGGTTTTAATCCTTCTCCACGATGGTGAGACAAAGTGGGTTTAACAATCTAGGCCTATATAGAACTGTCTCATGATTTATGTTGTGGCTTCTTTAACAGCTATACAATTCCTACTCTGTCATCATTTCTCCCCTATTACAGCATTTTTCCTCAGGTCTGCTAATAACATACTGCCATCTTTTGTTCCAGTCTTAAAAATAGCTATCATCCTAGTAATATTGAAGAGTCTATAGTAACATAGGATAGAGAAGAGAGTAAGGAAAGATGTTTGCTTTTCAGAATTATTTTTCTTCAGAGAAGGAGGTGGGTTTTTTCCACTGAGAAAATTCTGCAATGATAAAGCACCCACCATTTACAATCTGATAAGAACTAAGAAAACTTCACTAGAAAGAAGAATGAAAAAGCATTAGCAGAAAGAGCAGAAAGATTCCTATCAAATTTTCAGGGAAAGATTAAAATCAAGAATGGAAACACTGAAAACATAATTCTGCTTTTCTGAAGACTGCAAGGTAAGCAACATACCTTATCCATAAGGTATTTTTTAAGGCTACACAATGACGAAACAACCAATCTTTCTTACGTACTTTTCATATACTATTGCAAAGATTTTTACATTCACTACTAGGCTAACATCAATGATCACACTGACAAAATACATATATGTCTGCTTTGAAACATATTGTAAACTTTATACCTCGTACGTACAGTAACTAGTTGGAATATAATATCACATGAATTACTTACCAAAGGATTCCATACTCTGATTGACTGCTGTCAAATACAGTGAGCCTTACCCTTTCTAGTAACCAACGGTCACTTTTTTTTTTCAGTTAAAAGCTGCTACTACTGTGTTTTGCCTTTGTAAAATTTCTGCTTCCATATACACACTAATAAAAAGAAGTTAGGATTTTTTGTTTCATCCTCTGCATTCGTAAATAGACAGAAAATACATATTCCTTAACAAAAACTCTGAGTTGGGGTAAATGGTATACAGATTTGTCATTATTTGTAATTTATCATGCAGTTAAATCATAACTTCTAATAATTAAGTCATCTTTCAAATATATCTCCAATTATTGCCCTAATGATTTATTATATTAATCCTCTTCCAGTAGTAAAAATGAAGCAATTGCTGTTCTAGTCTGGTATGTTTCATTCCAATTTTTACTCCCTATAAATGTGTTACAGTTCTTCCGCTGGCAGTC
Organism: Irena cyanogastra; assembly: GCA_013397155.1. Taxonomy (NCBI): domain Eukaryota; kingdom Metazoa; phylum Chordata; class Aves; order Passeriformes; family Irenidae; genus Irena; species Irena cyanogastra. The sequence continues at coordinate 92,268 of VWZV01005348.1, read as the reverse complement.
ACAGAAACTCTCTATAAAAGCAGCATTTACTGCAGTTTTTCTCAGAGCCAAGGAATACATACGAAGCTTGACATTCTGGAGTATCTTTTTTCAAGCATTGATCTACAGGAGTTATTAGAATTATTGCTCTTACAATTTTACACTGTCTTAATAGTGCAGCTTATGGCAATTTTTATGTGTTCACCATAAAGGAAAAAAATGGCATTGCATAAAAATGAATGTTGAAATAGACAAAAAGTCTTCACATAGTCACTGTAGGTCTCTAGTATATCTACTTTTTTTGGTTGCTGGTAAACAGCATTATGAGAAATAAAACCAGTCTCAGAACTCCTGAAGGCCCTTCTCGTCTTAATTATGCACCAACTGGAAATACAGAAAACCTGATATTTTAAAAACAAGTACTTCCATTAACTCCTGAGGGATGTGCATAATTTTTCTTTTATATCACTTTTCCCTTTAAACAGTAACAGCTGGACAATAAAAAATCCTATTTTTGCACTCTGATTTTCTGCTGCAAAGAAAGACCAGCCTTCTAATCAGAACACTTTTTGAATCACAATTAAGACAAAAATGAAACTCTACTTCTTACTAAAAGTCAAAAGCAACTTATCTTAACGTTTCCCTTTTACAGGAGTCAGGATCAAGCCTCCATGTCACCCATGTCCTTCTCAGACGCTCCTAATAAGCAGAAATTGCGAAAAACACAACTGTGGAAGAAAACCAACAAAGAATAGCTTTCTTGTTAACTAAAAATTAAATTTACATGTAGAAAAACTAAATATTCAGTAACAAAAGTAAATGGAAAAAACTGCATATACCCAAATTCCTGGATTAGATTTTTCCTAGATTTCTGACCAAAGATAAATGGCTTAAGATAATGAACAGTAGCCTAAAAAGGAGGAGGAAACAAAGGAACTGGACCTTGCTTCTAGCAAGACTAAGCAAAAAGATCAATTGTATGATCAGAAGAAAAGTGCATGTATGTATCTATTTGGAGCTCTTGCAATATAACAGTAGGAAAAAATGCATCTGAAAAACAAAATTAGCCATCTTTATATTTTAGGGGCATCGTGTTACTTATTTGTTCATGATAAGAACCCTTATAAAGTAGTGTGATCAGCCAGGAAGGCTTCTGTAGCCTTTAATGAAACTGCCCCCAAGATACTGTAGTTAACAGACCCACTTTTCTTACATCTCCTTCAGTCATTCATCACAGTCTGTGCCATCACTGATTCCATTGAAATTCCATTGAAATCCTCAGCAGAAGCACAACAACACATCTCTAGAGGTCAGTTACCTTCAAATTTGACAAGGTCAAGCATCAAAACTTTCTCACGGCCACTGCAGACCATTCCAGTACTAATGTCAGAACATTTTTTTACAGCTGTTTATTTAGGGGGAAAAATATTTTTAAACTTTTTCAAAACAATATATATATTTTTTTTAATTACATAATCTGGCCAAGGAATTTTCATGCAATAGATTCTCTTGACTAAAGGGATAACTATAACAAATTAAGCTACAGGACATAGTTTCACTTTGGCTTCAAGTTTCCTTTTAATTAGGACAAAATTGCCATTTCCATACATCTCAGTAATAATCAAGCTTTTCCAGTCCTTTGATCCAGCTGCCTAATGTACTTTATAGAGAATAGAAGTGTTTATTGTTATATGTTTAATGTAGATTTCTAGTTTTATGAGATGAACTATTTTATCACTGAAGCTTCTGGATGAAGGAAAGGACTTGCAGCTAGTGAAGAACAAGTCTATCCACAATCCTTTCAGTATAATCAATAGGCAGGATTTTTTCCTTGATACCTGTAAGATTTCTTTGAATGTTTTCATTAGATAAGGTTAAAATACCAGGCACACAACCAGAGATAGCAGTTCTCAGTTACTCTCTTTGAAAAATGTCTAGAGAAACTCCATGCAGTTACTTACTTTCTGCTCCAAATGACCAAAACATTTCTAGAAATGGTCTTTAAAAAGCCACTTGGTTTTCACTGCATACAGGCAACCTCAGGCAGTGGGTATGTCACCTACCAGTTCTAATCTGCTCAAAAATACTTGTGCTTTGTTCAATTGATCACAAAGATTTTTAGATAACAACCCAAGAAAGTGAAAACCAGTATTGTTTTTCTCCACATTGTTGTTACTACAAGAATAAAGAAAGGACTCTAGCCAATTTTCCAGAGTATTTTTAATTTTCAGATCACCCATGCTAATGTTTTTCCCAATGTTTTCCAAGAAACTCATAGGATGACCCATGGGTGGTGTTAGATGATGCTGCTAGCTTCTTTGGTCTTCAGGAATTGCTTCAGGCCCTGCTTCTGATCAATCTCCTAAGAACACACAATGGCTGTTGTCTAACTATTTTGACATCCACTCTGGCACATGCCAAATTGCTCATTGTGTGATTCTGCACCACCACTACTCTGTTTCTTCTTTCTGGAGCCAAAGTAGGCACCAGCCTGAATACAGCCCACACAGAAAATCTAATAGATAGAAATCATTAGAGATCTAATAGCTAGAAATCACTCACCTTAGAGAAGCAAAGTGTTCTTCATGAGTATTGATCAGCTGACTGCCATGGGGATCAGAAACTGCATATACCCTCACAGGACTCTTCTTGAATGGTTCTTCATGTGGAGGTAAGAAAAAGAAAAACCACATAATCTAACCTAATTGGATGAAAAACAATATACTGAGGGTTATTTTTTTCACATTGGCTGCAGATAAAAAAAAGAAAAAACTCTAACTAAAATAAGAAAAGATAAACAATTATTTTTTAAACAGCTAAAAATGATCCTCCAAGTCAGTAGTAGCTTAAACTGTTTAAAAGTTAATTTGTACTTCAAACTTGAAAGTGCAACACCTGAATGTTTGATCTTACCATGGAGCCAAATTACATTACATTAAAGTTTCAAAACATCATTTTAAAGAAATGTAAAACAGAGTCTCCCACCCTCAGAGAAGGAATAGCTATTATGAATTGAATCTTCTGCTAAACCTCCCCAGTTCTGCATGACCTCAGTCCCAGAATATTCAGCTTCATGTACTCCTTCCTGAGAACCAGTACAAATTATGGCCTCTAAAATCCCATCCAGAATCTTCTGTTAATGTTTTCACCCAAACACTCCTCATTTATGCCTTATAAATAAGTGTTCTAAATAAGAGTTCAAGAAGGAGTCCTGTAAGGACAGCATCTAGGTTTTTTCCCACAGCAATGTCATTCCAGAGGAGGTTTTGTCAATAAAAACGGGATATCACCACACTTGATTCTGGTTCACTTTGTTTCATGGTTACAAAGAAATAATACATTCTATTTTGTAAAGATTAACTATTTTACAAAATCTTATTATGGCAACAAGCTCAAAAATTTTATAATTGTGAAAAGCATGCCTTTTCAGAGATCCTCTTTACTGTTATGAAGTAATTTTCAACATATTTCAATTGAGTTTCACCATAATGTGTCATTTCTTGGGCTTTTAAATAAAGTTGTTGTACAAAAAGTCCATGTTTTCTAATTTTCCAGCATGGATACACAGCTCAGGAAATGACATCACCCTCCTAGTGCCAAAAATCAGATTGGAAGTCCTAAATCTCAGCACAGTTTCTCAGCCAGTGACGCAAGCAGCCTGCTAAAGTGAATGAAACCTTTGTCCTATTCACTGAAACTTGGATTTTCGTGCCTTTTTCAAGAACTATACAAAATCTACCTGTTGAATATGTTCATGAAGAAAGTTTCAAAAGGTAAAAATCTCAAAAGTGACAAAATAGTTTTCAGAATGGGATTCAGGCCTTTCAGGTTTAATTTCTGGCAATATTCCTGAGTTTTAAATAGCAACCTATTTTTACTTTAAAAAAAAAAAATCATAATATGACCCCTTACTTTATAATAATTGCCAACAATCATACAGATTCAGAACAGAAAATAGGCACTGCAGTAACACAAAAAGAAACACCAAGAAGCCACTTCTTTCCCCAAGTATTAAATGAACAATTTAGGAAACACTTCAGCTGAAGATCAACACACCCCAGTGCAGTAATCTATATGTAGTCACCTATATATGAATATAGTTAATGGAGATCAAAATTATAGTCCAACCCAGGTGACTACATAGTATATGTTTACTTTAGGGTAGCTGATTCACTTTCCAGTCTCTGTTCACTGTTTTGCAACTCATGCGTGACATGAAGAGAGGCCCTAAGCTATGGTCCCACCAAAACAGTACCTGATACCATCTCTTTATTCTATTTCTTTCATTTCTTCCACAAGTATTTTTCTTTTTTCTTCTAATTTTTTTTCTTTTTTTTGTTTCCCCAAATGGCATGAAGCCAAGTTATAAATAATACTCATGACACTGAATTCTCACACTGTTAAGCCAGGTTAGTGAATTTAGACTAAGAAGCATAGAAAGCCCAGTGACAACCCCTCAAGAGCATAGAATCAACCTGTTATTTTCTTGAAGCAGACATATACATCCATCAATCTTCGTTTTTCTCCTACTGGGCCATAAAAAATTTAATTCACAACACCCAGTGCACATCAAATAGAATGCTGATGAAAAACACCACAATTTTTTAATCACCAGTGAATGCCATGAGGTCTCCTCATGTTTGTAAATGCTCAGCGAGTTTCAGCAATACAATGTGAGTCTTTACAGAGCTGAACTTGTGGCATTACAGGAACATGAAGTACCATGCATCACTTTCAGCTCCACAGCAGTTGAAGAGCTTGCGGAGAACCACTTCGGAGCTTAGATACTGCCATTTCTTGGAACATGCAGTGAACATGAGGTCATGCAATATTCTGGAACAGTATGATTGAGGCTACTCCTTTAGCAAATAAAAATCAAGTTTTGGCACTGTTTTGTTCTCTCCCTTCAGCTCTAATGTCCTGCACAGAAGTTTACTAGTTAAGCAGTATTGCTTATTTCTCTACATCAGGAACACTTTCTTCTGTCTTGCATCAGAGGTGCAACTCCTGTTCATGACAACCCAGCTACACATCAGCCACACTTCTACAAAACTGTTGCAACTTACAGCTCCAAAGGATGAGTAAAGTGAGTGGAAAATTACCCAAGGTCCCTTCACTGGGGCCAGTGAAAGCAGCAGTTTCCCAAATGACTAGCTGGTTTTTTCCTCCCCTAAAGAAAACTTCCCAGGCTTTAGATTTACCTGTGCAAATGGTCCAGTAAGTGCTTTATTTTGTTTACACTGAACTATAACCCCAACACAGAGATAAACAATACAGATTGGCCCTGGATAATCATGGATCTGCCATTTCCAGTGTCACTCAGACATACGGGGGTCACAGCAGCTGTGTGACAATTCTGTCATAAAATACACAACTGGCCCATGTCGATGGAGGACAGAAGTTAGGAATTGTATAGAATTACAAGGGTAAATATTTATTCATGAACATAACATGTACCAGCCAACATGAATATGGCTTTACATGGGTTCTTTTAGCCTTCATACATGCAGGTACAACACAATTTGACTAATCACTGACACCCACGCTGCTGATTAGCAATCTTAGTAAAACTTTGCAAAGCAGCTATATTTTTGGAGGATTCTTGCTGCTTGTCAGCTGATCCAAATGTCCCTAGAGCCAGTCTTGCCAGTTATCTATGATACAAGATGACACTGAGAGGGTTTCAAAGACATGTCAGAGAGATAGTGGTGGTTATCATGGTTGTCCAGGCATATCCTTTATCCTTCATAGACAGCTCTAAGCTTTCAAGAAGCAAGGACATTTACTTCTAGGGCCAGGCAGTACTTTAGTTTGTTTTACTGAAGCATGAACAATACTAAAGTGTCCAGTAAAATACCACTATTCCATTGCATTACAGCATATAATGCGTACATGAACTAACATATATGTTAACTAAATTTCACACTAGAAAGCCTTACATACAATTGCTAGAGAAGGGAATTTTTGTAACAATTCCCTGAGGCGCAGCAGCTGCAGGCACTTGGGCTCGTCGCTGTCCCTCTTGCAGAGGGATTGTCTGGTTTGTCCTCTTCCCTTGCGCCAGCACAGAAGACGCGTCCTGTGTGTCACCCCTTTGCCCGGTTAGACTGTCACCTTTAGGTGCGGCAGCCCACACCTTTACACCTTTACACGAGCCCACCAAACCCCATGGAGGATCTGTTTTCACCTCACGGACTACGAGCCACGTGCACTGACCACAAATCGTGGGGCTCTTCAGAGCCTCCGAATATAAATCAGTCGCGGGTGTCCACCACTCGCGGCGCTGGGGCGGGCGGCAGGGACAGGCCCTGCCCTTGCCCTGGGGCCGCCTCAGGCGGGACCCGCCGAGGGGCGCGGCCGCCTTCGCTCCCGGCGCGGCCGCATTTCCGAACTTGTTTTACCCAGCGCTTCTTTTGTAGCTGAGCCAGTCGCCAAAAGATGGCAGCAGACGATAAAATACGCCTGAATTTTGGTCCCAGCTATTGCCTGCAAAGATGTGTCCCCTCCGGAAAGCCTTTTACAGAAACGCTTCGATTCACTGCAGCAAGCGGTGGGATACAAACTGCTTGTGCTCAACTCACGTAGTTTTTAAACCGTCGGGTTTTATAGCAGCAGGTAGAAAACAATTTGTTCTTTAAAGAATATTCAAGTCTGGTGACAACAAAAGCTGGAGTCATGCAAGGGAGCAGGAGCTAGGAACGCAGGCTGGCCTGCTCCAGAGCATGGGGCTGTGAAATCACCGAATTATTTGGGCTGGAAGGGACCTTTTAAATGTCATCCAGTTCCAACCCCTCCACCATGAGCAGGGGCACCTTCCACTAGAACAGGCTGCTCAAAGCCCCCTCCACCCTGGCCTTGAACATCTGCTGGCATGGGACCTGGCAGCAGTCAGCCCTGTCTTCACAGAATGACAAACGGGAAAAACAATAAATCTCTCTCAACAGTTTAGCAATTGGATCTGGTGTAAAGTCCTCACAGTTACATCTGCAGCGCCCAACCAGGCGCTGATGCGCAATATTTTGTGGGTAAAGCAGGAGCAGCATGTGGCTCCATGGGAAAGTGACCATACCACATTCCCACCTCCTGGTGCACACCCTAGTGGGTTAAGTCTGGCTGGATTTGCAGTGCACACAGCATATTTTCACAGCAGTTCAGTCATCATAGAATCACAGAATCATACAATGGCCTGAGTTGGAATGACCTCAAAGATCATCTATTTCCAACCCCACCACCATGGGCAGGTTGCTCAGAGCCCCATTCAACTTGGCCTTGAATACTTCCATGGATGGGGCATCCACAACTTCTTGGGCAGCCTCTTCCAGTGCCTCACTACTCTCACAGTAAAGACTTTTTTCCTAGTATCTAATCTAGCCTTGATATCTTTCAGTTTGAAGGCATTCCTCCTTGTCCTGTCACTACATGCTCTCGTGAAAAGTCCCTTTCCATCTCTCTTGTAGGCTCCCTTCAGGCACTGTAAAGCTGCAATAAGGTCATTCTGAAGTCTTTTCTTCTCCAGACTGAAATAAATCCTTTTGCCAGGGTGTTAGTGAGGTCTTTGGAAGTCCTAAGTACTTCTCCCAGCTCTGCTGCGTCTGCAGAACTCTTTATTTGAGGTGGCAGAAGATTTTCCTATGAGTACTAAAGTTAAGTCTAGGAAATTCTTTGTTCTTACCAGTACTTACAGGATTACCTGACTGACATGCCACCTCCTTTTTCCCCATAAATAATACTCAAAAAGGCAGGAGTTCCAGTGTGGTACAATGATTTAGAAGTAATCCTTATTAAGTAATTAAATTTTTTAATGTCTTTGGAGACTTGCTGAAATATGGAAAAAACCCAGGTGTTTTCCATTTTAGCACAAAAATATATTAATATAGTTAAAGTTTTAGGAAGCTCTTCAGACTTTGTAATTGTTGCCTGGAGCACTTAATCTCAGATACTGTCAGAAATTCTGGAATTACTAAAAATACACTGGGGGTGCTGATCTGTCAGGTGAACAGTCTGGACAAATTTGAAGAGAAACTGATATCCTCACTGGTGAGTGGTACTGTGCTGAAATGTGGACATTCTATTAAATTATTAATTTCTTCCACATTCTAAATGGAGTTTCATTAATTACACCTGACCATATAAAATGGCAGAATAGTAGGAAAATAACTTGCTTTTGTACCTTCATATGCAATAGGATGAAGAGATTCTTATTCTGAACCTTGATGCAAACCTGGACAATTGTGACCAATCATAAAGAAATATGTACTATAATAGTTGTACATACAAATAACTGATTTTTGCTAGAAATTCATCTTTGTTGGTACTTCAAATACCAAGTGCCTATTGGAAGATTCAGTGTCACTTAACTAATTAGCTGTATTAGTTGGAATCTTACTTAAATTACCTTCCTTGATATATTATGCCTGCAGAATAAATTATTCATCTCACAAAACTTCTTAGCTAAAGAGTCTTGCCTCTTCCTAGTTACAGTATTTTCATCAAAGCAACAATACCAGAGTATTTATCTTAATTAATTAAATTATAAGGACTAGACTCAAATATGCATCCAAAAAGATATGTGGAGATTACAATTAGTCAAACTGGAAGCTGTACAATTCCAGCATTCAGAAAAGAAAGACACACACTTCCAGAAGGTCCATCTTACTGTAGTAGCACAAGAGGTCTGTGTTTTAACATCTTTGTATAAGTTAGTTTACTGTATTTTCAGCAAGACGAAAAATGTTTGGTTTTGGAAATAAGAACACTTTGGTGTGCTCAACTTGATTGTGTCCGATTGAAGCATGCTAGCAAGCCCACAATTATTCAAGTATTAACTGAATGCCTGGATCATATACATGGAAAGCTTTAGTGTCTGATTTTTTTCTGTCACCTCTTATAACAAAATTTACTTTCATTTAGAAAAAAAAGCTTGCTGTGCAGACATTTGGTGGGACGCTGGTTGCAATGGTTAATATAGATTTGTCTAACTTCACAGCTGCAGACAGGAGTTAAAAATTACATTTTTTTCTAATTGTTTCTTCTTATGTGGGAATATTTCATTTTCATCCGCAGTGCCTGTTTCTTTCATAGGCTTTGGTACTTTCATTTAGAAATACATATAAGAGAATAGAAATTCTGGCTGTTACATAGGAACTTGGTTCTAAAATATTCATCAGTTGCCTCATTTAATAATTTTTCATATTGCTATGCCTCACCAGTAATTTCCAAAAGCAAACAGATGCAAAGAAACAGAAAAAACCAACAACAAAGACACCCTTGCTTTTAAAAGTACGTCTCCCTTACATCTCTAGCTCACCTACTTTTTAACCATGAAGCCTCACTGTTTGTTCTGTAATGGTATCTGTTCTGCTGTGCTTTGAAGGAGACAACATTTGTCTCTTTCCAAAACACAAGCTGGTCCTAACATAAATAACTCACCTAAATGTCCCTGAGGTGAAAGTTTTTGTAATATGCAGTTGGGCTAGCTGAATACAATAGATCAAGTTCTACCTGAAACTTGAGTTGAATTCCACTTGCTAACAGCCAATTAACATAAATAGGTAATCCTCCCTCAGCAGTACCTACAATGGGCCTGTGAAATCAGGAACTTTACATATTTCAACTGAATCACCTGCCTGCTTCAAGCAAACCAACCAGGCAGCACTCCGGGAGACTCCAGTGCCAAGGCTCCGTGCAACTGAAGAGCAGATGGTAGGGGACAGATCTGGCGCAACAGATTGTGACAAAGGCACAGGTAAGCTAGCCATTAAGTCAACTTCAAATTCTTCGTGCAAGCTCACACTAAGTGGAGGTAAATCTGTTTGGTTACCGTGCACTATGACAGGTATGCACTAAGGCATTTCTGTACTGGCAGTACCATCTGCCATAGAACTGCCAGGTTCAGTGGGAGCAGGTGTTTGTCCCGGTGAAATAAAGCCTTCACCATGGTCATCTCTCAGATAGAGGTGTCTCTTATTTTCACACTTGATCCCTTTAATGTTCGCTATAATAGAAAGTGTTATCCCACCAGGTAGGTTTTGAATAGCAGGTCAAGAGCCACAGCAGAATTGTTGGACATGCTGTGATGGTGATGAAAGACAGTCAGGTCTTATCAAACATCCCCCCTCCCTTGCCATTGTCTCTGATGGGCAATATGATTTGTCTTAAGGTGAGAACACCAGGTGGGAATTGCAGGAGGAATGATTTAGATGCTCACATAATCGATCCATTCCAGAGATGGGGGAGTTGTGGTGATTGCTGTTGACTTTGGTATGCATCAGCCTGCAAAATCTATAAAATGCTCGTGAAGACTAGGCCAGCTGAGTAAACTGGTATCCTGAGGTTGCAGGCAGCTATCTGGTGAATCCCCAGCCCCACAGGGACACCTGCAGGGTATGTCCAGCCCTAAGACAGGGAACACTCACTTTTGGGTGGGTGAGTAAAGGCGCTAATATCTGGTAAAACACAAAGATAAAATCCTAAGGTAGCTACATAGGTGCTTTGTAATTCTGAATTCTGCAAGGCCAAAGACTATAAACCTGTTCATTTTTAGCCAAACCTGCTTATATTATATACTATATATATATATATATTATATTATATGTATGTGTGTATATTATATACTGCATTGACGACATTTAGATGCTGTATTAGCAACAAATCTAATAATAATAATCTACATAATCAGTGTCATATTTCTTGTGCCTGACCAAGAGTCTTCTCTTTATCATTCTACTACACATACATATAAGAAGGTCATATCCATTAACAGGAGGACTACTCTTTTACTCTTTATGAATTATATTGACCAAATACAGACATTCAAAACTAAAAAGAAAACAAATTAAAATTTAATAATTTAAGTTTAAAATTAAAAACTAGAAAGTGGCATGGTCATTGTATTGCTGCTAGGAAAACATCAGACTGCTGTTGAGTATTTTTTTCTTACAAAACGGATCAGGGAATCTTATGTGATCCATATAGGAGTCTTTCATTCAAATATGTATTTTTGTTGAAGAAAATAAATTAGAGTTAGATTCTATTGTTATTAAGAGTTATTGCTGAAGTTATAACACCTGAGAATACACAGTATCTGTGTTTCTTACCTGTTGGAAGAGGTTGTATCATCATCTTATGCCTGTGATATTTTTAAAATTTTTGCATATTATTTGTGACTTACCAGCAGCATGTTGTAATCTGACAGCCCTCTGATTCTGGCTTCAGTGGACTGTGGCAGAATTTGAATCTCCTAATTAGAACTTTGTGATTATCACACATGGTCTTCATGGGCTTCATCTTTTGGCTTCATAGTCCACTAAAGCGCCACAGGGAAAGTCGCCAGGCATACATTCTCTGAACAGTGAATAAAGGAAACAGAAGAGGTAGGAAGAATGGGGAGTTTCATTGTTAAAGAAAATGTTGTAGATGAAGAAGTCTTTTTCCTTGTCCACAAACACAACTACAAATTAGGTCTGATAAGCTGGTTCAGTGCTATTTAATATATGAACATTTTTCAATAATGAATTTAGTTCTAAATAAAAATAATACTAGGCCAAAATGCCAGTTCTTCCTGTTTTAGAGAATGTCTGATCTGTATTTCTTACCTTGTTAATCTGTTTCACTTCACATATGCTGACGAAAGCAGTTTACATATTTAATGTATGTGAATTCAATGAGTGTTAGAGTTATTTGGCACTTTATTACATTCTTGGGCAAGTGAACATTTTTAGCCAATTCTGAGAATTAAGCAAACAAGATGAATGCCTTTCTGTAACTGAAAGTTTAATGGTTAACCAAGTTGTGAATTGCAAGCATTAATAATAAAATAGGAGTTAAAATAGCTGAAGTATGAAAGCATACTGTATGGATTTGGGGTTTTTTTTCCCCAGGAGAGAAAGTCCTGTTCTTCCAATGTTGAGAGGATATGGAAATATAATTCCTTGAGATATTCTATCTAGTAGTAATTTCCACAGTATTCTATTATAGTTTGTCAATATGGTTTTCATTACTTTAATAGTCATGAATTAGGTGTTAAGCCAAAATCCAATAGAATTACATGGATATAAGTTTGTAAGTAAAAGGAAAATTAGGCTTGTCAAATCTTAGCATTGACTCAAGAACCCATTTAATTACAGGATTTGGGAAGTTTGTAATTATCTTCTAAATGGGATATTTACTCATAAATTATTATCTAAGTGTCATGTGTGTGTGAAATTTTACTAACATCTGATAGCTAGTTCTACAAGGGCCTCCAATAGTCAAGAGGAATGTCGCTGACACAGAAAAGGTGATTTATTTTTCCCTCAGGGGTCTCTGAGCCTTTGTAGTTGCTGGGAAAAAAACTTCTACGTGTACAGGCTTTGAGGAGGTACTTCAATTTACTGACTTAAGAACATATTTTTAAGAAATGAACTGAAATTTATGGTCCTATAAAAATCTGTCCTCTTTAATTCTTCTCATTTTCATTTGCTGCTTTACTCTATAACATGATTTTCCTGTAGTGAAATGGCAAAGTCTGAGAACTTTAACTGAAATATATGTCTTGCTTCAAATATGAAACAGCAGATAATGTGGACATTTTTCATTCCCTATGATGGATGGTGTTTTATTTTTACATAAATGGTATACATTCCTTTTTGACTAAAGATTGAGAACATTATTTTGTAAACACAAGAATGCACATGACCTGTACCTATTAACTAATTATTTCAGACTTTTTCCTGTAATGTAACAGAGGAGGAAAGGAAAATCCTTTAAAATGTCAGATTGTAGGTTTAGTTTACTTTGGTAGTAATATGGGTGTTTTGTTGCTAGAATTTCGTTGCTAGGACACCTAATTGACTTTTTTTTAAAACTTGCTCCTGCTCAGTAATACTGTGCAAATACTGTTTTCTTTTGTATTTTTTTGTTTGTTTGGGCGTATCCTGTTTTTCCTGGAAAATTCAAGCACGGAAAGAATGTATACTAAAGGAACCATGTTCAAAAGACCAGCAAAGCTGAGATCTGAGTTAAATCAGAAAGACTTAGAGTTTTGCATTTAGTAAAGCGGCAGGATTCCAAATGCAGAATAAGGAATCCGTTCACATTGCAGCTGGTATACGTTCCTGGGAAGCCTTTTTTCTTCCTTTGTATGTAAGCCTGTGCCATCCATCGCACCATCACAAACGGAACCCACCTCAGGGGGAGCTGGAAAAAAAAAGCACAATAGGACCACGTGATACAAAGTGCTATTAGCCTTTCAAGGCACACATTAAGTAGACTATTAAATTATCTCAGAATATTGCTTTGTATTTGCTGAGGTATAGAAATTGTATGAACATTTAATTGCCACGTGCCATATTCCCCACTGTGCTTTTAACACACTTCTTCCAGCCCGTCTGGCACGACGAGTGCATGGCAAGTCATTTTAACGGGAGGGCTACACATCCTTTGTTGTCATCCTTACACGGTCTGCGGCACACGCTCGGGAAGCTCGTTGTACTGCCAAGCCTAAGATCGAGCTGTAGGATCTCTGCAATTGTGTGAGCCGCACGCAGGAGCAAGACAACACCTGGAAAACCAGAACTGTCAGAATTAGCTTTCTAGCCAGAGACACGGGGTTGGCGGGGCAGCAGAACGCGGGGGCTGCCCGTTCAGAGCCCCGCGTCGCAGTCCAGCGAGCGCCGGGTGCCTTAGCGGTGCTGTTCTTTTGTGGGCAGCGGGAGCCCCCGCCTCTGCCCGCAGGGCGCGGGGGTGTGGACGGGGGTGTGCCCACCGGTGCTGCCCGCGCCCGCTGTCCCCGGCGCCGCCGCCGCCCTGCAGGGGTCAAACCCGCTCCTCCGGGGCCGGCTCCGCCGGGACTCGGCGGCAGCCGGGCGGGCGGGAGTCGCCGGCGGGCAGAGGCGCCGGGAGGGGCTGGGATTCGGGGAGGAGGGGCCGGCAGCGGCTGGAGGAGGAGCGGGCGGCCAGACGTCACTTTCCCCGGCCGCGTGTTTACGTGGAGCTGAAGATGGCGGCGCCGGTGGCTCCGCCACGGCAGCTGTCGTCGCTCTGAGGCGGGACGGGACGGGACGGGACCGGACCGGACAGCGAGCGTGTGCGCCCTGGCTGAGGGGAGGGCGCGGGGCGAGCCCCTCCTCCTGCTGCCGGTAACACCCTGCTCTCCCGCACAGACGCCATGGAGGACGAGGAGCGGCTGAAGAAGCTGGAGGCTGGGAAAGCCAAGGTAGGTGGAGGTGGCGGTGGCGTGGCGAGGAGACAGCGGGGTGAGGGTGTGCGAGGTTGTCAGCGCGGCCGGTTGCTGCGGCGGCGGAGCGGGTCTGCGGCAGGGGCTTGGCGCGAGGCCCCGCCGCGAACAAAGCCGCGGGCGGAGGAGGCGCTTTGTGCCGCCCGCCCCGCGCTCCCCCGCCCGCCGCGGGGCCGGGCTGCGCTCCCGGCCAAGCGGTGGGTGCCGGTGCCCAGGGACACCGGCACCTGGCACGCCACAGGTGCCAGTCACGGGACCGGACGGTGACAGCCCGGACAGCGCCCGCTGCGGCGCCGGACGGAGGAAGAGCCAAGGAGGAAGAGGAGAAGGAGCGTTAACCTCTTTACCCTTCGCAGCCGAGGCGCGAATCCTGTTTACCTCATAAGCCTGGAAAACCCTGTGAACCTTTAAGGAAGTTTATGAAACCGACAGCTGTTCCTCAGTGGGAACTAATGCCGTGAGGGAGCCTTAGGAGGCAGAGGATTGGCGATGCCTCCAGTGGTGCGGCGCGGTGCCTGTGCCGGCGGGCTGGGAATGCCGTGACTCATCCGCGGGACCCCGCCGTGTGCAACGGCACCCCCAGTGCCCGCCGAGCTGCGCGCAGCCGTCACCGCCTCGGGGCTGTCAGGCGGCTCAGACGCTGCTCTGCGGGCTAACCCAAGGGTTAATCAGGGAGCTTATCATTTTACTCTAAGCATGGCTCAGTACACACCGGCTGCGCAGCATTTCGCCTTCTGGGCAGCAGACCAGACTACGCTTCAGGAGGACCTCTTTTTAACTTCAAAGAAAGCTTTGGTGTGGTCAACGAGATAAGCTAATTAATGGCATTCTAGATAAAATTAATGTTTTAGCGTTAGGTATGATCTATTTCCTTCCTGTAGTCATAGCTAAATGATAAGAGTTCAGAAGTTGATCAGTCATTCATGCTAAAGATATGCATGTAACTTGGCAGGAGCTAATAGTAGAGGCAAAACGAAGACAAGCTAAAGATGAAACTATGAAACATCATAGTCTTATTTATGCGGACTATAGAAAAGATGTAGTTCGTCTGCCAAGTATTGAATATGCGTTTTGCTGTATTACTAAAAAACTTCTCAACTTAGAGTGTTTCTGTTTGGGTTCAAAATATGTGTTGGGAAAATCTCCTACATGGAGTTGTATGCTTATATAGAAAAGCCTGTTCCTTAAATGCTTACTTCAAGAGTGTGTTTTCACATTCTATAGTACTCATAAAAGGCACTTGGGCAAATTAGATCCTGGTGGCAGTACATTCTGTCACAGATTGGCTAATTCTTTTGCAGAAAATTAGGAAGTAGTTCACAAAGAAAATGGTTGAAGTAGATTTGCCAGCATTATAAATGACAATGAAGAATTTTGATTTCTCTGCCCTTGTTTCCCTCTGCCTGGGATTAACTCAGAAAATTAATGACAATTACTGAAAATTGAACCAAAAGCCAGGACTCTAGCAGGAATTCAGTGGCTTCCTTCAAACTTTGAGAAAGGACATGTACACTTTACTAATTTATTCTGTATTTTAAGAATACTGTCATAAGTTTCACTGTTGTTCTAGTCTTTTCTATCTAAAACCTAATGCTGTTCTTGTAAGTATTTGCCTGAAGACTTTAGTGTTCTATGCTTTTAAATGTCCCCTGTGATTTAAGTCATTATCACTCTTTAAAGCCATACATGGTTTATGTGAAAAGGGACTATAAAAGCAATGTGAGTTTTTTCAGATTTTTTGTTTGTGTTCTGTGTTGCATTTACCCCCTTTTTACATGTGAATGTTAAAATGTGTTGTATAGTGGAGATCAGGTCACAGTCTTTCAGTGACAAATGTCACTGATAAAAGCAGAAAAGAAGAAATTGTGTTAGCAGAGAATGGAAGCAGGATTTGCTCCTGCAGCTGCTTGTCTCTTTTTCAGGTGCATTCACAGTAGTGTAATCAGTTTTTCTCTTAAAATTGCTTGGCTCTAATGGGTATTTTCAAACCACAGCAACAAGTATCCAGAAAACATTGGAGTTTTATCACTTGAGAGTTATTTAAATAAAATAGCTGAGAAAATAAGTTTATGTGCCAAAAAGTGAAGGTATTGCTATGCTGCAGACACCTTAAACTGTCCACTTGAAATTACAAACTTTAAATAAGATGTTCCATAAACTGCAGGATGAATGTAGGCAATTGGGAGTCTGGTAAAAGAGCCCTAGTAGATGCTATGAAGGTGGCTGGTATGTTGCTAACAGTGGAGTTATCATTCACAATTGAGACCTGGATTCTGGTTTGGTTAGGGTTGGTTTTTTCCTTGTAAACTAGGCACCATTTAATATGCAGTGTCTGCATATTAAACCATATGAACTGTCTTGTAGAGCAACCATTTGGTTGTTTTCTAATATCAAGTAGGCAAATGTGGCATTTGGTTTTGTGAGAATTTATCTACAACGGAACTTCTTGAGGTCTTCTAAGACTCTGTCCCCCCACACAGATCTTTTACAGAGAAGTGTTTTAAAAATGGATTTTCTACAAATTAATTTTTTTCTGAGTCCTCCTTTATTGTTAATGGAAATGAGATGCTGCATTTTGAATCCTACCTTGATTGAATGGTACTAAGTGTACTCAAGCCTGCAGAATACGTCTCAGTGTGAACACACAGCCTTTGCCAGAACATAATTTGAAAATTGGGATAAAAAGTCTTGATGGAGGCTCCCCAATATTCATGTGTACTTGCTGATTTTTGGAGACTACACCCAAGTCTGCATTATGAAGCAGTTTGCACCATATGTTATTGTTCTGTCTGTTACAAGCCTGCAAAGGCAAAGGAGGCACAAAGTTAAACCCAGTAAATTACATGCTCCTTTTTCCAGACCTATAGTCATTAATTTTCTTTTGCCGTGAGGTAAATCTGCTGTATATTAACTCAGCCTCTATAAAGTCTGTCTCCCTTCCATTGAAAATGATGTCTCAGTTCCTCTGTAGAACTCCCTTCTTCTCAAACAGGCAGTTTCTTTATCTTGTGATGTCATTATGGCACAGCAAGAAGAGTGTTTGTTAGAAAGGCCAGTTAAGGCAAACAGTGTTGACTGTGATGGAAAGTGGAAGGGAGAAGATGTGCCAGCAACAGAAATATGGATGTATGCTATTAGGTTGATCAGTGCCCTAAAACACAGTGATATTAGAAATCCATCAGATGTGTTTTGTGCCTTGCTGAGGAGATTCTGGAATAGTGTTGATGGCCTGAGATAGTGAATGTGTATCTGGTCTTAAAAAAAGACTATGGAGGATGGTGGTTGAAGATCTTGATATGGCATACTACATGTGGATTCCTGTGTGCATCAGTTTGCTTGGAAAGCTCATCTAACATTAACGAGGGTATGGCAGTTGGGTTGGGTATTTTAATTTCACGTATTTATTTAGCAGCTTAGTAGCTGGCTTTTCGTATTGGGATGTGGGACTGTCTTGATCAACTTTCAAAGCTATGGAGAGTAGTTTGCTAGCTTCAGAATAAAAACACCGGTGATTGGATTCCCTTGTCAGAAAGTGGCTGCGGGTATTTTGGTGTAAAGCTTTTGAAATTTATAAAAATATTTTAATTTCTATGCACACAGACACACAGGAAAGGTACAGCTATTATAACCAGCAAAACTGAGATGAAGCTATCAATGGCAAGTTTTATGGAATGATCCATTTTACAGTACTGAAATTTAGTTAGCAAAGTATTTAAGTGTTTATATTTCTAGTGAACAAAGGGCACTCCTTAGCTGTATNTGAATAGTCAAAAGAAATAATTACATATTTTGTCATCTGGTCATGCATGTAAATATTTCAGATGGTTGAAGATGAAAATGATATATATTGTTAAAATAGCATTGTCTAAGAGTCTAGGAATGTTTGCTGTTTGCATTGTTATGTCTTTTTTTTCTCTAGTCTCTTTGGACTCAGTATACTGTTTCGGAAGTCTCAAGGAAAGGTGTTGATATGCTGGGTTTTTTTAAAATAAAACACTCATGCAAACATGGAATACTTATGTGGCTCAGTGATTAAAGCTCTAATTTAAATCCCCCAGAAGAACTTAAAGTATATGTTGTGTGTAAAACACAGTCCTTTTAAACTCCCTGTAATTTACCTGAAGAGGAAGAAAAGCAGTATCTCAGTAGTTATTAAAGGTTTTTTTATCAGTGAAGTCACAGAATATTTTGGGTTGAAAGGGATCTGCAAGGATCATCAAGTTCAACTCTTAAGTGACTTAAGACAGTTACATATGGGGATTGAACCCACAACCTTGGTGCTGCAGCACCATGCTCTAACCAACTGAGCTAATTTAAGGGTCAATCAAATTAAATACATTAAAACTTACATGTCATTAAATGACTGGGCTATTAACACATCATCTTTTGCTTTCAAGTGTAGACTGTTCATTTTGTTTATCCTGTCTGCCTCCAATAACTTGAGCAAAAATAAACAGAATTATGGAAGGAAGAATTTACTTTTCAGTCTGCATTTTCCTACCCTGCTTTTCTCTTAAAAGAAGTCATATTTGCCATATCACGAAGTGCTGGTTTCATCCCAAAGCCGTAGTCACTGTGGTCACTCTTCATAAATTACGGACGGAAGAAGCTTTTGGAGTTAAAAGTTCACTGCATGGCAGTGGTGCTTTGTCTGTATCTGAAGATGCTGGTGTGTATTAAGAGAGGAAGCAACTGGATCTTTTAAGAGTTTCCTGGAAAGATGTGTGAAAGCTTTGGCTTCAGAGTACAGTGAAACTGAAAAAATACTATAATGAACAGTTTATTTTAAGGAACCCTTTTTCTTGCGCATGGAGATCCTCAGAAATCTGTGTCAAATCTGTATCTAGTTCCTAGGCATTCCTTTATTGTACTGCAAACCTGTTTCTTTTTCTGGGTTCTTCTGAGCTCATGGGGTTTGACTTCTTTTTGATTACAGGCTTCAATCTGCTCTCTCCTTTGCATCTCTGTCAGTTTTAAATGCAAATAATAGAAGGTATGTGGAATTGCATGGGTATATTTTGATTATGAACATGAGTAAGCTTAAAAGCTTACTTTGTGTTGCTGAGAAAATCACAGATCTAAGGACTGAACATTGCCCTGGAGAGAACACATGTGGTTTTAAAACTTCTTTCAGTAAAAGAAGATGGGACAGAAATTGAGTGGAAGTGAGAAAGGAGCAAAATGTGAGGTATTCAGCTTGTTGTGCATGCATTTTTTTTTGTCCAAAACAGAGGATATCTATGTTGTATTGTAGAAAAAAATGTTTTATATACATTTGAGATACAAATACATTCAGTCTAGATAATTGATTGTTACTGGGGCAGTACTTAAGCTTGGATGAGAGATTGAATGGAAATCTGTGAGACCATTTTCAAGACACATTGTATGCCTTATAGCAGAAAAATTGGTATGACCAGTTTAATTTTTCTTTTGAGGATAATAGGTCTACCAGCTCAGTATAGTTTATTCAGTGTTCTTTTTTTTTGCTTTGAAAAAATAAAAAGAAAATTAAATTTTTTTGTCATGTGTTCAAATTTTTTGTGGACTCTATTGGATATTTGTTAAAAAAATGGTACTTCAGTTGAAATCTGGTATTTCAATGCTCTTTTAAATTGAGACTACTAGAAGTCTTCCTATTTCCGAGTGTGTTTTTTCTTTCATATTGTTGTTTTGATCTCCATTTCTCTCATTCCAGAGATCTATTCTTGCTTTTGATACAGTGCTTGATTATTGGTTTTAGATGTTATTATCAATGTACCCTTTTGTTGAAGTCTTTAAGTAGCTCTCTACTTTCCAATCGTGGTGCAAGGTAGAACGAGCTGTAATTTACACTTGTTTTGTTTTGTAAATGCAGAGAAATATAATTTCAAAATAACCTTTGTTCTTTTGCCAGTTTAGAGAGAATTGTTCTTTAATCCAAAATGCTAGTGAATTTCACATAAATAGAGAAATAAGTCAGCACAGTATTGTTAGTAGCATTGTGA
>VWZV01005348.1:33217-71548 GCA_013397155.1 Irena cyanogastra | reverse complement strand
GACTGAACAATTAATAAAAATGTTCAGATTTCTTAGAATTCTTAGTTTCTTGGAAGTATGGAATGAGCTCTTCTTCTCTCCTCTGCTAAAAAGGAGCCCCAGCAAGCTTCCAGGTGGAACAAATTCAACAGTTGTCAGCTGGGCAAAGGAATGTGAGACTCTAGATACCAAAAACTAAGTTGAGGATAATGAGGAAGTGATGAAATCCCAGTTGTAACAACACTGAGTTGTAGCATCATGGCAAAACGAAGAAGAGGTGGTCTATTGGACTGTGCTTCTAAATCTTAAAACGTGAAAAAGTTTTAAAATTCTGGACAATGGGAGATAATAATGATAAAGAGACTATATACCGGTTTTGTGATATTTTTAGAGGAAGGCCTAGATTTGGTGAGAACTGTACTGCTGTGGCATAATTGCAGCATATCTCTGAAACTACGATAGCAAGCAAGACCAAAGAAGATTGGAGGAGTTGAAGACATAGAGTAGATGGCATTGTTCTGGGACTGAACATATTTCTGTGCAAATATTGATTAAACAGGTGTTGCAGAGAATAAGCAGAGTAAGTTGCATAACATTATATTCAAATCTGAGTTCAGTGGTAGGTTGTGATTTGATAGAAGAAGTTATCCCTTAATCTTGGCTTTGTTTGCTGACCTTTTTACTTGTCATTAAACTCTCCTCTGTGAAGAAACCTCTAGTATCTAACCACAAAACAAGGGGAAAATACTTAAATGTGTCTAAATCCATTTAGATTGTCTGAGGGAGGTAACTGGTTTAACATAAAACCCATATATTTGCATTGAGAATATATATTTTCAATTAAAAGGTATGTAGGAGAAATGTCTTACTATAACAGGTAATGCTCAATAACAATGATAAGAAAACCCTATCTTGGTCTATTCAGTTGTATGCTGTGTTAGCTAGCCTAGTTAGCTGTGTTAAAAGAAATATACAATGGCCTGATACAAGACTCCTTAAAGATGGATGTCTTAGATTTTCTTCATTATTTGGAATATATTCTAGGAATTCAATTTAGCTTTCGTAACAGAAAAAAAAAATCCACAAAAACAAGGCTCCACAGACAAGTGCAGTTTTTTGTGAACAATATCAATGTCTTTGTGAGCTTGCTTTTCTCATAATGCAGCAATGTGTAAAAAGTGATAAAAGCCTGTCAAAATAGTACAAGCCTGTCAAGCCTTGCACACTGAGCATGAAATTAATTCAGTTGGTTCTTCCCTTATGTCTGCTCGGCTCCTTGCAGAGCTGTCTCTCTCTCACAAGCTGCAGTTTGTGGGCTTTTTTCTCACTCTGTCCATTCAGTGCCAGACATGCCACATGGTGGAAATTAATGTAAGACTGATATGAACAAGGCGGGAAAATGGTGAAGCACAACTGAGTTTGACTTGTTCTGAAATATTGGCAATTTACTAAAAAATAAAAGAATCAAAACCATAAACATTTCTTAAAATGAAAATTTAAGTTTTGTTCAGTTTCTGTACGGAGTTGGAGCACTGAGGTGGCCAGAATGCGTATGAATAATCACTTAAAAATGTATCAAAGTTTTCCAGAATTTCTGCTTTTGAAAACTCAACACAGTGTTCCTGAAAAGATTGCATTGACAACTGGATAGAAGTCATCACATCACTTGTGTTTATTAACAAGGAATGGCTATCAGTTCCTGCTTAGCATGAGCTGAATTTAAACAACTGATCTGTATCTGAAAAGCTGATTGTCTTGTTGCCAAAGATGGAACCTCTCAGATTCTGTGCCAGTTGGTGCTTGTCAAGTTGAAAAAATTTATACTCTTGTGTTGGTTATTAATAAAGTCTTAATTAGACGTAGTCTGTTAGTTCTAAAGGTGCCTCTTTCTTTCAGACTTCTTGGTTAATGAGAAATTAGATGCAAACACAACTCTTAAGATCTTGCTGTGCCTTTACATGTTTTCTCTACATGTTGGGTTTTATTTCTCTCAATTTTTGGTCTTTAAATATCTCTGTCACAGCTACATTTGTACTAAAGAGGACACTGTGGAGAGGAAAAATATAGATGTAGTCCACATAAATGCAACTAAATTGTTTCCTCTTAGGATGAAAAAGTTAAATTTTCATGAAGCAGGATAATGTAAACAGTGCATAGACACTTAAAGTAAATCAATAGTTCATGCTTTTTTTAACATTCAAAAATACTTCTGTTGGCCCTTCTCAGCCAATAACTAATAAACTCTTCTTCCTCATTTAGTGTAATGACTAAATGTTACAATTGCAGGAGGAAGGAAAAGTATGCATTGTTGGGCAGTGCAGGACTTCTGCTGGTGAGGAAAAACATGCAGTGGGCTGCAGCCTCTTTCTTGAAGCATCAGCACAAATTACAAGTGCTTTTATGATTCAAGTTTTCTTGCATTAGCTACCTAGAGAAGTCTGGACAAAGCCTCTTCAGATATAGATTCTGTCCATGCAATTCTTTGTGTTGCAGTATTGTTGCATCTTTGTGCTTTGTGCTCTAGAAATTAAAAAAAAAATAAATTTAAAGTTAATTGATTAGAATTTGCAGCTGACTATTTGCAGTGTGTTGTGGAAGGAGGAACCTATGGGAGCTGGAATGGAGTATTGATTAGCGTCCCACAGGATGTAGTAGTTGCCTGACTGCTATTTTCTGTCGATGTGTCAGGATTTTTATTGTAGGATTCTAATCAGTATTCATGATTTTTGAGAAACGCTTGATTATCCCCAGCCTTGGCCCCCTGGAAGCCACACTGATGCTTGATAATACACTGTAACCACGGCTGCAGTTATCCTGCAGTTATCGGTAAGACTCTGTATATACTCATTAGGGAGTCTCAAATGACTGGCAAAGACTGCTCTTTAAAGGAAACATTCTCTGACTGAATTGTCATCGTTAAGGTCCTTGGGGATCTGCACAGCTGTTAATAGGAGACCCCCTTTAGGTAACTAGGGCTGATCCAACAGAACTTGCTGAAAGTGGCAAAGATTTTTGATGCTATGTGACATCATCTTATAAGCAAACTAAAGACTTGGTTAAGGTACAATCATCATTTCATGTTACAAATAAATTGAAAATTTGACTTAGTGTTATTTGTTTTAATGGCTTACTCTCAAAGTAGATGATCATCTAGTCTTCCACAAAGACTGTGTCACTCAGTATTTACATTATTAGCTGTGGAAAGAATGTGTGTTTATGTGTACACAGTACTAAACTGAAGTGGGTGGCCAACTTGGTGAAGAGGCTTAGACTTCAAAATAATCTAGTGCAAATGAATGTGGAAGCAACACTCAAGGCTTTTCTTGCCTCTTTTGTGGTAAAGACTGTCCTTGGGCTTTCCAGGTCCCTGAGTTTAATGGCAGAATTGGAGGGCTGAAGTATTATCCACTGTACAGGTCAATCTGGGGATCACTTAAGCAATTTGGATGTACAAACATTTATGGGACTGAGTACAATGTGTCCCAGCATCCTGCAGAAGCTGAGTGCTGCTGTTACAAGGCTATTTCCTTGCTCATCTTTGAAAGGTCATTGCTTTCAGAGATTTCAAATGAAGCAGGAGGAAAAAAGCAAACATAGCTCCATATTCAAGGAGGCTGAGAAGGAGTATCAGGATCTGTAGGCAAGTCAGCCTGGCTGTGATGTCTGGGGAGATGATGGAGCAGACCTTCCTTGAATCCATGTTCAGATACAGGAAGGCCAAGAGTTTGATTGGAATTTATGAAGGGCAAGTTAATTGTCCTCTGTGATAAACCGAATGTCTCAGTAGATGGGGAGAGAATGGTGGATGTTGTATACCTTGAATTTAGGAAGGCATTTGATGTGATCTCTGTACAAACTGGAGATAGATGGCTTGAATAGATGCTCTGCAGGGTGGGCAGAAGATTAGCTGGACTGCTCTGCTCAGATTGCTGAAGCAAAGTCCAGCTGGTGGTAAGTAGTGTTTTTCAGGTGTACAGTTGGATATTTTGTTAATGACCTGCAGAATGGGAGTGTGCCTTCTGTGTGCTTATGGATGATGCTGCCTTAGGAGAGGTTAATTAATTGAGGCGTAGGGCTTCTTATCAGAGACATTTTGACAGTCTGAAAGAATAGGCTGGCAGAAAACTCATGGAGTCTTAGCAGCATGAAAGATGGTAGAGGAAAGTTCACACACTTTCCCATTGGCAGAAAGGAGGAATTTTTAATTTCCATTTCATTACGGGGTGGTGAAGTAGCCTACAGAATGTTTCAGTGACTGAAAGAAATAGGTGATACTGTGTGATACACCTTGAAGTCAGGAAGAGATCCTGCATTTCTCAGTGGTGGCCAGCACTGTTGTTTTTATATCCTGAAACAGGAGGAGGACCTGCAAAATTGATTTCTGCCTACAATCCCAATTTTGGAATATTTTTTGTTCCTGTGACTTCTTTAAGCCAAATTGTGCTTTTCTAATGTGGTCAACTTGGGTAGGTAATATTCGTGGGTTTTTCCTGAAACAAGGTAAGAATAACTTGAGGAACAGAATTATGTTGTTTGATGGCAGCATAGCAGTTATCCTGGATGATAATGGGCTGATATGATCAAATATTGATTGAGGAATTAAGGAGTTCTGTTTTACCTCTCTCCTGCTCCTCCCCATGTAATTGTTTCATTGCAGGATATACTGGGGTGGTGGGAGATTGGAGAAAATAGGTCGGTACAAGTTCATTCTTCCCAAGCAACTGCAACAAGATAATCCTTTGTGCTGCGAGAATCACATTCAAATACTTGATTTCACAGCACCAGATTAGACACAATATAAAGCTAATTTTAAAAAATAGAAATAAAGAGGCATATACTCAGTAGTTCAGTACTGTACTGTATCCTAAGGAGCTGAGTTAATCTGTGCAACAAAAGGATTATGTACAAACTGCATTATTGTGATGTAATGCTGTAAGATGACTAGCAATTAAGATAATTTATGATACTGTTTCACTCTCTCCATGCTCCCTAAAATTAGTCCGTATTTTTAGGTGTTATCTTCATCAATTTAGGTTGGGGAAGAACACCTCTTTAACTTGTACCATAATGTCCATGTAACTAGTTGTGTGAGGAAAACGGATTTCAAGTGTTTTACTAGAAACCCACTTGAAGTAATGTGCAGAATGCTATAAAACAAGTGAAAGTGAATTTATTCTGGGGATTTTTCTTCAGTTGAAAACATACAGATTTTGCTTATAGTTATTTCTTATATAAATGCATGTAAGCAAAACCATAAATGAGTCTGGTAATGCTCAAAATCAAATACAGTGTAAGTAATTTCTATTTAGGATACCATTATTAGAAACATGAGAATCACTACTTTCCTTCTTGAAGCTTTTTATTTTCTCATTTCATAGTTTTAATGTTAATGTTTCAATCTCTACGAAAGTGAAAAATGTCAACCTTAACTTTTAAACATGTAAGACAATAACCAGAATGAAGTGTGTGTGTTACATGTAAACTTGCAGGTTGCCAGTAAGTTTGATTTGATTGACAAGCACCGTGTGGAGTTACTGGCAAGTGTTGCTTCTGCATACTTTTGTATTTTTAGAGTTGCCTTCTAACTGGCAGGCACAGATGGCTATAGGTAATGATTTTTGTGTCTTTCTGAATTAAATAAAATGCTTATATGGTATTTTAAATTTAATTGTCTCAATATCTTGTGTTAATTACTCTATATGGGTTTTGATATTAATTGGGAAGTTAGAGTTTGGGATTTTTAGAACTAATAAGAAGAACATTTGTTCTCATTAAGCAGTCAGTGCTATTTTGTGGTAGTAGAAGTTGTTTAAAGTTTTCTTGAAAAAAATTATTCAGATTTGACACCTTTATCTTGCTGATAATGAAGAATATTCTGCCACAAAGTCAGAAGAAGTTGTTTCAGTGGTATTCAGTTGTTTTCAAAAGGTCATAAAGTATTTAGGACCGCTCTTACCTAGAGTTTAAAATGCTTTTAGAGAAACACTGTGAACTTCTATTTGGAATACCAGGCTTATTCTGCCTATGAAGTTTGGTGTGGTATATAATTTTTTTCCCCTCTCAGATTCCTATTAAAAATGAGGGCTGAAGTCTGTATTCTAGGATGCAATAAATTGCAGTTATGTGTGTTAAATACGAAGAAAATGATAATTGAAGAGAAAAATTAGCACATGAAAATAGGAGCCATGAAAATAATTTCTCTTTTACCAGTACCAGACTCGACTCTTTCCATCCATTATTACCAAAATTTAGATTGAAATTTAGCCTTGCTTTGGAAAGGTAGACTCACTTTTCACTGCCTTACAGTCTCAGAAATGGTTTCCTAAGGTTATTTTTTGGGGAAGAAAGGCAGCACGTGAAGAAAATTACAGAACAAGGTAGAAATTTGCTAACCACCTGACTGCTTCTAGTATTTAACTACATAGTTACATTGCTTTTTAGGCTGCACCTATTCTGTAAGACATTTCTTTTGACTTGAGTATTTTTTAAGACCTAAATATAGTGGAATTAACATGCTTAATGCTTAACCGTGTTACTGTATTGCAGTTGTTTTCTTAAAATAGTTATCCTGTAAGAGCTCCAAGGGATTAATTAAAGGCGTCTCCAGCTGTTGATTTAACTATATTTAGTCAAACAGCTGATACAACTATATACTTGTTAAAGAACAGGTGTTAAACCAGTTGCTTTAAGAAGAAATAAATTGAAGTTACTACGTAAGGAATGCTCAGATTGTTAGTAAATTTATTCTTGTGATACATGTCTGATGACTCTGCTGGTTTCCAGAAATTGAAATTCTGAATAGATTTATGTTTTAATGCTTATATTTAGCCTCTTAAGTTGCTCCTATGCTGTAAAATAAGTGTGTGGGGTTTATTTTTTTTATGAGCCTGACTGAAGCTCACTATCTGTGAAAGTCCATTACTTCCTTTTGTATTGTCTGTGGCATATTCATCTTTATGGTTTATTTAAATATTTAATTGTGAACAGTTTATGAAGTATGGTTCTGCAGGTAAGAATGAGAAGACTTGATCCTATTTGTAACTCACTGGATTTCACTTGGTCTGTAGAAATCAGCTGCAGTAAATGTAAAGCCTAACCCTACAATTTTGTTGAATCAAACACAATATTGAAAGAAAAAAGGAGATATAAAATTGTAACCTAGTACGTAGTTTTAATGCTTAAGTGCTTTTTGCCTTCTGTTCAGGAGGGCAGTATCTGCCTTTTACTTTCAGCAGATAACTTGTTTCACAAGGCTAAATTCATCAAGAATTGAGTAGGAGAAAAGTACTTAAAATCTTAAACATATTTGTAATAGCACAACCTTACAAAAAATGCCAATGCAGAAGTTGCTAAGGAGTTCACCTTTATGAAATATTGTACTAATTATGGCTTCTCTCTAATGATTTTTCTGTCAAGTGCATTTTGTAGTCAATTATTTAATCTGTTCCAAAGGCTTTAAGATATGATACCTTTTTCAAGTTCCAGGCAATTTTGATTGTTTGTTAGCTGTTTGCTTTTGTTTTACCTGTATCTTCATCTGATCAGATTTATTGAGCACAAGCTTTGTCTTGATTGCTGTGTATGCCTTAAGCCAGTAGAAATACACAGCAATCTACCTTCAATTTCCTTGGTGTAATGTATCGTGTGTACCCTACCTAATTTAGTCTACTACATGCCACCAGTGGCTTAGTTCTATTAGTTATTCTTAACACAATATCTGACAAATTTGAATTTTGGCAACTTTTCAGTAAGATGAAGGAATATCATGTTGCACATCAAGGCCATGACAGGTAAGGTTGTGTCTCCTTTTGGAGCTCAAAATTTTTTATTATTCTGCCTGTCACAGCCTCTATCACTTACTGTTCAGCTGTTAAGTGTTACTAAGATATGATCATTTGATAGCTTGACTTAAAACACCAGAGATCAAATTTTCTGTGCGCTTCCTAAAGTCTGTCTTTTGTTTGTGTCAGGAAAACATGTCACATCCTGGGCTTTCATTCATAGGAAACTGATACTAAAATCATAGTGTAGACTTACTTACACCTTTAAAACAGCAGCTGTTTCAGTTAATAGAATCTCAGCTGCATTTACATCTTGTTTAGGGTGCTGCACTTCTGTGAGCTTACTGTCCTTAAATGGATGCCACAGCTTAAGTTACCCAGAGTCTTATGTGGATACCAAAACACCCCAGAAAAGTGCCTGAAGATAAATGTTGAGACTTTTGTTTCTAAAGGATGGTGGGATAACATGTTCATACGGTCCAATGAACAGTACTGTATGGAACTGTATGGAAAACAACTAATGCTTTCAGAGTGTCTAAATCTAATATTATGATGAGTTTTTAAGAATGAATTAATGTATAAACCCATCTTCTGGGTGCAGATTTTCAAAAGACTCATGGGATGTGAAGGACGACATGGCAAAGCAGTAAAGTTTTCTAGTTCAAAAATTAATGGAAAACATCATATAACTTATTAAAAACTTGAAATTTATCAAAGTAGTAAAACCTTTCTTCCTTCATTCTTTTATAAAAGTTAAAATTAATTTTAACATTTATATTGCCATTATTAAAATTTATTTGATGAAACTTTAGCTCTGGCCTGGAATTTACTTGCTATGGCAAGTTGAATTATTTTAGGAAAGCTTAGGGAGTAGAGGAAGAAACATTTTTCTTTAACATGTTTGTGAATCCATTTGTTAACATTGTGTTAAGTCCTCCTACTTCCCCACCTTCCCTCCGAAAGTTGTTTCAAAAGGTTTTAGAACATTGAAGACTTAGTGCCATTTGGGTTTTTTTCAGCCTAGCTAAAGAATATTTCAGGATCCAGTTTTTAATTAAAAGTTGGTGTTAAACCAAAACCTGGTGGGGCAACAGTGCGTTTCTGTCGGTGCATAACTCTTTTGCCTTCCTGTTGTTACTGAGCCTCTGAAACTTGGCAGAAGTGACTGATAGACAATGCCTTTTGAGACAGCACCCAACTGGTGATAGTCATCACTTAATGCAGAGTAAATGAGGCTTGGTTTTATGTCAGCGCCTTTATCCTGGATAGCCAAAGATCCTAATGTTTTAGGCTTCAAGTATGGATGATCTGTGATTTTTTTAGAAAGCAGCACGAAGCAAGCTTCTGTTGCAGTCCCATTTTTGTCACTAACAGCTTGTCCCAATCCAGTTATTTCCTCTTGGCTTTGTGGGCATTTGGTACCAGTGTGGGTCAGATGATTTTTTTCACCCTCAATATCATCCGAGAGGCAGCATTCAATATGAGAGGAGTAAAATTAAAAAGTAGGTAGGATCAATATATAAATCATTTAGGTAGAAGCAGTTTAGTTAAAGACCAGCTGAGCAATTTTTTTAGAAGTTAGTTTGAGGTATGGCTTTTGTTGAAGCAATCCAGCATTGAAATGTGCTTGATATACTTGTGTCAGTCATTGTAACCTGACTTAGAGTGAATTTTCATACACTTAACTTCCATTCTGTGTCCAGAAAATAACCCAGCTGTAATGAACTTAGCTGGTCCTAGATCTGTTCCTATTTAAACTCTTGGGACAGGGAAGAGCAGACCAGATCAGAACCACACTAATTCTGAGGCTTTCCAGCTCACAGTGCCATCTGGCGGGGTTCATTCCAGTTCAGCGCCCTTGGTAATTAGCACTGCTAACAGTACTCTTAACTTGATGAAGACTGGCTAAAAAGAATTGTCTGAGATGCTGTTCCTCTCATTATCCTGTGTTGTCCTTCCAGATACCATAGCTATTTGTAATTGTAAATTCTGGTGGTCCCATTGGTTTTCTTCAGAGGACTCCAAAGGAATGGCTGTCTCTGAAGCTGAAAGACTCTCAGGCTTTTATTTAGGAAGACATTCTAGGATTTCTTATTTGGAAATTTTCTTATTGTCATCAACTAATACTCATGAGCCACTTAAGTTTCCATAAGGGGTGACATTCTGAGGTCTTGTTCAAGCTATTTGGGAAAATCTGGCTGTGAGTGTAACATAAAAATCAGTAGATTGGAAATTCTTCATTTCTGGGTGATTATTTCTTGTTCAGTCAGCCTAATGTTTCCTATTTAGTAAATTCAGCATCTGTTGAATGGAAAAAATAACCTAAACCTCTGTTTGGCTCAACAGATAAGCAGATTGAAACTTGCAAAGAACATTAATTCTTTACTTACAGGTTGGATTTTCAACTATGTGACATAATATGTTTAAAGTATTTGCAGGATGCTTGCTCATTTATCTTCTTTGTGTGGGTTTTTATCTCAGGATTTGAAAAGAGTTGTGATACTCTGTTATTTGTTGATTAGCAGAATAGAATCAGTAGACTTCACTAGGAAGATAACTGTTTATTCTCTGTGTTGGCTATTTTTCATTCACCTTACTTCCAGTTATCTTTTGCTTGGTATAGACATCAGGAACCTAGAAGAAGCAGGCACTATAAACTTACCTATACTTCAGGAGTTAGTGCTTTGCCAAAACAACCCTTAGTGCTTAGACCTTCTGAGAATATGACAAAAGTGACAAAATGCCACTTTCTTCTCCAATACCAGTTAACTGTTCTCTTCAGGGGACAGACTAGCTTTTACGAAACTTGATAGCCTAACAGCAGATGAGTTTTAAACAGCTCAGGTGAGATTTACTGCCTATACCTCAGTGTTGCTGTCTCCATGACTCTCTCATGAGTGAAAGATTATGGCAGGTATTTTTTTCAGTTTTCCAATGGTAAGGTGGGAGGGATTAACTTAAACCACAGCAAATGTCTAACTTCTATACCATGTCAACGTTTCAAATTCAGGTTGGCCTTTTTAGTTTGTCACTATTGGCTTGCAGAACACCCCAGTCTAGAATTCTTGGGACGTAAATGTGCTTAGTAAATGATCAAAACAAATCCCACCTCAGGGCTCTGCTTTTTCTTCTTTTGGTGTTACTGAAAGCTTTTGTAGGAATAATTACTTACCCGTGCACAAAGGGAGTAGGCACTTTACCTATCATTACTAGGACAGGTAATTCTTAAATTAGTCCTTCACCTTTTAAGACAAGGTGGCAGTCTGTCTCAGTCTACATAGTTTGATTTCACTTTCACTCTCAGTAGTCTCTCAGAATTTTTACCTTATCATTCAGTGATGGGTGATTAGGAGCAATATCTTTAGAAAAGCCTGAGCCTTTCTATCCCAGGACTGGTTATGGTCTATCATGATGAGTTTCATGATATATCCAAGTGTTATTACGTACTTGCAGCCAGAGTCTCTCTGGGTCTGGGATATATCATAGTTACCACTTACACAATACAGTTTGCCGCAATGCATGTTATACATTCAGGTGGATTAAAGTGGATTTTGTAGTGTTTACTCTATATGCAGAATAAATGTACCTTTCTGAGGCAAATTTGTGCATTTTGTATTGGTGGAAAGTTTCAAGCAACACCAGACAAAAAATTCTATTTCACTTTTTCTTACCCTCATTATTCTCAGTTGCAGATACTGTTCCTGTGGAGACTTTGTCTGCTAAATTGAAAGTTTGAAGTATGCTTTCTACACTTAAATAAAGCATTCACATTGAAGCACTGAAGCCGGGATTGGTTTGTTAGGCTTTATGGGCTTTTTCTGCTGTATCGTGAGACGGTCTCAAATAACAAATGGTGTTACTGTTACCAAATTCTGTTCTACAAAACAGGATTTCATGGGGGTTTTTCAGTCATACCATAAGTATTTAATCACCAAACTGATGTTTTGGTCATTTACTGTGGTAGCCATTGAGAGTAATTTCAAAGTTTAATGGTTTCTCTTCATTGCTGCCAGGGCATGCTGCTCGCTCTGGGGTAGCTTGCCAGGTTAACTCTGATCCTCTTCAGCAGAGCGACACACACCTCTGTCAGCCCCCAGCTGTTACTGTGTTAGGGGACAATTCCACCCCGGGTGCAGGACGTGATGTTTATTTTTATTAACTTACATGCAATTCTTGTTGGCTTCGGCTTCCAGCACATTGAGGTCTCAGTATGTGGTGGTTCTTCCTTCTGCTGTATCTGGCTTTCCACCAGTTTGGTGTGATCCATGAACTTGCTTAAGATGTATTCAGTTTTATCATCCAGATTATCTATAAAGAATATTACAGGGCTGTCAATTTGTCTTTCAGCCGCTAACTACTCTTTTTAGCTAGAGACGAGAAGATTCAGAAGTCCTTGTCTT
This sequence comes from Irena cyanogastra, assembly GCA_013397155.1. NCBI lineage: Eukaryota > Metazoa > Chordata > Aves > Passeriformes > Irenidae > Irena > Irena cyanogastra. Next base: position 59,388 of record VWZV01005348.1, on the reverse strand, counting down.
CTTGTATTGGATGAGTGATCCAAATATGACCTGGTCTGGCACAGAACACTTCTCATTGGACACCAGACTTTTGGAGAACTTCTGACAAAGAATAAGTCCCTGTCTTTGAGGACATGTTAGTGTCTGGAACATCCTTGGAAGCCATAGTAGTTGAGAAACGCAAAATCATGATGTAGGTCTCCATTCATTCTCTTTTTGTACTGTGTAAAAATAAAAAAGCGTAATTACTTGCTTGTAGCAGCTTGTCTGAGGTTCCTTTTTGTTGTTAGTCTGTAAGTTTGTGACTCATCCTTTTATACTTTTTCCTTAAATGAATATAAAAAAGAAATAGGGGTTTTGTACTCAGGAGAAGTGTGAGAGATGAACAGACCCTGCTCTTTCTGTAAGAAGTGCCTGCGTAGGAGTGAATTGGAGATGAGTTTGGTTTTATAAAGTTGAAGTTTCAGTCTAATAATGTTTGTGTACAGGTACATGAAGTGTGACTGTACAGCTGTACTTGTACAGGATGTACTATACCTAGGAATTTCTTCACAATTAGAAAGGGTTTTTTGTAACAGTAACTACAGCAAATATATTTTATATTGTTTCGTAACATCTTTCTTTGGAAACCCTGAGCATTTTCAATTTCTGTTAACTGTAATACCTCTGAAAATGGGGCTATCCAGATCTGTTACATTATCTGAAAATGTTAAGTAATAACAAGCATTCATAGAGCAGCATCCAGTTTTAAATGGTGCTGAATGTGTTTCTGTTCTGAAAAGTCTTTCAAGCATGTGAACTAAAAATATAACTATTGATGCTTTAGAAATGTAGCTTCCTTGATTTTCACGGATTTTTTTTTTCAGTACTGTCTTCTACTGATATATAGGTAGTGATTAAACATTACAGCTTTTGTTCAGACTTTTTTTAAGTGCCTAAGAGATTAAGTTTTGCATTATGTTGGAGCCCAGTTTTATTTTACCATGGACTTTTATTCTAGAAATAGTTCAGTCAGACCATATTTGAAACTAATCAATGGACAGTGTTGCCCAACAATCCAGATTTTGTTGGATTGCTGGCACGAGTGCCAGAGGTCAGAATGTACTGAAGGTAGCTGAATAAATAAATAATGCTGCTGTTGTAATTATAGCAGTACATTAACTATAACTGACATGATTTACACAAGTAAATCCTTTCCACTCTGCAGGTTAGTTCCCTTCTGTCTCAAGAGTATTTAGTTCCTAATAGTGTTTGATTCTTCTCTGCATTTCTGACTTTCTGCCAGTTGGAGAATACTGGCATTTAAAAGTGAAGATAGTGTTTTACCAGGGGGTTGGTAATTTTGATGCAGTCTGTGATGTGGAAATTGATGCTAGTATGTTGGTTTGGGATTCATAAGTAGGAAGTTATAATTAGAACTAGATAAATGCATTTATCATCTGAATTCCTAAGTTCTTCTATTCAATTGGTTTTTTTGCTATGGGAAATGATTTTTTAAAGTATCAGTCTGAATGCTGCTCTCTTGTAGTCTGGTGACTCTCAGTGTTCTTCTGTTCATAAGAGACAATATCTTGTGACAGAATTTAGTGCTGGTATCCATTTCTCATTTTTCAAACTGAAGGAACACTGAGTAGCTGTTGTAAATGGCACTTCTGAAAACCTAGAAATAAATAAGTAATTCTTCCTGCACAATTTTATTGTCCCTTTTTATGCATTAAAAGGAAAGAAACATATTTTCTTTCTCATTTTATTGTACACTGGATATTTGCTAGAAATAATTCAGACAATAATTTTATTTTTGCCTGTTTCCAAGAGTATTGGGTTTTTGCCCAGAAGCAGGACTTGAAAAAAAACTGTGAACTGGGAATTGCAAGCTGTTAGTTTATTTAGTTGCAAAAGCTGAGAGTCAAGGAGTGAAATTCATTGTTCTTCACTACTGAAAAATACAGATGAAATTTTTAACGGGTTTCAGTACTGCTTGCAGGATCCAAGCAAGGTCTTATCAGCATGATGGGAGAAGCTGGAGGCAGTGTCTTGACACATAGATGAATAATGTTAAAAAATGCTCTGGATTGGTTTTCATATATGCTAAAAACCTGTTAAGTGGATCGTGGCTGACTCTCTTCCCGATGCTTTCCCAGGGTAAGTTCTCTGCTGGTTCTCAGATGCGTATCAATGCAGAGAGCCTGATCTGAATGTCCTTCAGCTTCTGTTTCTTGCATCCTTCCTCCTCCATGAGTGCCTCCTGTGTTTACATACTTGGCTTTTGCTTGCAATTTTTGTAACTGAGCAGAGACTTGACATTGAATTGTTTCAAAACTGCAGATTCAGAACTGATGGAAGCAGCATTAAGTTCTACACAGGCTTAGTTGTGGCATGATTAAGCTGGTGTTCCTGGAAAGACAGGATAAGACATTGTATCAATGTGTATTTGTTTCACATTTTGTTCGCGCCAGAAAAATCTATTTTTCTAGAAATACAAAATCTGGAAGTATTTTTCTTTTTGATTGAAAATTTTAGTTCTAAAGAATTTGTTTTCCTTGGCTCCCATGACTGTTGGTGGACTTTTCCCTGCTTGTCATTGGAACAATGATAAATCCTTGACTGTAGTTCATGAGGAGGAATTTAGTGTCTGGGACTCCCCTGTTCTGATGTGAGCATCGCAGAATGTGTTTGCTCAGCAGTAGCTTTTTGCTGTGCTGCTTCTCTTATTTCTAGCTTTTAAAATTTGATTAAAAATATGAATTTAAAGTTATGTTGCATTAGTATCTGGACAGTTCTTTGTGTGCCTGAGTTTGTAGGGTTTAAAGTGCTATGATTTCTGCATGCATCAATCACTACTAGTTTAGTTATTTCCAGAGTCCTAGATCCTCATATGGAATTTGTCAGTTGAGAACTTGTGTAACACAAAAATGTAACACTTTCATTTTCACATGTGTTTAGCTTTCATATGTGCTTATCTTCATCAATGTTTAAACAGAAAAAAAACCAGGATCTGCTTATAACTGCCATGATAGATTTTAATCTGTTAATTCTGAAGAAGTGAAAGTTGACAACTGTGAAAGGAGGGAAATCCGGCACACCCAGATGCTTCAAATATGCAAAATACTTGAGGAGAGACAAGGAGTAATTCATTTGTCCTTGAGCTACACATCTAATTTTGTAGACAAATAAAGACTGTAAAGCTGCTTTAAAAAAGCCAACTTAACTTTCCATTACAGAAGGTTTCAATCAAGTTGGGGAAGAGAGTTTTTGACTAGTGACACTAAATGCCGTTTATTAGTTAGAAATAAAACATTAAAAAAAAGCAAAATTTCTCAGTAGTTACACTTGAAGTCAGGTTGTTTGCTTTCTGTCATTGGGATATTTGAACAAATTCTGCTTTTCTTTTAGATAAACTGAAAATATTTTATTGAGATAAACTTACAGTTTTAGGAGAATTTAGTAATATCCTAAGGGAACAATTGGAACCTTTACTCTTCCCATTTTTGAGAAATGAAATCATTTTGCGAAACTAAATCTCTCTTTAGTTGGATTTGGTGGTGGTTGGTTGGCTGTTTTGGGTTTTTTTTTCTCTTAAACTTTGAAGCAGAAGGAGACTATTCTTTCTTTTCCTGATTAGAAGTTTTTAATTTAATGGATTTTTGTGAAATAACAAAAGATACATATTTTAAAAATAGAAAAAAATCACAAAGTCGAACTAATTGGAAAAGTAGTAGGGAGGAGGTAAGTATTAAGTACTTAGGTGAGCATATTTGGCTCAGCCCATGTTCAGGTCCTCCTCCTGTAAACAGAGCAGGAGCCATATGCCAAGCTGTCGTCCTAAGAAAGGAGAGGAGGCTGAAGAAACCCACAAAGAAATACAAATAAAGGGGCAAAAGTATAAACTAGCCACAAGTCAGAACTGATCTCTCAGTGATGCATTTAGACTGGGGCTTCTCAGCTCTCTTGGGGCCAGATGAGGACTAGAAAGCCCTTCAGGTGACATCTTGCGCTGTAACCAAACGGTGACTGGGAAGGGGGATCCGTGAGTCCTGTTTGGTTTGAGTGTTCCTGAAGAAGTTGGATGGAAGCCTGGCTTTCTCGACTGGTGAATATCATGAGCAAATATGCTATCTTTTCTATACTTGTTTTCTTACGATTGCAGCATATTTATTTTAAAAAACATGATATTTGAGTATTAGTTGATGTTGAAAGTTTAAAGCTTTAGGGTCTTTGTTTGTATGCTTTACATTGGAGCTGCATTTATGAAGTGTATTGTAGCACTTAATGTTGGATGCTTCAGTTGGAAAGTAATGATTCTTGTTTTCGTATTTTATTGCTAAAATCTTTTTAGTTTTGAATTTTAATTGGTAAACCCCGATGTGCTTGTTTTGCTTATTTGAACAAAACTTCTGTTCTTGTTAAGAAAAAAAAATTAAATGGATTTTCTTGTGTAAACCACTGTAAAGTGATTAAAAGTGATAAGCTTTTCAAAAGACAGTGTCTTACTGTATTTGAATAGCTTACATTCTAATTGGTTTTTAAACTGTGTTCCTGGCTCACCTGTGACTTTTTGTTCATCAGCATGTTTTGCTACAAGGTAGTGTGTCTTGTAATCTGCTTACTTTTTGCTTTTAGAGTATTTCCTGAATACGTATTTTGCTACTTTGCTATTTCTTTATATTTTCAACTTGATCAACTTTTTGTGTTATAATGAACTTTTTTAAAAGCTTCATATGATACTTGCTGAAAGAGGACTTTGCTTTTATTTGTCTCTGAAATAAAAATTAAAAGGAATTTCTGTAAATTATTTTAAGGTTCCTGTGAAATGAAAAATGAGATCAGGTTATTTCATCGCATTTATCCTTTATAATGACATTTGTACCTTTACCTTTGAATGTTTTGATTTTTAGGTATCGGTGTGTGGAACAGTAGATTGCGAGTATGAAACTGAAAAGGAATTAATTAACTGAGTGTTGGTTTGCATTTAAGATTTTGTTAAAGCAAAGTATGTAAATGGAAGAATAATATGGATGTAAATAATAATAAATAATGTAAATAATCTGTCTCACATATGCAACATTAACTTCTAGCTTGTTTTCGGTAGTGATTAGTTTGAAGCTTTATGTAGAATAGAGAGTGAGGCTTTATAGAGGATGTCATTAGTAATAAAGAGGGAAACTTTCACCTTTAACAAGATTTTGTCTTCTCTACAGCTTGCCCAGTTTAGGCAGCGGAAGGCACAAACTGATGGTCAAAATGGATCAAAGAAGCAGAAAAAGAAGAAGAAAACAGCAAACATCAAAGATGAAGAATCAATACACGATGGAATTGAAACCGATCGATCTCGAAATGATGAAATGTCCACATGCAGCAGTCGAAGGGGAGCAGCTGCTACTGCTGACTTTGCTGTTATCAGGACTTTGCATAGTGGAGAAATTATCAAACACACCCCAGCTTACACCATTGAGGTAAGTTTGTCTCAGGGTATAAACAGTCACTTTGAGGGTGAGTGGGCATAAAATAATCCATTCGTTTTGAGAGTGGGAATAAAGGAATTGGATGAGATTTTGCACATTATTTCATTTCTTATTCTGAGCTAGTATGTTCAAAGACACTTTCTACTTGCCTGCTGGTGTAATTTTTTTATTGTAGTCAGTTCCCTGTAGAGTATGGATAGTGTGTTTGTACCACTATACTCCTTAAATGTCCATAAATTAATTTTGTTTTATTAGAGGTTGCAAATTGAAGTGGATTTTTGATCCCTGCTCTTATGGCTACACCAAAATGCAAAACTAAACATCTTTCTTGTATTCATGGTGTAATTTGAGTTGCTCTGGTTAATGAGGACAAGGAATGAATTTGAAATCACTACTGAGAACTGGGTGGCTTAAGAGATTGATGAACAGTTACTCTACTTTTACTGCTTAATGAAATATAATCCTAATTCCTATTGGCTGAAAGTACATGCTCTGGGAAGTTTGGAAGATGCTGTGTGACATACACTGGCAGTCCAATTTAGTTCTGAGTGGACATGAATTCATGTAATGTCATTACAGATAGAAGGGACAAGAAAGGCTGATATTATTTACAGAATTACTTACTCCATTTGTGAAACCAGTGCTTCTGAAATGACATGAGTGGTATTCCGAGGAGGCATGTCAATGCAGATTCCCAGTTATGTGCAGATGAATACAGTAATTTTTGAGAGATGTGGTACAGATGAATGCTCTGCATTTTGACTTGCTGGTCCTGTGCTGAGATAGACCATTTGTAACCATTTTGGCTTCATTATTGAATTTCCAGCAACTGAGGACTAACTGAGAAATTAAACTTTTTAAAATGTTTTTGCATTTTTGTTAAAGAAAAATAAAAACATACCGTGGTGGAGGGGCAGACAGACTAAATTATACTTGCAAATGAAAACTTGTAAAGTAATTGATCCATTTTATTTTAAGCTGATAATACACTAGATTATATATATTAGTAATAGATAAATCAATAAATATCCATATATCAATAAACTAAATATTTTGAACCTTGTAGGTATGTGCCTTTCATATGTAGCTTTTAATTCTTAGAAAGCTCATGTTAGGACTTCAAAACTGTTTGTAGTAATGCAATAAAACTGTCTATTCAACTCAGATTTTCCTGGAGGAGGTAAGAAACTTGATAAAATAATAACAATTTTCTTACATGAAGATATGACTTTTTTGCCTACTCAGAAAAGAGAAAGATGTACTTTATGAAATGAATTAGGTTATCTACAGTTAATAAGAGATGACTGCTAGGGAAGAGAAGTGTTTAGAGAGAATTGCTTTTAAAGTGTTGTTTTAGTAATGCAATAGTCTGCATAAATATGACAGTTGTATGAATTCCCTTGATCAAATATATTTTGAAGTTCCAGATGGACTCTGCTAATGCATTTCCTTTGTTAGGATAAATAGCTCTACTACAGTTGGAGAAACAGGGTAAAGTACAGAGTCATAGAATAACTTTGGTTAAAAGGGGCTTTGAGGTCATCTAGTCTGATCGTGTGCTCAGAGCGGGTCTAATTAGATCAGGTTGGTCCTAGTGGCCTCTGTTGGCCTCTAAATACATACAGTACAAGACACAGATGATTTTAGAGATGGATAAAGTATCTGCGCTGTAGTTGCGAAAGATTGTACACATAGATGCGTTCTTAAGATGGGGTATGATTTTCTGAGGTCTGTCTTACTCCAAAAGCAACTTATCTTTTGTTTAAATAAACAAATATGGAGATACACTGGGGTTTCTGGTTTGTTGGGGAGAGGCAGTTTGTTTATTTCTTTTTTTTTTTTTAAATATAGCTTTAAAAGAAAAAGCATTAGAATCATGTGAATTTGTAATTTGACTCTGTTGAGTTACTTAGTGACTTTTAAACCAGTATTCTTCCCCACAAAAAAAAAAACCACCAAAAAAAAACCCAAACCAAAAAAACCCCCAAACCGCCCCCCACCAAACCCAAGAAAAAACACCCCGCTCCCAATTGGGAAAGCATTTTTCTTTGTTAAATGTGGTCTGTAACCTCCTTACTCGTATTACTTAAATAAATAATTGGTATTTTGTATTTGGATGGTGATTGCTAAAGTCTTTGCAGTATTAGAAGAGGAAGAGGAAAAACTCTGAAAGTGTTTCAGTGAATCTCTTAATTTACTGGTTTTAGTCTTACAAGTGCAATGATTTGGACAGAGAGCCTGTATTACAGTAATTGGATTAGAGTTTGCTGAGTTGAACTGGCAGCCAATGTAATAGGCAGTTTCAGGCTAATCTCTGCTGTGGAGAATTACAGCTTTGAGCTGTTTGCTTTTTCACCAACATTAAGTTGTTGTAGGTTGCTGTGTCAGAAGAGTGAGACAGGATTACTGGAAGCATTATGCAGGATCATTTTCTAGCTAAACTTGGATTCTACTTATTTATTTTATCTTTTACTGGAACTGGTATTTAGAATTGCTCTTTCTGTACCACAAAATACAGACTCAGAACATCTGACTATACTGTCTGTCTGTCTTGACTGGGCTCCTCTGTGGTAGTTTTGTGGGTAGAAGTTTATCTCCCTGCAGTTCTTCTAGTATGATTTTAAGTCCCCAGTGGCATTAGCATGTCCAAATACAAGTGAAAAAGGGTTCTCTTACTCAATATTACTATCAGAAAGTGAAACAGAGATACTCCTCTGGGAGCTTATTTCCCTTGTGAAGGCAGAAGAGTTTGTTTTCAGAGAGGACAAAAGTGTTTAGAGTACAATGAGGTTTTTTTGCAGTCATCCATTTCCTTTTTTTTTCCTTCTGTGTTCCTAAGAGTGGGTTCCTCTATCCCCCTGTATTCCCGCTAGTTGCAGAAACTAACTGGAAGAACTCTAAGAGCTGTCGTTGTTTAGCCTTTACGTTTTACCTTCTATCTGAACTTCCTTGTAATCCCTAAGGTTTCCATCTGCTGTTGGAGGAACAAAAAGATTTCTTGGAGAAATACCAGTTGGTATTTAGTGGGTCTGTTGTTTCATGTTGAATGCTTTTTGTCTTGTTTTCACAAAGACAATATTTTTTGTCTTTATTCTGTTGCACCCTGATATTTTTGGGTGTTGACATCCGTGTGTCCTTTTCCATATAGAGGTAAAAATAACCTAGACCACATCATAAAATGAACTGGAATCAATTACAGTCTTGGGTTTAGGATTGCTTCTTTTTGTGACTTCTGCAACTAAAAGTGAAAGAAAGCAAAAGTCGCTTCTAAGGTAAATCATTGCTGAGATCACTGTTTCTGGGAAGTCTTGAAACAGTGGATTGGAGCACACTGCTTTGCAAGAATGTCCTAATGCCAGGAAAGCAAAAAAAATTAACCTGTGTCACAGTAAAATTGTCCTTGAGTCACCTGGGTAGTAAAAGCTATTATACAAAGCTTCTTAGAAAAGAAAAGTTCAAAGTTCTGTGATGAAGAATACCTGCTAATTGACTAAGGTTGGATTAGTAACTCGTCTTTTGTTTTTTAAAGGACAAATCCTTTTGGTAATAGTTTTAGAATGGCTTAACTGTTAACTGATGTAGGTGGTAAAGTATATAGCTCCATATTCATTGTTTCATTTCTATAACGTTTTCCAGTTGTTAGTGTCTGAGATTTTGACAGACGAGGATCAGCAAGTGATTAAGAAGGTGGCACTGGGTAGGACTCTTGAGAACTGATGGAGAAAAGTGAGAGAAATGAGAAAGTATGTAAGCAGTGTGGAGAAACAGAGAGAATGCCTCAGTGAGAAAAGCCTAAGTGGTGAATGTGGTAAGACATTCCTGTGATGGAAGCATGAATGCAAAGAGCAACTAAAGGCTTTGACTAGAAAAGAGCTATTCTGGAACGTACAGTAAGGTGGAGGAATTGAAAAACATATGGGTAAATAAAATCTAGTAAAAATTAGCCCAGTCACTTCAGGTGATATAGAATCTGTTGAAACATGTTTAGAAATTGAAGAATGAAGGAAAGCAAATGTTTGTAAATAGTCTGTTCAATAGTGAAGTCAGTGCCACAAGAGAAGGTAGTAAATTCTCAGCAATATATGGTTCTGATTGAAGCTAGTCATTCTTTCCATTAACCCTCTGGCCAGAAAATTGCCAGGATAGCTTGCCAATTTTCTTCAATTCATAAGACAACCTCTGGTATTATGCCTTCCTTTATCTCTGTAAATACTGATATATAGTAGATTTACTGGCACAGAAAATACCTGTATTGGAGAATGGTCTCTGCAATTACAGGATATCTCATTTTAGATTAAACATTTATAAAGCCATGTTACCAAAGCATAGAAACCTAAGTGAACGCTTAGGTTACCACTGTTGATGGTGTTTTCTGATACCATCAGAGGTTTACACACTGCAGAGTTCAGTACCTCACTGCAGGTTATATTCAGGTTTGGGAGTGGTTTATCTTCACTAAAATGCGCTCATTTTAAATTTGATCATAGTGAATTGGTTTGGGTCATAAATTACCAGGGAATTTGAATTGTATGGGTTTGATATTAGGAGCTAAGGAAGACATTATAAGGCAACATAAAATAATAGCCCTTCATATTCAGAATGTTCTACAAGTATTAAAGGCCCATAAGGTTCAGGATGAATTAAAGAGTTTTTATGTCTGGGATATTCTGTTTGCATTCCCTTTGCCTCACTTCTAGTCACAGTCTCCTTAATTAGACTCACTTGTGATCCTCTATGAATTGCTAGAAACCCGTCTGAAAATGGCCTAGTCAAAGTAACTTGGTCAAGAATTAATCCAGCCTTTTGTAGTTACATTTTTGTGACAGTTTTCACTGTGGTCATTAAAAAGTCAGTAGTTTTCCTTCAGGTAGAATTCTGTTCCGTGAATATTCAGTCTATGCCTTCATCCACTGCTATTCGAGTAGTTTAGTACTGGATGTTGGTTCTTGCAAAATGTTTTATTGTCACCTGTGGAAGTTTTCCAAAGAAATATGAAAATAATTTTTCAGTTTTTGTGGCAAATTTTGTATATGAGTGCTTTTGTGGGTCTTGGGATATTGATGGGTGTCCAGTGTCCAAGAACATGACTTTTGAGCAGTGCTTAACTGCATAGAGAAACAAGTTACTATAAAATGGGCCTGCTATATTCCACAGGCTGATACGCCTTTTTTTGTATCATCTTGCAGTATTTCCTCCGAAGTATATAGCCTGAACTTTTTAAAATTTTCTGAATACTGTTATCATTAAAGGTACCATCTGCAGAATTGATGGAGATAATTGCCTATAAAGAGTCTTTGAGATGTCTCTTCAATGTGTTTTATCAACCACATTGTCAACGAAGAAAATACTAAATAAGGTGTTGAAGTATTTTGCCAGAAGAGAGTAACTGTTTGCAACAAGAAAATGCTGTGGGATATAGTTAATAGAATACATGCAAAACAGCTGTGAGGGTGTAACAAATATCTTTTTCAAATTCCATTAAGCATTGAGAGAAATGGTAAATAGCCTTCTTGGCATTATCGTGTGGAAAGATTTTGTGTTGCTGACTGTGTAATTTTTTGTAATTACTTCCTTTCAAACTGGACCCCTGTGGCTTAAGTGAGCTATGTAAAACCTAATTACTTTTGTTGACCAAAGAAGAATTGAAGCATGCAGAACAGGTGGCTTGATGATGGAAGGAACTGTATTTTGAAATGAAGTTGGTTAGGTCTTAGGAAGTAACATAGTTGCTTGGAGGGCAAGATGACTGCCTGTAAAATGTTGAGTATTTGTAATGTTGCAGATTCCGATAGCGAAAGATTGACATGAAGTTTTACAGTCTGGGGTCTAATGTGTGAGCTCATAGGATTTAATTCTCTTTAACCGGTTTTTGGCAAGGTTTGGATGATCCCCTTAGCACAGGAGACAGTGCATTTAACTGGAGTTCATTTGGCCATCTATCTGTCCTTAAAGTCATAGAATCCCATGGCAAAAATACTTGGTTTTAACATGCAAAGAACTATCTAGATCCAGGACTGAAGCTGGCATTTTAGAAAGAGTATTTATGCTGGTAACAGATATTATACACCTAAACGGATGGAGCACTATGTGGTTTTGACAATTTTGTAAAAAATATTTTAGGCATTTTTTTTTTAATTGTAGATTGGTATTCAGAAAGGACCAGCAATATATTAACTTTTTAAAAAACATTGTATCTGGCCAAATTACCATAACAAAATTAGAAGATTATTTTCAATAATCAACTTCCTATGAAAATTAATATTTTCTCACTCCAGCCTAAGCTTCAACCCACATATTCTTTCCCTTTTTCTATAATTATCTACTAGATTTATCTGTCTATAGTTTATCTGAGGATGTACAAATTCATTTTTCATCTTCCTTATGAACAAGAGACTGTTTTTATAATTTAAAAGCATTACAAGGAAAAACTATTGAAGAAGTTGGACTGCTTGTTCCTGCCTTTTGCATGTTGGAGAAGTGCCTATATTTCATACTGTATATAAAGATTTGAAGAGTTCTTAGGTCTAGCTATATATGTACACATTTATAGTAACTCTTCTGAGCTTCTATAGGAATGCTTCTAATCATTCTTTGTGAGGACTCCTGAACTGGAATGAACCATGAAAAATTGTAAGAAGATAACAACCATCTATTTGTTACCTCTGTTATGAAAAAAAAAATAATGTAGTTTTCTCTGATTTTATTTCTTCCAGATGATTTTGTCCTAGACCAAGGACATACATAGACTACAAACAAGATGTAATTTTTTTGTATGAATTTATATATACACAAATATTCATATAAATATAAATAAAATGAATAAAATATATTAGTGTGAAAATGAAATATTTTAAAAGACTACTTTTGTATTTCACAGCAGAAACACTTCTTTCACTCTAGAGTTTTAAAACATAGTTTTGATTTCTGTTTCAGTTCACGTCTTATATTTGAGGTGGACCTGTTTTTATTTTTTAAAATTATATGCACTGTATGAACTTTAACTTCCAAATAAATATTTTAAGGTAATATTGTGCAATCTTTACATGAAACAATACCCTTTGTTTAGGTTAATTACATTCTGGAGCTGCATATGGGATTCAAAATATGTAGAATCAATGTTGTTAGGATTGCAAAAACTGCAGAACTTCAGGAGGTCTGAGTGGTAGATTACTTTGAAAAAAAACAAAGCAAAACAAAACACAGTTGACATTCCAGATTTTACCAATGTCTACTGATGCAAAACGTACCATGTTCCTTTGAAAATAAGCCTGACAGAACTCAATATAAAATTGAGACAGATTTAATGTGAGGCTGGCTAACATGTTAAGTGAATTTTGGACAAGCTTTATTATGTGCACATCATTGTTGCTAAAGTAGTTCTAACTTATGGTTACACTTCTCAAGTTTTCAAGTTTTTCTTTCAAGTGCACTTACTCCATGATAATGCACCTTATATACATAATTTGCATCTTTTCCCATGAACATTTTGATTTTTAAACTTGATACAGTTTATGTAGTTCATCAAGATACACTGGGTTTCATTCAGGCATCTGCCATGGCACATTCATGCTGAATTTGTTAAGGCTTTGTTCCCTTAATTACTCTACTTCATTAGATCACAAGATTTGAGGTTTTGTCCATTTGTCTTCCCTTGGTTTCCATGGAAGCTGAAGGATGAGAGTTTGTTTTAAAATTCTAGTCAACATCAATAGTCTTGCATGTATGAAAATGATCTTCTATACAAGACTGTGTTCTTAAGCCAGCTAAGTTCCTAATTAGGTAAAATTGATACGGCAGAGACATGTTCTTTTCATGGTACTTATTAGTTCTTTTAAAAAAACCATAAATAAATCCCAGAAAATTAAGTTAAATTTCCAAAATGTTGTTTTGCATCTGTAGTTGTTTGAAGATTTTTATAAGGTAATTTTAGTGTTTCTTTGATGATAGTTCAGCAGCAAAATGACTTTATTAAAGCTGAGATTTCAAGCAAGTGCAGGAGACCATTGCTGTACATACACTCCTATTAAATTCATGTACACCTTGGTGTTTTCAAATACTGTAAAATGGAAAATGTTGTTTAGTATTTTTAGAGTGCCATCATTGTAAATACTTCAATATTTTATTTCAGCCAGAAAGTGAAATTTCCACCACAGTAGAAGATTACAGTTCCGAGGTAAGACTGAACTTTTCCTAGAGTTTCTTTCAACCTTTTCTGTTACGTGTTTGTTGCAATGCTGTGCATAGTTTTTCAAAAGGAGAAGGAAAGAAAGAGCAGATGTGATAGTGTGGACAAATCTGTTGCATGTTATTACTGGTATGATCAATGTACCATTAAAGCAAGCATTATGTCAACTCCACAATGGGATGGATACTATAATAAATAATGCAGTATATACATAAACTGTTGTAGCAATGTCATCCTTGAGATCATATTAATGCTTTGTATTGCCATGGGAGTATTGACTGTGCATAAGCTCTACTAATTTTCTGTGAGGGACTATTTAACAAGTCGATTACATTTTAATGAGTTTCATAGCAGTCTCAGTGACTGGCTGAGTGTCAGTCTGCTGGTGGGAGATGATGAGTGATTGCCTGTGGATCGCTTGTTGTTTGGCTGGTTTGTTTTCTTTCACTTATGAAGCTCACTGTATCTCAGCCCATGAATTTCAGTTGCTTTTACCCTTCCAGTTCTCTCCTCCACCCTGCTGGTGGGGGAGGGAGTGACTGGAGCGGGGGCTTAGCTGCTAGCCAGAGTCAGCCTACACATTGGCACCTACAGCTCGTCTCTGTCACATTGAAGGGTAGTTGAGTGTGTGGAATTTGGGTCCTGTCAGATAAAACAGTTATATTTGTAAGGAGTAAACTACCTCATGCATAAATATTGGTGAAAAACATGCCAGCAAGAAATAGCCATGGAACGTCTGAATACAGTAGGAATTGGTTTTAGTTTGAAAATCTGATTTTTCGTATGTCAAACAATCATTTTGTGTAGGGACAGTCTGGATTTTATTTTGCAGTTCAGTGTGCTAAACACTTTAGAACAAACACACCCAAGAATCTTAAGCTTGGCAACAAGTAAGAGGAGATGAAGTAGATCAAATCAATCTCAGTGGTGTTTGCCATTAAGAGTGTAGCAGACATACTTTTGAAGAACTGCCATGACCGTAGTGCACCTTTTTAGAATATGCATCACCATGGTATGCATACCATGTATTACTTCTAAATGGAATTTGCAGTATGTGAAGAATGAACCCTTGAAAACAGTTGACAATGTCATTGATAGTCATGTATTTTGACAAGTGAGACATATTACGTATATAATGAAATATGGATGAAATTCTGATCACTTCTGAGGTGTTAGGAAGCAGTGCTGGAGACTGATTGCAAAAGCTGAAGAGAACATGTCTTTGCACAGGGCAACAGGATACAGAAAACATCTGGTATAATGGCTTAAGGTAATTGTAGATGTGTTCTGATTTTAGTGTTTGGGGCTTTGGTTTCAGTTGAATTTAAAGCACTCATTTTTACTTCATTCTTCAAAGATTTCCATGCATAACCTGCAGAGGATATTAGGGAGCAATTTTTCAGATACTGAAGACATAGAAGAATAGAATTGCAGTCTGAATATTCCTTAAAAAAATTACAGTTTTCCTAAAAAATGCAATGGCATATGCATTACTAGGCAGTTCTTATGCCTGCAAAAAGACTTTTTACCTTGCTGAAAGTTATTTTCTAAGACACAAGAGGGCAACACAAATCTCGTGAATAGTAGCATGATACTGGCTCTGGTGAAGAGCAAGCTCAAGCGATCAGATTTGCCATCTTTTCTAATAAACGTCTTTTAATTCCAGTTCATTACAATTAGTTGGTATCTGAAATGGAGAGACATCACATTTAGGAATGTAGATATTTTAGGAGCTTATTTTTCAGTAGGTTTCATATCAGCTGTAATGTGACTTTTATTATTAAAAGCTCTGCTTCCATTCATGGGCACACTGTAAATAAAATGATCTGGAGCCTTTTCAGTTGAAGAAGATGAGAATAAATTAAATTTATTGTAATAATTTATTGTCTGTAGCAGCATAATTGTGCAGATATGTAAAATATTGAGTTTATGTTTTATTTCAAAGACATGATTTCCTTTTCAGAACGCTAAGAAAACCCGTATTTGAAGAGACATAGGCCTGTTGATCCATCTTTTCCTTATAGATTACAACATCTCTATTATTTTTAAAGGTTTGGCCGGAAATTAAGTTGAATTGTGGTTGTCATGCTTCAAATTCAAATAGGTCATAAATAGTTTGTTATGTTGTCATTGTTAAGTTATATCAGATGGTGTTAATTCTTCAGCCCCTTCTCTTGAGGAATTGATAAAATTAAGTGATAAGGTATTTCCCTCTTTAGGAGACTTACCAGACACAAAATTATAAGGCAATACAGTTATCTAAGCAAAACTGAAGATATGTTTATGTAAGAATTCTTGTATTGAAGGAAATTTATTGTAAGTACAGTCTTTTGTTCAGTTTTGCTCAGCCACCTTTCTAGTACCTACACAGACAAGGTCATAGCCGACTGAAGACTGGTAAATCCTTCATATGACCAGCTTGTCTTTTGAGACAAATTCCTCAATGTAAGCAGCAATGATGCCTACCTCTGCATAGTCTTAAATTATAATGGTGGTTAGCTATTTAAGGTTATGGTTTGAACTCAGAACTAAGGGAAGTTAGGCTTTTTCCAACAGTTGGATTTTTGGGGGATTTTATAACTGTGTAAGGTAAAGTTGTCCCCATACATTTTCCATATGCCTCAGTTTTATGGTATAACTGAAAAGCTGTGCCACCTGACTTTTTTTCTCTTCTTGGCTCTCTTTCCAATTCGCAAAGTATATCTCTGAAAAGATGGTTAATATGAAGTCTAGAGTTGTTTGTTTTTATAAATTTTAATGAAATTCTATACCTCAACCTTAACTACTGCATAAAGAAACCTGTTGCTGTTCTGTTATTATATAGAAATAAATATTAAGCCATGATATTTTTAAAAGTCATCAATGGTTCTGCTTCAGAAGTTACTAACCTTAGTTACTATTTTCGTCACAACCTGAAAATGGCTTTTGTTTATGGAATATAAACCCTTTACTGCAAAACCCCCAAAATATGCTGAAATTAATTTTCCCAAGTTGACCTAATTGCTAATTTTAGCTACATTTCATATGGCCTGTTGTGATAAAACTAGAAAATTCAGGAGAGGCTAAGAACATTGACAAGCAGTGTTCAAAGTCTAAATATTAATTTTTAGGAAGGAATCAGGTAAAATGTACAAGAAAGGGGAAAGAAAACATGAGGTAAAATTGTTAATATGTTCCAGATACTTCTGTATGTTTCTACTACCAAATCAAACAAGTCTTTTAAGCAGAACAGTATGTATTGATTTATGCTGAGCATAAATTTATAATTTATAGGGGGAAATCTCTGTAGTAATGGTATTAATGTTGTAAGTAGTTATACATTATATATTATTACTGCTCTTTCTGGGATACAGTTTCAGGTCTTCCAAGGTCTAAGGAACATTAGATAGAGTACAGTGGTTTCATAAATGTAATCCTGACCTCTGGTGGCATTTGTCATGAATCACTACCTTAATCGAGTGATGGAAGTTGGTTCTCCATGTGTTTCTCTGAAAGAAGATTCCTTTCATGTGCCTTAAGCATATGTGTTAACTGATGCAATAGAAATGAAACATTTATTTTTAGCCAATAGACTACAGATTATATTTTACTTTATAATACTAAATATTATTTGTGTGAATTATTTTGAAAATGTAAGGAGGGAAGAACAATTGGACATAATGTCCTTTGAGACTTCCATAACCTTCAGGTGTTTCATATCGTTTGTTCACCAAAACTGTGACTGCTGAGTAATGTATTGTAAAAGTTAATCTACTCTTTTTTGTGGCAATTTGCTCATGCGATTTTATCCAGAGCTCTTGTTACTTCTTGGTTCTGTTATGTTAAAATGGTATGTGGTTTGATTCTTTCAATGTTTAATTGTTCCCTGGGGTATGTAACTAAGCACATCATAAGTAATTAAGGCATAAGAATGTTTCACTTTTAAAGGTGAACTGCAAAGCTTTTGGAGAATAAATTATGAGAAGCTACATGAAGAGCATTTATAGACTTGCAGAAGATCTCTAAATGGGTAAATCACTGGGACCATAAGTCAAAACACGGGAGTCCTGCAGGCCTTGTTTAGCCATCTACTGACACTCAAGTTGGCATCTTAATTACTGAATTCATATATTTCACATGAGTGGAAAATTAATTTTCAATTAAGGTATTTTGAAGCTAATAATTCATTACCAGCTGTCTATCTGTTCTTACACAGCAGAATTTGTCATGCTAGGGGTTGCCAGGCTGCTCCCAAGGTTTCCCTCAACACAACACCCTGTTGTGGCTGTCTGACTGGGATTTTTTTCACAGATTACAGTGCAATTTGTTACCTTGTCATTTTTCCACTTGCACTTTGCCAGAAGACATTTGAAAGAAGAAGGTATCAGATGAGAAACAGCGTTGACTACCACGTTACTGTGTGCATCACTTGTGTGATGTCAAAGAGTTACGCTCCCATGAAATGAAGCAGGATTTCTGACGTTCCAGACAGTTGATTTGGATGTGTGTAGCAAAATCTCTGCTATAAGTTCAATGTCTTTTGTAGAATTTTCAGCTGCTGAGCAGTCTAGAACAGCTAATGAGATAAGACTTTTGTGCCTTTCCTATTAGCTCTTGTTATAAAGTTGCACATAGCCATGATTCATGGGAAGTGTATCCACTGTGGTAGATTACAGTGATTGTACACTTCATCTTTATCAATTAAGCCTAAGTAAAATGAGAGTTACTTAGGGGAAAGGAAGGATTTCATAAGAGTTTCTGTTAAACTACTAGTGTTGTTAATCTGGGACATGTGCCAAAATCCGAATAAAGATGTCGGTGCCAGGCGCTGTGTAGACGTTTGTGTGTCTGAATGTAGAGCAAACATCTGGCAATGCACGAACGATACACAGTGCCTCTACGAGTTGCCTGGACTGCTTTTTGCTGCAATTTTCTTTATTCCTTCTAAACTAAGGTACTAATCTCTGTGGTGTCTTCTTTTTACTGAGAAAATCAGAAACTGAAAGGACACTGTGTCAGCTCTGCAAGTTCTCTAATGCAGGTTTATTCATTCGCCTAATACAAATTCAATGACTGTATTGATCCCATTTATAACAGTGCATTTATTGATTTACTCAGGCATGATAGTTATTTGTAAGTAAGCCCTGATCTAGGCTGTGGGAGACATCTGAGCAGTACAGCTTCTTTTTTTGATTTAAACATGGTATTTGGGTCTGAAATACTATGATGCCTTTCCATTTCTAGTACCATTATTTTTGTTTTAGACTCTGATGTAATAATGAGCTCTGATGCAGCTGTTCTTGCTTTCTCATTTTTGAGCATTGCTCGGCTGTTTTAAAAGCTTGCATGTCTGTTTGATCGTTACTCATGTATACACAGTGTGTCCTTTTCATTTGGATTTTTTTTTTTTTTACTTATAACTGCTACTTCAGCTTGTGCTTGCCTTTTGGAGGTTTTCTGGTTTTGTTTTGTACAGTCAGTAGTACCAAAATTCTCATAGAAGCTGAAAGGGCTTGCAGTATTGGGTGAGTGAAAGAGGATTTATTTTCAAATGTTTTCTGTCAAATGTGTAATTTCTGCTCTTTTTCAATTTCACAAAATTCTTTCAAATTGAAAATGAAAGTCTATGATCCTGCTTTTCATCCCCTATTAAGAGATAGGTGACTTTCAGAAAGACTAAATCTTGTGGTGTATAAAAATCTTTCAGAAAGCATAACTATGTTTAATAATACATAAAAATATTAAACATATAATTTAAAATGCAATAGTGCTGTATTTTAATGATTTACAAGATAAAGCTTTGCATTGACCTTTAAATCTGAATTCCTTTGTTTTCTCTAGCTGTTAATTGGTAATAAGGTTTTTGGTTTTAGACGGTAGTATTTATTTTTGCAATTTTGGGTGTTTTACCTGTTATCTATGCTTACTTCGATGCAATTTGCTATATAGAAAGCTATTTTGTATTTCAAATGAAATTAATTTTTGGAGCATAACAATTCCCGTAGGTCTGCAGAAATTGCCACATATGATTCAAGTAAGTAGGAAATAGAAAACAAGCATTATTTCAAATAATGTATTTAGAAATTGTCTTTATACAGGTAAATGGTTGCAGTTTTGTGGCAAGAACAGCTATACCTGCAGACTTTATCAGGGTACAGTATTGCAAATTGAATCAGAGTACTAATGGAGGATACTAAACACCGCAATTTGTTATGAACAAAAACTGTCTTGCTGACTAATACTTTATTTTGCATGCTGTGCTCTACATCTGCATTGTTTGCTATATTAATATAGTGTATCCTTAAACTTGAAATGCAAACCACTTTAGTCCATCCATTAAGGCTAAGGTTATAGAGCACAACTCGCAGAAATGTTTTATGTCAGTGCTTTTGCAGTGTTGCTAACAAAGGAGGTTACCATGGCAATAAGATCTTTGATGCTGTATTGTATGTTAATGTTCTGAAGTGGCATTTGGTACAGAATTTGATGCTTGACTTTATTTGCTATGATAAAACAAAAATGGGCATGTAAAGGAACTTGGATTGATTTAGGAAGAAGAATTTGGAGTTGGAGACATTCATTCAGAGCATGGAGTGCAGCACTCACACACACAGCTAGAGGTGATGGAGAATCAGTTGGCTGGGAAACAGCAAGAGATTGAAGAACTAAGCAGAGAGATAGAAGAAATGAGGGCAGCCTATGGTACAGAAGGATTGCAACAGGTATAATTACCTTATGTTGCCTTCTACTTGCTATTTGGTTATGTGCAAAAATGCAGAGCCTCACTGGAAAGAGTTCACACCAATGGTAGCTGTTCAGAATGCACTCAGTGTGTTATATAGAATTAATTACACGTAATTTCTTTCAATCATATGCCATGTGTTCTATTACTTTGAATGGCATTTCCATTGTGTGTCCTTTTTCTCTCTGTATTTTGTGATTAAAATTTGAATTGTCTTTGCAGTGAGTTTCTTCAAATTAGGAATGGAAAGACAATTTTCCTCAAGAAAAGCCCTAATTCTTCTCTACTTATGCGAAGACTTGAAAGTCTTCCTGCTCCTCTAAGATCAAAATAAGCTCGTGTTTTGCTCCTTAAGGAATAATATAACTGAACCAAAATGTATTTGTATGTCAGACTACCCAGTGTGAAATACAAAAACAACATTGTCAGAATGTTTTAATTTATAACACTTAATAATTTGGGTTTACAGGAAAGCATTTCTTTCTTTAAAAAATACCGTTGGAATATAAACTTAAGTTTTAAATTAAAAAATATTCTTCCAGTTTAAGCCAGTGGTGAAGTGCACTCAAGTCAGTGTTTTGTTGTGCTTTATGTCTTACTTGTCTCTCTCCTAATTTGGATTCAGGTCGTGTCACTGTATTTTGCTATTTTTTTGCAAAGTACTATAAAATAAAAAAAAATTCTGATATTGAGTTATTTTTGCGGTTGCATTATTATTATTATTATTATTATTGTTATTGTTATTATTATCTGTGATAGTAGATGTCATTTTATCCAACATAGCACCAGTTAAGTGGCTGCCCCAGAAGAGGTGGTTTGTTATTTCTTTGTCTGGTGTTGAATTTTAATTACTGTATCTGTTGTGCTAGACATAATAGTCATAATTATAGCATAATAAACAGAGTAAGTATTTCTAATGATTGTAACTACTGTTCATTTTTCCTGAAGGAGTCTAAAGTGAAAGTGTTTGCATTTTTTAAATGGCTATAATTACAATTTTTAAAGTAAAATAAAGATATACTGAAACAAAATTGAGCATTTCAGGTTTGGGGCTGTGGTACAATAATATTTTAATAGTGGCAGTGTATTTTTGTTTGATAGTGGTACAGTGCATAGTATCTCAGTTGAGAAATGCATATGGTTTATTTTTCAGAAGGCACAAAAGGGGAGTGTAAAAGGGGAGTGGGTAAGACAGTTGTGTGCTTTAGTTAAACCTCTTTGTCAAGAACAGAGATTGAATTTAAAAAGTTGGAGATTATATAACGTGATGTCCTTTGGAACATATTTATGTGTTCAATTTTGTTGAACAGATGGAAAAGCAAAGGTGTAGCACTCTTAAGTTCCTGATCTGTTCCTAATTTTCTCTGCTGTAACAAACATTCAGTATTTTCATTAGGCCTGTGCTTTTAAGGTAGGAGTTGACTCCCGTGTTCTAAAAAGATCTTTATCTGGAAGCATTACCATGTTAACAGCCAAGATTCAGCGAATAACTCGGTGAAGGTTTTTTTGGGGAACATTGTAAACAAAGCAGTTACAGAAGATTACTAATGGTTTAAGAAATTTGCAGTATGTAGAGAGGAGGCTTCCACTAGCCTTGAGCGAGTTCAAATTGAGAAAGAAAATTTATACTGACACATGATTATATAAATGCACACAAAAATATTGCCAATCAATATTGTAGAATTTCTGACTGCTTGAGTGTAATCCTACAAAAAATTAAAACAGTTGGCAAAGAATTTTTTTGTACTCTCATAATTTCTTCATCATTACAAATTACAAAACATTCATCTGTTAAATATGCTATATCCATTTTGCAACTTGAACTGATTTTCTTATGTAGTTATGAGTGATTTGCCTGGGTTCACAGTGTAGGATACTGCATGGTATCTGTTACCTGCTTTGGTACAATGAATGCTGTTTGTTGCCTTTCAAGTGAGAGATTATATAACTTGCATTTATTGTGGGAAAAGTGTGTGAACATGAGTAGTTGTACAAAACTGCTGAAACACTATTAGTAGATATTCTGGCTTCCTTTATGATGGTTTATTTATGTGGCCACACTTTTTATTTTAAAAGCAAGTTATATATTTAACTAATTAACCTTCTTAAAAGTTCAGATTTTCTTATTTGTTAACTATATTTTATGGAGAGATCGTGTATTGTTCGATGAGGGGGAAAACCCTGTTTTTGAAATTTTTACGAACAGAGTTTCTGAAAATATAATAACTCCACTAGTGAAACACCTTTTAAACAGAGAGTTTAGGGATGATTTATTCCTGTGTAACTGAAATCAGCTGGTATTTTTGACTGTGGTCCTCATATGCATTAATAGTTTAAATATTATCTTTTACAGCTGCAAGAATTTGAAGCTGCTATCAAAAAAAGAGATGACATTATTACTCAGCTCACTACCAACCTGCAGCAGGCACGGAAAGAAAAGGATGAAACCATGAGGGAGTTCTTAGAGCTTACTGAGCAAAGTCAAAAACTGCAAATTCAGTTTCAGCATGTAAGTTATTACAGCTGCCAATATTTATTTGGGTTTGACAATAGGTGTCACTTTGGAGGCTTCATGAATAGCTACTTCCTGCAGAAAATTTTTTTGTGCATGTTTCAAGAATCAGCCTCTTAGCATAGATCAGCAGTCATTTTCCTGGTTATACAGTTGTTGTCACAGTACGTAATAATTAACTATAAAATCGTAAATATTAGTCTGTTTTCTTTCCTATTATGTGATAATAGCTTCCGATAAATACTGAATTATGGCAGTTATCCTAGGGAAAATCCCTTAGGTAAATAGTTCTCAGAGCTTTGGGCAGAAGTGTTCCCTTCGAAATCAAAATATCCAGCCCCACAGCTTCACACTCCAGTCCTTATATTTTTAGAGAAAAGCTTCCTTTGTAGTGTTATTAAAAGGTAATTTAAATAACAAAGTGAAGCTTCAGAAAGACATTTCTTCTAAAAAGCATGGTGATTGAGGTGCCACAGGCACACAGATTACACCTTTCAGTGTTACAGTTGAATATTGTAGTATTTCATGCTGTTTAAGTACATTATGTAGCTTATTTTGAGCTTCAAGTGGATTATATTATGGAGTCTGATATTTTATTATTAGAAATCTGATTATAGACTGCATAGCTGCAGCTAGTTAGTTTTACTACATATGGATGTATCTGAGACACTGCTGTCCTATGTTAGTTCACCATGAGTATTTAATTAATATGAAATATCTTTTTTTTGGTTGCCCATCCCAAATGCATAAGGATGTTTGACTTCCTCCAAAAAAACTTAGAAATCTTTGGCTTGTGATGTTGAAGAAGAAAGTAAAGATCACTATTTCTGTATGTAGCAGAAGTGTTTTCTGAGAAACATGGTGTATTTTAGGTTTTATTTCTTTAAAATTCAAGTTGCAGGCAAGTGAAGCCCTAAGGAACAGCAGCCATAGCTGCACAGCTGCTGATTTATTGCAAGCCAAGCAACAGATACTTTCACATCAGCAACAGCTAGAAGAACAAGAATGTCAGCTTAAGAATTATCAGAAAAAGAATGAAGAATTTGAAGAACAGATTACACATCTTCAAGAGAAAATCATGACATATGAAATGGTATGTTCCTTAGTATAAAGATCTCTTTTCCTAAACATTTTTCAGGATTTTGTAAGTCCTTTGAAATAAAAAAGCCAAAGCATAGGTAATGAGTGTGCTGCATAGAATGTATACAACGATTTTAAACTTTTGACACTGTTTCTGTTAACTAACACATAATATGTATATAATGTAAAACTGAAATTTTCATGTCAGTATTATGTATTATTTTTATAAAAGTTGTAGAAATATTTAGAGCAAATTATGAAACTGTTTAATATGTTAAAACACCTTCAATAAATGACATTATTTTAGAAAATAAAATTAAATTACCTGCTTGAACATTCTTCTCTGCATTAAGCAAAGAATGAATTTTTCCTTTGTGTACTTTTTTTATTATCCTTTGTGGAAAATATTTTGAAACTACCTAAAAAAATCAAATATTATTAAAAGTGATAGAGACACTGGTGATTGGAAGGAATAGGGGAGGGGCATGATGACATGGGTAGGGTAGGGGTTCTCAGTATTCTGAGGATACAGGAAACCTCCAAATGAGGTCAACAAATAATTTATATTTATGTTTTATAACTAACATAGCCTCTCTAGCCTTCTAACAAAGACTAAATAGCTAAGTCTGTTACTGTTCTTACGTGTTCAGATAATTAGCTAAAAATAAGAACATGGTTTTCCTCTCTTTTTTTAAGGAAAAACAGAAAAAAGAGGAAGATTTGAGTAAATTACAAGAAAAAGAAGCATTAATTGAAGAGCTGGAAGCAAAACTTATAGAAGAGGAAAAAAATTCATTTCAGCTAAAGGAAAAACTATCAGATGTCAGCAAATTACTTGAAGAATTGAAAGAAGAGATTTCCCTAAGGAACCAGCAGATAAGTAATATGAAAATTGAACTTACCACCTACAAACAGAAAGAAAGACAATGTTCTGATGAAATAAAACAATTAATGGGAACTGTGGAAGAGCTGCAGAAACGATGTTATAAAGACAGCCAGTCTGAAGCTGACATTGTGCAAAGAATGGAGTTAGAAACACAAAGGAGACTGGCACAACTTCAGGCTGAATTAGATGAAATGCACGGCCAGCAGATTGTACAAATGAAGCAAGAATTAATTAAGCAGCATGCAGTGGAAATAGAGCAGCGTCTATTGCAACAAAAAGTAGAATTGGAACAAACTTCAAGTCTGTGTTTTAATGAGAATGCTAATAAAGATCAAATGCATTTAATGAATATTAAAATTGATGAATTGAATGTGAAATTGCAGGATGCTGATAAGGAAAGGGAAAAAATAAAGCAAGAATTGTCACAACAGATGGAAGTTATTGCAACAGAGAAATCTCTTCAACAAACTAGAATTGAAGATCTTCTTCAAGAACTCAATTTTTCAAGAGAGCAGGTTCAAAGAGCCAAGCAAACTATAGTGGATATGGAATGTAGATTAAATGAAGCTGAAAAATACCGGTTTGTGATTGAAGATTTAAAAACTCAATTGGCTTCTGCCTCTGAATTTAGGAAAGATTTGGAATTAAAACATGAGGCAGAAATCACAAATTACAAAATAAAACTTGAAATGCTAGAAAGGGAAAAGGATGCAGTTCTGGACAGAATGGCAGAATCTCAAGAAGCAGAATTAGAGAGACTGAGGACAAATCTTCTGTTTAGTCATGAAGAGGAACTTTCCAGACTTAAAGAAGACTTAGAAAAAGAGCACATGGTGAACATGGAAAGCCTTAAACACAACTTGAATATGCACCATAAGCAGCAGTTAGATGAAGTACAAAATGAAATGAGTCAAAAGATAGAAGCCATGCAATATGAAAAGGACAACTTAATCACAAAGCAAAATCAGTTGATTTTGGAGATTACGAACCTGAAAGATTTACAGCAGTCTATTGTAAATTCTAGATCTGAAGAAATGACACTTCAAATCCATGAACTGGAGAAGGAGATTGAAGTGCTTAGGCAAGAGGAAAAAGAGAAGGGTACCCTTGAACAAGAAATACAAGAGCTGCAGCTTAAAACTGAGTTGATGCAGGAACAAATGAGGCAGAGAGAAGATAGCCTTAAAAAAAAATGTTCAGAACTAGAAACACAAAATAATGTTCTTAAGGGGGAAAATGAAACTCTGGAAGAGAAATTAAAAAATATGTTGGCATGCTCTGAAGAAAACACACTTTGTAACAGTAGTGTTAGCTCTAAGACAGAAATTTTGGACTTGCAAGAAAGA
>VWZV01005348.1:0-30128 GCA_013397155.1 Irena cyanogastra | reverse complement strand
ATTCTGTGGAAATGGATGTTAAGCAGACTTCTGCCATTTTTTAAACTTTTTTTATGTTTTATGAAAGTCAACCTAACAGTGAACTAATGCCACCAACTCCCTAATATTGCATTGTAGTTCATTCACTTCCTAAGAAATAAAATCACAAGCAAAGCCACATTGGAAATAGATGTGAGATTATAAAAAAGAGCTTTAGCTTTGTGATGGTTTGGTTTAGACTTTTTTGTTTGTTTGTTTGATTGGTTGATTGATTGGTTTGTTTTTTATAAGGCTATGATAAGGGTCTTACAATTTCTTGTCATACAACTAAAAATCATTGTGGTCCAGAGGTGTCTAAAAACCTTTTCAAACTTCAGCTCTAAATAGGTCCCTGTTGGCATATCCCAAACATCTTTTTTCTTTAGCAATAACATCCCAAAGTGCAGACTGAAACTACAAGCCTTGAAAATCAGTGTTTTTAACATCTGCTAATAATACAATCTTTTCTCTGTGTTTAGAGTATACTTTCTTAATTGATATTGCTCTTGTTTCACTTGGTTAAAATTAATTGGGATTTTATTGCTGCAAAATAGGAGCTGAAGTGTATTGAGTTTTGTTGATTTTAATTTGATTTTTATTCTAAGTTGAAGAAGTGTCCTACTATTTTGTTAAAACTCAATTTTCCAAACTATATATATTTAAATTTACCTCATGCATACCATATATGCAGCATTCCATTCAACACATTATTAATCTCAGAATTTTCCAAAGATGGGTCTTTCTTGTTTCTCACTCTTTTAAATTGTGTCTTTATATTCAAAGACTGATTTACAACTACAAATGGAAGCACAGCGGATTTGTCTGTCCCTGGTTTATTCAGCTCATGTAGACCAGGTTTGTGAGTCCTTGAAGGCAGAGAAAGAGAGTGCACTTTGCAGTCTTAAAGAGGAACTTGTTCATAATCATATGCAAGAGATGACTGATCTTAAAAGAATGCATCAGCTGGAGCTCCAGACCCTGAAATTTCAACAAGCAGGTAACTTGACCAAAATTATGAGAATGCAGCTCTATATGAAAAACTGTTTTAAAATACCCCAGCCAAACAAGCTCAAGAGTTTGTTCATCTAGCTGTCCAATAAATTGTTTTTATATCATATTTTGAAGTACTTTTTTTCAACAAATTGTTTACCCAGTACATGCAGACTATTACTGAGATAACTTGAAAAGGAAAGTATATTAAAAATAAGGAATCAAAAGTATTACAATTCATTGTTTGCTGTTTATATTAGCTCAGTTAATTGTAAAGAACAATATAGTAAATTCTTCTGTGAGGTAAAATTATAAGAAAATTCACCAGCAGAGTATTTTTGGACTTGTTTTTTTCTCTTTTCTTTGTATTGCTGCATTGACTCCCTGCATACTTTAAGTAAACTTTGGTACTACTTTTTTGCCTCGGTGAGCTTTTACGTTCTCTTGATGGTTTTCTATCCCAGCTTTTTCTGTTATACCATGTTTTGCCCTTGTTTAATTTTTTTGCTCAAGTTCTTCTCCCTCCACTAGGTATCTGTACGCTTTTGTCTTTCTGGAGGTCACTAATACATGAAGCCATTTCTGATCTCTTGCTTTTCTAGAACGTGCAGCTCAGCTGTGATAATTGAAACTGACCATGTGTTGTAACAATAAAGAGGGGACCAAAAAAAGTATCCTTCCTCAAGTTGAAGAGGCAGCCTCACTGAGGCAGGAAATTAGGCCTTTGAAACGTTGTTGTGCATCTAGTGTTTAAAAATAATATGAATAATTTGTGTTCATAGATGATGAAGGGAAATCTACACAAAGACTTATAGAAAAACTGAATGAAGCTGTCACTGAGGAATGTTCCAGGCTGGCTCAGGTAAGACTTAACAAAAACCCCTTTTCAAAATGAAAACTTGGAAAACAAAAAACAATGGTTAGTGAGTCATCATATTTTTCTGCATTATTTTTTGCAGGTTTTCTTTGCAGCTTTTCTCTTTGCATTGATCTCAAAGTAGGGACTGCTAAACCTGTAATAGTATTGCAAATAGTTTTGTATTTTTTTTCCTAAACTGGTTTATGTCCTTGTTCAGACAAGTCTTTTGTCTTACACATTGTCTTAATCTTCTAGCTAATGTTGAGCTCATCTCTACTAGTTTTTTCCTTTCTCTTTGTTTTTGGATATATGTTTTTGATTCAAGAGTCTGATGTCACTCATAAACATCTTGGTGCACAGGACATCACCTCTTCTATCTGCAATAAGATAGTAATTTCTTTCTTAGCTGCAGCTTATGTTTCAAAGACTTAAAAGTGTCAATCTAAAATATTACTGTCTGTATTGTTTTTAGTGAATAAATATTACAGTCAAAAATTGAAGCTTATATATAGTCTTCATTCTAATATCAGCCTATAATAATAATCTATGATAATAATTTGGCATATCTTTTTTTCTAGAGTAATAGTAATTGATGGCCCTTATGGGTACTTTTTGACTGTCCATTGAGTTACTTATTAGACTTCTTTCTAGATAAATTAAGCTGCTTTTGCCACTCATTTTAAGTTTTCAAGTCTAAAATATTTCAAATGGATGGGGTTTGTGGTTTGGGTTTGTTTGTTGTTTTTTTCCTTCTTTGCTGGACTTTTTTCAGTACCTTTTTGGGAAAGTGAATAGCAGAATTTTGAGGTCCACCATAAGAGAGATTAAACAGGACTCCATGATAGCTCACAGAAAACAGCAGCTAAGTGAGAGTGCTTGGCATGAGTTATTTCCCAGCATGAAAAATGCTGCCTATTTGTATGATCCTTTTGTTGCACTCTCAGAGAAATTGTGGTTTTACTTTTGTAAGTTGACTTTGGGGGTTTTTTGAGTACAAAATCTTCAAATAAAGAATCCCACTGTGCTTTGAGCAAGCAGTTTCTTTTCAAGTATCAGTTATTTTCAGAAATTATATGGATAAATCTTCTATTTGCCTGCCCATTGTGAATATGGCAGTGCTCTGCTGACCACATAGCACCAACAAACACAGGGTATTCTGTTCATTACTTGCTTTTTTGTGCCATACCCTTTTATCTGATTTGTTCGGCACTTGAAGAACAAGATGAGCTGTAATCTCTAGAAAGATACAAATCTCTGCCTTAAGGAATTCCTCTTTTAAGTAAAATTGCAGCTTATGAGAATGAGACATTTAAAATGTAAAGTTGCTTTCCACATTAATAAAGGAGGGTTTTCTCTACAAGATTTTTATACTTGGCAACTCCGAACTAGATACTGATTTGAAAACATACACATTTATGCTTTAGCTGAAAAGTCTTTTCATATGTGTTTCTTTTATCAGGAGTTTTAAAGATTGTCTACGTTCTTAGGATTGAACAGAACATTTATGCCGTCATTTTCACAGAATTTAATGCTCACAAAATACTACTTTCTTCCTATTTGTCTTGTTTTCTTTGTAAATTGTGATTGATAAAATAATAAGAAATTGTTTACTTTTAGCTTTGTTTGATTTGTTACACAGGTCTTGTGTGGCAGTCAGAATGAACATTCTTCAGCTGCTGTAGAAGCTGGTGATAGGGAACAGGAAATTTTCTGTAAACCTGCTGTGAAAGAAAAACTGAGTATAGAATTACCAGTACACAGAGATCAAGCTCAAGGTAATGACTTTGTACTGTCATGCTGGTTAAAAGTACTTATTTAAAGTATTTCAGACTGGCAATTTTGCATTACTTTTTCAAGTACTAATTAATGTGCTTAAATAGCTGTTTTAGAGATTTCCTCAATATTCTAAATCACTTTATTTTTGTTATGGATATTTTCTTACTCTGTTTTCATTTCCATGGATATTAGTGGAAAAAAAGTTTAGGGGTTTTTCTCTTCCTCCTTTTGTAGAAGAAGCTATCTGTCCTACCAAAAAAATGCATGTGTATCAATATGTATAAAAATGCATTCAAAATCTGGAAGGGTTTCCCTTGTTTCAGTATTTTGTAATGTTTATCAGACAATTCTTCATGGCAGATCTTGTGAAAATATTGCTCGTATCAAAATTTATGGTAAAATGTTCGTTTTCTTTTTTTAAAGTTCCTGATTCTTTGTGTAATTTAACTGTGCAAGAACGTATGGATGCACTTCTCCACAAGATAATGGAAGAGTACAGCAGGCTGAAAGCACTTCAAACACAGCTGATGGCAGAGTGTAAACAGGTAAACTTTTATAGCATGGAGTATATGAACATTTGGATTTTCTCTGTTCCATGAATTCCTTCTGGATGACTGCGGAAGTGTTTGAAAACGTGTGTGTCCTGGTTGAGTAGCAGAGCAAGGCAGTGATTTGAGAAAATGGAGTAAGCTACTGTCTATGTCACACGATTGTGGACTGGTTGAGGTTAGGAAACATCTCTGGAGTTCATCTAATCCAGCCCCTCACTCAAAGCAGTGTCAGCTAGGAAAGATTGCCAAGGGCTGTGTCCAGCTGAATTTTGATACTTCACAAGCCCAGTGGGCAACGTTGCCCTCTTCAGGTTATACATGCCCAGCTCTTCCAACCTTTCCTAGTGTAACAAATGCTCCAAGCCTCCCATCTCCTTTGTTACTCTCTGCTGGACTCGTGCCAGTACGTCCATTTCTCTTTCATACTGAGAGTGCAGCACTGGATATAATATTTTTGTGCTACTACTAGACAAATTGTTGTTAATTGCATTTGCTTGGTTATTATTTAGGTCAAGGAACCAAGGCTGTCTTCTTCAGAAAGGAGGAAAGAAGAGGAACCTATCCATATGGAAATAGGAAATGAAAGTTTGCAGACTCCTTCACAGAATCTAATGGGTAAAAAGATGTATATGCTGTTTTTAATGTATGTATATTCAGAGAGAAAGGAAAGACAATGACTTTAATTTTAACTGATTTATATCTTACTACAGCTTGAACGTAAGAGATTTTTTCAGATTTTACAGTACAATACTCTGATTTTCTTAATTCTGTAAATTTTTTCAGAAGTATATTCTGTGATAAATTTTTGGTTTAGTAGTTTTTAGTTTTCCACAATTACAATTTGTTACCCATATCAAATATTATTTTGCAAAATTGAAGATTAGGTTATCATTCCTTTTTATGGAAAAGTAGCTGACAGGATGTCAGAAATTTTTTTTAACTACATTAATTATTCAGTCCATCACTGCTAAATATTTGTGAAGACATTAATNCCATCCTTCTCACCCCCTGCTTCACATAACCTATATACAGATCCTACACTTCAAGAATACTGTTCAAAGGAGATAGGGAACCTTAAAAAACAACTTGAGGAGCAGCATGCTCAAGAACTGGAACACCTCCGGTCCTACTTCCAACAGCAACTGAAGGAAAGTCAAGAGAGGTACACTACAGAGCTTGTCCACCTGCAGGATAAGCTTCAGGTTGCTGGGGTATCCTCTGACCACATGAGGTATTAATCAGTTTTTCAATGCTGGTTACTCTGCACTCATTCATGAAGTGTTTCAAATAACCATTTGTGCAAAGCTCTGTGTTCCACTTCAGAATTGGAGAAATTCTTTATAAACATACTGCTCTTCTGTGGCTTTGTTCCTTCAAGACTTGTTAAGAGTCCTATAGGGAAATGATATAAACATTGCAAATTAAGCAGTGTGGCATTTATTGTTAATAGAGGAAGATTTGATAAATGGAATAATGCATAAAAGTAGTTTCATATATACAAGCTTTATAGTAGCAATTTCAAAACTTCAACTCAGTAGAGCACATTTAGTCCTCAAAACTCCAGTCACTATTTTTACATCTAAAGACATCTTGTGTAGATGTAGTTGCCTGAAATTAATTATCTTCTAGAATGATAGGTAATAATAAAGTTTGTGGTGAAGTTTAGGTGCAGTTGACACATTCTGGTTTTCACCAAGTCATGGGCAATGAAATACTGATTTTTTTTTTCCAAATTATTATTTCCCCTCCCTGCTTTTTGTACCTTTTTAGCTTATCCACAGGTTCAGAAAGAAAGTTAAAAGAAGTCTTCAGGAAAGTAAAGTGCACAGAACATCTTCATCAGAAAAAAACAGATAAAGGATTAGAGGTATGATGTAACTCAGTTGATAGCTAATATATTATGAGTGACATAATTTAGATGCTTTGGCTTCTTAGATTAAATTGAATTATGGACTAATTCTTAGTAGATTAAGGTAGTTATTGTCTTAGTACTGTACTATACTATTAGACAGTCCATTTTAGGGGAACAATATTTAAATTTTTCTGGAAAACATCTGGGAATTATGATCATGAATAGTTGCTTTATTGATGCTGGGTTTAAATTTATTTTCTTTATTTTATCTCTGAAACAAGACGTTTCAGTTGGCTGCTTCTTACTAAAGTGGAAGACAATTAGTGTTGAAATTCTGGGATTTCTTCAGGAATCTTTAAAATATTGTGACTTTTCTTTAAACACAATTTATGAAAGGAACAATTTAAGTGAAATACCAAGACTTTTGTAGTACGTGCTGCGCAATTTTAGAGAAATTTTGGAAAATAACCCCAAAGATTTTAGGAGACCAAGTGCAAATGGGAAGGACCCCATACGTTCCTCCCCTAGGAGTGCTGGAAACCGGGCTCAAAAATTCTGCATTTTGCAAAATAGTAATGTTTTGTACTGTGATTCTGTGCTTACTGACCTGATTTCACTGCATTTGACATCTCAAATAGTGCTGGAAGGAGAGTTGTTGCAAACTCAACTTGTAAAATTCATTTTGAAAGAAACAAGGCGAAGTGTTTTGGTTTTTCTGTGTTGTGGTACAAAATTACATGATTTGTATGAGATGAAGAAAGCCTAATTGAAGGAAAAAAGTCTCTTGCTGGATTGAAATTTGAAACTAATGAAGTACAATCACAAATACATAATCTGAGATTTCTTATTTTTCTTGCAGCTTGGTAGGGAAATGGAAATGCAGAATGATCTGGATGTTGTTCAATTGCTCCAAAAGCAGTACCAAGAAAGATTAGAAGAAGAAGTAGCAAAGGTATTACTTCTATTTTGTTACTTTAAAATATGTTTTTAAAAATCTGTCATTTTTATTTGCCATTTTCAACTATTTAGGCAGTTGCTGTAGCATGTGCTAACTTTTGTATGATTTATTTACAAAGAATTGCTTCATTTGACTTCTGAATCGGAAAATCTTAAAAAATTCTGGAACATTTTGGGGTTTCTTAGCTATCTGTCCTATTCCTAACTCGTAATTTCTGATCTTATGGGTTGTAGTGGTAATGTTTAAAACTTCAAAGGAAATAAGACAACATGCTACTGTATTCTGCACTAGAATTTATTTTAAAAATCCAGAAACTTAGAGTGTATTTGTTGTGCATTTTGGTATGTTGTGTAAAATGCATAGTTTTTCTTTGAATCTGGTGACTAAAACATTAAAAGTAAAAGTAAGATTTTATAGGCAGATTATATTTGTGGATTTACTTACCTTCTGATTTGCAAAAAAGTTTCTACTTCTTTGCAGAATAAAAAAATATTCTCTTATCTGCTGCCAAGAAAACCCTTCTTTTTGAGGAAACAAATGTTGCATTGGTTAAGATCAGTTTGAGTTCAAAAAGATAAACTCACATTTTCTGGAAAGGAAGAGTTTGGTGTTTTCAAGTGTAACAATTCTGTATTTATTATTCTGTTTTTTCACACTTTTTGTAGCTTATGCTATAAATCACTGTATTCTAAATCTAGAACAGAATTACTCACATAATTGGAAAAAGGATTTATTTATATTAGAGATACTTAGCAACACAAAAGTTATCAGCCTCTTGTAACTGCAACTGCAGCTAGTTAGTGCCAGTAATTTCTTTATGGTTAAGTAAAATTCCTGTGCTAAGTATCAGGCATGGCTACATGGCACTGCTTTCTTTATACAACCCAACATGCCATGTCAGTCAAACTTTTACATGAATGCTTGGCTAGATAGAGAAAGCTTAGCACAGCTGCTCTTAAGTCTGTTTGCCGACACTTTTTGAAATCATCTAATAGGATCTTTCTTTTAAAAAAACCCTGATATTTCTGTGCTAAATAATCTATTGTGACTGAAAACAGCATTGTAGTTCATTAAACTACGTTAAATACAGCGTGTCTGTATTTTAAGATATGACCATTTTCGAGATTGACAAGATATCTTTGTTCTTTATCTTTTTTTTTGTTTTCCTCTGGGAACTTCTGGTACTTATATTTTTATTGTTGATGGTCATCTATAAGGTTTCTTCAGTAATAGGAGATGCTGTGAAGTATAGACTAATGCAGACTTCTCTTATTTTTTCAGGTTATTGTGTCAATGAGTGTAGCATTTGCCAAACAGAGTGAATTGTCAGGAATTGCTAGGCAGAAGGAAGAAGAAGCACCAATGCAGATTGTACATTCAGAGAGAATACATTTTGGAATTAATAAGCAGCACAGTGAGGAAGAGGTTGACGGCCTTCTTAGGAAAGCAACTGGAAAAGGCAGTAAGAATGAAGAAGGATTAAAATCACTTTGCAAGGAGCTCAGTGAAGAGTCTGGAGAGATCAACTCACTTGGAGAACAGCTTCATTCTAATAGCAGCCCCGATTGCATATTAGCACAGACAACACATAAGTCAGTGATTTCTGAAGAACTTTTTTCCCATAACAAAGGTCTTGCAGCAGAAGAAACACCAGTAAGTGTTAAAAAACTAGCAAAGAAAAAAATTAAGATGAAAATTCCATTTAAATTTTCATTTTCCCTTTCAAAGGGTTGACAACTTCAGGCCTAAATTATCTACCCTTCTTTCCTGTGTATGAAATGATCTTCCTTCTTTTCATGTACTATGCCTGGGGAAGGTAATATGATGCCAGCTGTCTTGCAGACAATAAATTGTTTAAAGACATTTTGTAAGCTAGGTTATATTTTAGTGTTTATGCAAAGAACAGATTAAAAATAGTACTGAAACAGTTTGAGTCCCTTGTGATAAAGGATATCAGCTGAACACAAGAATTATTAAAGTGATGTAAAGCATATAGTTAGCATTTCACAAACATGGGGTGGGGGCGAGCTAAAATAAATAAGGTAAAAAGGAGTTGTAAAAAGCAAAAAAGTTAATACTGGTGAGAGTTATTGGAAAAAAATTATCTTTTTTAATGGAGAATAATTCTAAGCCTGGACTGTCCAAGAAGCAGGCAACACGATAATGCTTCATTCCAGCTACTTTGATATATGAAAGCGTTTTCTGAAATTTATTTAAATATTTCCTAGGAACAGTTGTTGAAGATAAGATGCTAAAATAGTTGCACTGTTTCAGCACTCCGGTGAGGTGGCGGCCGCAGACGCAGACACAGAAACGTCCAGTCAGCTGCTGCTGTACGAGGAGCGCTTGGAGGACATGCGGCAGGAGCTCGTGCGGCAGTACCAGGAGCACCAGCAGGCGACCGAGTTACTGAGGCAGGGCCACATGCAGCAAATGGAGCGTCAGAAAGAAAATCAAGATCAACTCTTAGCTGAGCTGGAGAGTCTTAAGGTGCAGTTAGCTGAGGTAATGCAGAATTCAGCCAGTGAGGTAATATGGGTTAACAAAGGAACATCACCAGACAGATTCATATTTACACATTTATATATATTTAGAAGAAATGCGTAAATTTGCACATATTTATCATGTGCATGCATACACATATATACACATATACTCGTGCACACACACATATCTTTTTGTGTGTGTGAGTGTGTACATACAAATCCATATATGCATGTATTTATAGAAGACATACCTTAATCAAAGCTCAGACAGTGATGGATCAATTTAGACTTCTGTAAACGTGGAGCAAACCTGCAGTGCTGCACAGCAGCCAGAAGGGAGTGAGTGTGGATGCACTGCCAATCGCCCTGTGTAGGATGCAGGCTAGCAACCATTTACATCAATGAAGCCACCAGTCGTGATTAGAAGTACTATAAAATTCTTCATTTTTCATCATTCTGACTTGAACAGTATCAGTGGCTTCCTGCAACAATGTTTTTTGGCATTGTGGGGTTCTTTTCCACAGTTCTGGGAGATAAGTCCTTACCAACTTCTAGAATGAAACATTGTCTGTGGGGTTTGGTGGGAAACATCAAATTTTCTTTGCCTTTTCAAACTTAACTTGCTGTCACTCTGTACCTATTCAAAGCCTACAGTAGGTGTGCTCATGAAACTCATTAGTTTATCTTAATTAATAATACTTCAAAAATAATGTAATTTATAAACATGTCTTTCAAGGATTCCTTCCACTGAAAGACAAAGTAAAAAGAATCCAGAAGAATATATCTTGCTCTGATTTAATTTTCAACATTGTAACATTACCAAAATGTACATGAAACTACTAATCAGTGAGTTCTAAGATTCTTTGCTGTCATTGTGGAGCAGAGCTTTAGATCTTTTCCAAAACTGGTTCTGTTCTCTTTAAGTTTGGGGTCAGGGAGTTCTGGAATCTAGAAAGTCAGTCACTTGTACCTTAGGAATCCTTTCCAGCAACATCAGCTGTCTCTCCTAACTGCTTTGAAGGTGTCCTAGAATAATTTTTTATGATAATATTTCCTTTTGATATATGCATACTTTCTCCTTTTACCTTTTTTTTCAGTTTGTAACTGCATCTTTGTCAGGGTTGCAAATTCCTGTAACTGATAAAAATCATTAAGTAGAACTTAGGCTGCTGGGGTTTTTTTTTGTTTTTTAATGCCAAGCATGTATGTTTGTAAGAACTACATACAAATGTATGCATTGTGTTTAAGCCATGAGCACTTCTAGCCTTTCTGAAAGAGAATGCGTGTAGGTTTTTATAAAAATAAGTTATTCTTACTTTTTTTTTCTACAAAACACATTATAGCATGTAATATTCAGAAATTTCCTCCAGTTTGCATTGTGACCATTGTATTTCCTAAAGAGCATAAAAATGGTATGAAAATCTTAAGGAAGGTTTAAGAATTTTTTAGCTGTCTTCCGTTCTAGAAAGCTTTCAGTGTTTCTGTAATGATTTAAAGAGACGGACTGAAATTTCGTTGTTCAATGTCTGTAGAGAATTAGGAGTGACAGGACTCACTTTACTCAGAAGCTTAAAAAACTGTGTGAGCCTTTATAACACTTCTTTCTTAGCGTGTCTCAATGGAGAATGACAGCCTGGTTGCAGAGAGAGAGAGAATGCTTTTAGAAGAACTGGAATCATTAAAACAACATTCTGTACCCGGAAAAGAGAGGCTGTTTTGTGAGTTACAAAACAACAGCACACAGACAGAGGTAAATATGGACTTTGACTTTCTGGGCAACCATGGCATGTAAAACCAGTAAAAGATTCCTGTTCACTGTTACTTTTTCTGTGTAATATATTTTTCTAAGAGATGTTGGGTGTTGCTGGAATAGAGCAGCTGTAAGATTCAAGAGGTGATAGTGGTGAACATAGCTTTTTGACTTCAGGTAAGCAGAAGCTGGTTGAACAATGTGAAGATGGGGATTATTACTACAGCTATTTCCTTAAGTAAACTTACTTTTTCATATTGCTATAGCAACGCAAACAGAAAATACAACAGCTGTTTAATCAGTGTAACAAAATTCTTTCTAATTGGCCCTGCCTTGGATTTCCTGGTTTGTTTTTGTTAATATTTTTTCCATATAGTAAGAGTATTTCTTGATTTGTAATTTGGTGCAGAAGTATTAAAAAGGAAATGAGAACTCATTTAGGTTTTAAACTTTATATCCTGCCATATATAAGGAGAATATGTTGATTCTGACATGACAGGATTCCTGTCCTTTTTGTTTTCTCTCCCTCTGCCAAAACTTACTCAGAATGAAAATGAAAATCAAAATTATGCAAGAGAGCAGATCTTTGAGCATGAAGATGGGGGAAGAAAGCCTGATGAAACACCTTCGGCTCTTCTTTCTAAAGAAAGGTGCTTAGAACTGTTGAGAAAATATTTTTCTTAAGTTTTGATAATCATGTTCTTGCTGTTAAATTAATATTTGTAAGCTTTATTCTGCCTGAGGATACTGTGCATCTTTTGTTCTAGAAAACCATATTTCTAAGTTTATGTACTTTAGATTAAATAGTGTTTTATTTTTTATAAAGCCTAACAATGTAATGTTACAAAGGATGAGACAAATCTTAGCCTATTTTACTATATATTTTTTATTACACATGTTGAATCATAAACATCATTTATACACATATATTTATATACATATTGTATGTACATATATGAATTAAGTTTATATTAGTACAATTGTTTTATTTTATAATACCTGTTGACTGTTCTGTAAAGTTTTTGATCTGTGTAGAGGAACAATTTTCTTAACTGTCATTTTGAGACAGTTTTAATTTTATAATGAATACCGGGCAAAAGCAGACCTTCACTTTAAAATAATAACTAGATAAAATGCCAAGATAAAAGTAGAAATACTGATAAATACTTTGACTTTTTGCATATTTTGTAAAAAGAACTGACTTTTAACACAAATGTGTATTTAGTATTTATATGATGTAGGGTTTCTTTCAGAAGAAATCTTAATTTTGTTGTTTCAGTTGCAAATCTTCTTTGTTTGCAAGGGTGTGTAAAGGCTAAAACCCACTTGGAAATCAGGGAAAGATCAGAGGATTGATTAGTTTCTGTCCTGCAGGTATGTTTTTCAGAAAGCTAATGAAAAACTCATGAAGATTATTTTAGAAGTTGTGAAGACAACTGTGGCAATGGAGGAGACAATTGGTCAGCATGTTCTTGGGTTGCTGGATCGGTCTGGGAAAGTCCAGGCTTCCAAACAAGCTGGTTGGGACACTGAGACAGAGGAGTCAATAAAACCCTGCGTCCGTGTAGGGTATGAAAAAGGTACTGATTGTATGGTTTTATATTTCATAAGTATCATTTGCATGCTTTATTGCTATATTTAAATACTCTTCGTTTTGATGTTTTAAATTAAACTTTTTTTAAGGAAGAAAGCCCCACAAACTGTTTTTCATTTGGATACGTATGACATCTCTGCTTAAGAGACAAGATTTCGAGAGTTGTCTGGGTCATGCCCCACACCAATTACAACTCACCTCTAGGGTCCTGTTTCAAAGCCTGCAACAGAATGGGAAAGTGATTGAGAAGTCAAGGAAAAAAAAGTCTCTGTTGATGGAGGCAAATAGAATGAAACCTAGCTCCATGGCATATTGCACCACTTACACCCTCCTGCGTATGTGTGGGGAATGGGAACTAGTGTCAAGGGCTGTATCTCCACCAGTGCACTAGAAGTACAGGCATGCTGCTGGTCACTGAGGGCAAGCTGAAAGGAGACAAGCCTCTATATGTGTGCTTGTGGACTTCATTAGCTTCCCGAAGAAGTGTTTGCATGCAAATCCTGTTTTGGACACAGTTCCAAGAATTCCTCAACTCCCAACACTTGCCCATCAGCTGCTTCCAGGAGTGCTAGTTGGCACGAGGCTGGTGGAGCATTTTGATGTTATAGTTAGTTGCATACCACTGTCAGAGAACTCTACTGGTCTCTGTTTATTTTCTTGTGACTGCACTAGGATTGTGTCTGTCATTTTCTCTTTTGGGCAAAAGTAGGTGCTCGATTGTATTGTCATTTGGGTACCATTAAGGTTGTGCATATGCATCCTGGATCTTGTGGGGAGCTAATGGACAACAGATGAGTTCACCTCAAACATGTTATACATCTGGATTTGGCTGGAATTTTAACTGCTAGGAATGAGAAAAAGAACTGGAAGTCAAATACTACATTTCAGTGTTGCAGCATAATAATACAACTGGTAAATGAAAGTGAACTTTACCTCTTTCTTTCGAAATGTAGATAGATTATTGCATGTTACTGATTCCATCTGACTTTAGATATAGGTCACATTAAGCCTTGGGGCAAGCTGAGAAAGGTTGCATGAATTTATAGCACAGAGACACCTTCAGTTGATCACTCAAAAGGTTATCTGCAATGAAATGTATAAAGTTGTAGTCTAAAAATTTCTGAAGTTTTCAAGTTAACAGCACTTTTGTTCTTGTACTGCTGTTTCATTATAAAAAAGCTAACTTTTGTTTTCTACACATTTCACTGTATTTAGTTGTGAGAAAAATTATCTTTTGAAACTTCAGGCTTTGGAGGCTTTGCCTTTTTCTTCATATAGCAGATTGGATAACTAAGCTTCTGACCTTATTTTTTGATGCGTTCACTTTTTGCCTGGTCCTGCACATCAGTGTGTATACTTGTATGTGTCACTAATTACTGTCATTAATAATTCCTAATATGGATTACTTGCATTACATATACGTAGCAAAACACAGTTAAAAAATACCTTTACTTGTCGTTTTGACTTATCCCTGGCTTTCATAATGCTGCTGTCTAAACACACAACATGCCCTGTGATTGGAATGATTTGCTAATTTCTTGTGAAGTCTTCTGATGAAAGAGGACTCTCTTCAGGTAGGAAGAAGCTCTATTCCATTCTGTTAGTGACAGAATGTGTTTACTGTTAGTGTATTTTGAGGAGGTATGTAAGGTTTCACTCTCCTGTAAGAAAGCAAATGTCTGTTCTTGTAATGCCCCTTCTTGGTACAGAGCAGCATTCGAGCTGCCTACCTACCAGTTTATTCCAGTATCCTTTTTGCATGGTTCCTTACATTCAGAAATAACAATGAAGGAAGGAGTAACCAAAGTAAAAAAATGAAAATTAAAGAAAGCTAAGCTTACAGTAGCTATCTATAATGGCTGAATGTATGGTTTGTAATGGATCTCTGGGGCTGTATTCACAGTTCACCTTTTTTGCTCTCAAAATGGTACTGCAGCATCCTTTCTGCCACTGGGGTCATGCAGCCATAGAAATAGCTGTGCTGTTTCATCAGCTAAAGTATTTGGTCTTTCTTGAAATGGAATTAGATGACCAATTCTGTTAGTGTTTTCAGCAATGGGATTCTTTCTATTGATTTTCTATACTAACACTAAATGGCTTGAGAGAACAAATTTTAAAATTTTTCCCCATTCTTTTATGGAAGTAAGAAATATGTAGACACTGTTGGGGTTTTTTTTAAACTGTGCATGTTACTGTATTTTCTAGCACCCAGCCAAACACATCTTCTTTTTTAATTAGTTAGGAAACCTGTAGGAATAAATTTATACTAATAAAAAATTAATAATAAAGTCGTAAAATAATGTGTTTATTGAAGGGAATTCTCTCTGACCTTATGAACATAATCCATATGTATTGACAAGCAAAACTCAGCTTACTGTTTTTGCTGAGTTTCAGCATTTTTAAAAGCTGTGTCATTAACATCATATACTTATAACCACACCTGATTTGCGGAGTGCATTTATAGAGGGACATTGACTAGGTTATCTGCAAGCACAGGATTTTATTTCTAGAAGAGTGAGTAAAGTTCAAATTTTGGTCATAAAACATATCATTGGAATGGCATTTGTGCACAGTAATCTTGTGAGTTTACTTGGGTAGAGGGACTGCAGCAATGCAGGTTGCTCTGGAGAAGCCTGCGAAGTTACGGCATTCCTTGAGTATTAAACCCTCTTGCCAACCTTCTCAGCTCCTTATTTCTGTGCAGCGTACCAGGAGAAAAAGGTAGTGAATAGCTGAACACTGCACTGCCACAATTATTTGTTTTCAACTTGTAACCCCTGAGCTTAATTGTGGAATCCAAGAAGTAAACTGAGATACTGGCTCTACATGATGCAAAATATGTATTGCTTCATAAATGTCAGTTGGCAGCTCATAAACAACTTCTGTATCTGAAACTTCTGAGCAAGCACTGTATAATTAAGCACTTTCCTTAAGATTTAGTGGGCCATGATATCTGATGTGATGAACTGCATGGTACATGACAAAGGAAACAATATAAACCTTTTTTTTCTTTGGTTGATTTTTTATCATTACCAGGAGAGAGTTTACAAAAAGAGATTATAGTTTTACTTAAGTCAAGTCAGTTACATTCTATTTGTTATTTTGTATTGACTGCAAAATAAAATTGCAGGACAGAGGAATTTTTTTTAGTTCTGTTAGGGTGAGCGACTAAACAGCCATATAAGGATAAACAAAATGGGGATTAGACATTAAGCTGCCTGGGGTGATTAGTGAGAGTGGGAAATATTTCTTTTTCTTGTTTCCACCCCTGAAAATGCTGTGTAGTAAGACCATTTTGAGGGGAAAAAAGATACAGAGACTTTTACTGTGTAGTTACTAAGACATTTAATGTGAATTTGTGGTCTTAAGTTCCACTTTAGAGAAATCATGATATGGTTGTCTACATTTGTCATTTGGGTTGCCAACCCCATTGTATAAACAGAATTATTACAAGTTTTTTGTGCATTTGATACTTGGGGTTTTCTTGTTATCTTTGAGACTACTAAAGTTTCCATGTGCCAAATTGTACTTTTGGTGACAGCTCACTTTTTCTTCCCTCTTTTTTATAGTCATGTTTCAGGCAAATTATGATATTTTGTTTTGAGATATTTCATATAACAAAATGATGTTTTAATGTTGGTTTATTTTGTATTTATTGGGAAGAAATGGAGGTGAATTAGAAAAGAATTGTCATAAACGAAGCAGGAGCTTTAAGTCTTGTTATAAGTTTCTGGAGGCCCGTTGGTACTGTTCTGGTCACTGGCAAGAGGAAATAATAATATTAGTGACATTATTAATGTAAAACACATATTCTGAACCTGGCTTTTAAAAGTTACATTCTGAGCTGCCATCAGTGTTTTTAAGTTTTTCTTCAGAAGTTTCCAGACAGAGAGTTCAGATGATTTTGCAACCAACTGCACATTTCTGCAGTCATTTTGTGTAACCTTTATTTTTGTATTTTACACACAATCATCATTGCACAATTCAGATGTACCTTAAAAGCAAATAATTTACTGAAATAGAAAGGTGACAGGACATGAATTATGGGTTAAACCTGAGAAGGAAACCAGGAACATTATCTAGATTATTTGTACTCCATCAGGAAAGATTAGATTGTGCAATAACTAATGTGTGATTGTTTT
Source organism: Irena cyanogastra (assembly GCA_013397155.1). Classification (NCBI taxonomy): domain Eukaryota; kingdom Metazoa; phylum Chordata; class Aves; order Passeriformes; family Irenidae; genus Irena; species Irena cyanogastra. Next base: position 13,152 of record VWZV01005348.1, on the reverse strand, counting down.
ATCTTGTTTATAGCTGTGCTACTGTACTGTGGGCTTTTATTTTGTGAGATCTCTGAAGCTAAGCAGGGTCTTACCTGGTCAGTTCTTAAGATGAGTGGCCTCCAAAGAGCATCAGGTGCTGCAGTAAGTGTGTTGGTGGCTCTGTAGGGAATATATTTTCCTCCACCTCAGTTTTTAACCAGTAGTTTGGCACAGCATTTGGAAATACTTATGCTGCTTGATATCCATCTCAAATGAAGGTCCTTTCTACTCTGAGGATATTAAAGCTTCTGCATCACTATTGATATATTTTGAAACACCCAAACCCAGTGCAAATTTGGGTGGTAAGGTATCAAAATGCTATGAAATAGAAAAAGTGAAATTGTTAATTTCGCAGCCTTCCTTATACTGCAGGGGGTTGGAATATTAGGGTGTTGTGGGAAAGGTTTTATGGTCTATAAACCCATTGCAAATATTTAGTGTGCTGGCAGAAAATGACTGCTAGCCACTGGTAAGGTGATTTCACTACAGGAGTTCTTGACTGCCATTCAAAAGTGCAGTACTCAAAAGTGCTTTGAAATCCTGTGTAGATGAAAGGTGCCCTGTGAATGTATCTTCTGTTCATCTGGTTATTTGTTCTATTCATGCATATAGTGTGCTTCTCTTTTTTCTCTTTGGAGTGTGAAAACAGTTTGTAACATTATATCCCACATACCTAAAAGGAGATATGAAACAGTAATAATACAACTAGAAGAAAATATTACTAAATGCATCTGCATTTGAAAAATCTTACCAATTTTGAGGGAAAAGTAAAACAAGTGAAACCTTCCTCAGTTAAAATCGCTATAGATTAGTTTGTTGTGTATGGGTCATATATATGGCTGCAGATATTATTGTCAGAATACTTGCATGTAGGAATGTATATTAAGTACACCAGGTGGTTAATCATGTTGCATCTTGTTACAAAAAAGCTAAAAACAAACCTCAAGACTAGAATCTGACTTGCTTCGATAGGTTGAAACAATACAGGAGTATTATTATTATTATTATTATTACTATTATTATTACTATTATTACTATTATTACTACTCAAACAAGAGTGCTCATATTATTATATGCCTGCCAATATTATTTGTCTGCCTGGTTAGGGGGCAAAACCAACAAGACCTAACTATGTTTTTAAAGGCAAATTGTGAGATTGACCTGCTGTAATTTCAATTCAATTTCTGTAGCTAAACAAACTGTTCTAGTTCAGCAGTCACAATTCATGGAGTAACCAGGAACTTGAATTCAAAGATAACCCAGTATTGCAACTTCATTGCTAAACAGGCGTCGACTATTCTTAATTCATTTAGTCATACTGCTGTTCCTGAAAAATAAGATATTTTTGAGAAAATCCTAAGCAAAAACATCTATTTGTTAAAAAAAACTCACCATACCAAAATATTTATTTTAAATATGTTCCAGAAATATACTTCATTTTAATAAATTGTCATTTTAAAAAACTCTCTACAGCAGCATTTATTTCTGACATTTCAAATCTGTCAGTCTAAAGGCATTACACATGTTTATTTTTAAAAGATTTTATCAACAGTAGTTTCTACTGTCATGATATACCTACTGTATTTTTCTTTCATACCAAAAGTGTGCTTTTAAAACTTCTCAAGACTTTGCTTTCACTTGCATTGCTTAAATACAGCCTTGAATTCTAAATATGGCAGATTTTGCTGTTTTCTAGAGGAATTGCTATCAGCCTAGTACCATAGGCAAACTTTGTGTGTCTGGCTTTTCAGAAAGAATGGATAATGTTCTTAAATGGAATCAGACCTCAGGAAGGTTGAGAAGCAGGCAGGTGCCAGGTGGCCCCGCAGCAGGAACAGTTGCAGTCCTGCTGCGCTGTACTTGATTTGTTCAGCTACCCATTTTAGTAAATTTTCAGTTCACTGATACCCATGCTGAATATTGTTGTTCTGTATTTCAGTCTGTTTGTCCAAAGAAGCTGTCTGAATTGCACGCATGCCTTTCCTTTTACTCACTTGAGTTTGATTCACTGACTTGAACAGTTTTGTGTTAATGCATAGTAACATCATTGGGTGTTGGTGAAACAGGGACTGACAGTCTGATGTTGGTTTTGTTTGGGGTTTTTTAACTGATTTGTATTTTAAAGACAATCTTGCAAGTATTATTGCAAGTTATTCTAAGTAGTAAGGGTCATTGATTGTAACAAAGGTTCAAAGATGAGCATCAGAGCCCCTAAGCATACTGAAAGTACGTCTAAAATATTGTCTGTTAATATCTCCTTTTCTCTTGCACTTCTGCTTCTTTTTAATTAACACATTGTTTATCTTGTTTGTGTGAATTTTAGTATACAATATTTCCCTTTCTGTTTTTGTGACTAAGATGAATATTTTAGTCATTTTTGGATTTGTCTTTCTTATTGTAACTCAGTTCCACAGCTTTTCATGTTTGCTGTTGCTAAGAGTCTGTGTGAAAAAGTGACTATTTTTTTTTTTCCTCAGAGTCCTGCTCCTTATATCATGGTAGTAGTATGGGAGATGATGATATTAACATGTGGTCGGGAGCAGCAGGTGAAGGACTGCTGAGCCAACATCTTGCAGAAAGTGGGATGGAAATAGATCCTGAGAATGAAGAGCTCATTCTGAATATTAGTTCTCGACTGCAGGCGGCTGTTGAAAAGCTTCTGGAAGCTATCAATGAAACTTCAAACCAGGTGGGGTGATTTAATAGAGAAGCACTTTAAATTCTGTGTCTCAATTCGGCTTTTAACTTTATTTTTCTTGTGACTGTGTTTTCATAAGCCTAAAACACAGAGGTTCGTTTTGACAGCTGTAACAGTGCTTCAGGTGCCTCCACCCAAAATAAGACTGCTTCAGCATGACTTCACTGATGAATTTACTTTCCTGCTAGAAATCTGCTTTGGTCTGCAGAGGATGCCTGAATTTGGGCATTCTTACCAATCTAGGGCAATCTTTCTTGCTTATACGGATCATCTGCATTCTTCTACAACTAGGAGATGAGACAGGAGGTGTCAGAGCACATCGAGCTTGTGAAGAGGAAGGATTAAGGGGAGCTGTGTCTAGTTCTCTTGGCAAACATTTTAGTCAATTGACTGGCCAAAAAGGTGGAGCTGTCCTGCTGTCTCTTCCAACTGTGATTTAAACATGGCCAGTTAAGCACATATCCACCTTGCTGTCAGAAAAGGAGTCTGCACTCCAGCATTTATGTGAGGCATGTGATTCAGGAATAGTGTCCAAAGAAGAGGCAGTTTGCTACTGGAGTACTTTGTATGGTGGGATGTTAGTTGCTGTCTGGAGTACTTCCTTGTTAACTGAAATAGGAACGATATGCCTAGGTCAGTTCAAGTCACACTGCTTTTATCATGTGTTTTACTTTTAGATTGTGTACATCGCAGTTTGAAGGTGTCAAAGTGTTTTCCTTCATAGCTTTGTAGCTGAGACTTTGCCAATACCAGCAAGAGTTATGGCTCAAACACATACAGATACATTTTCTTCATTAGGATCTGTTATCTGTTATATATCTGTCTATAGATATTCATTATATCTGTTATATATATATAAGATGGATTTATCCCTGATGATTGCATATGTTTGGCTTTTTTTTTCTTAATTAAAAATCCTTCTGTTTACACATTTTCTCACAGTATAAGTATTGACACCTCTCTGGCTGTTCTGTAGAGGGACTTCACAAGCATTCAAGCTTGTCTACTTTGCAATGTCTGCTTATTGGGTTATATACAGTTCTTGTATAGACCATAGATATATTGGTGACTTGAAAATTATTTTTAAATATTCAGAAACTGAATCCTTTATTTTTTCCTAGTCTGCAATATTTTATAATCTAAAACTGGATACGGGCAGAAAAGATTTTAACCTTTCCTCTAATCAGTTGTGTTTTGTGTACAGACGTGTGCCCATTTCTTCAAATAAACTTGAAAGAGTCAGAGAAAACCTGGCAAAATCTTCAAAGTAACTGTTTGAGACCTGTCTGAACACACACTTTCAGACCTGAAGTGCAGTTTGAAACTTGAGGCAAGGCATGTAGTGGGTGTATTAATTCAAATTCCACCTGCTGATGTTATGTATAGGTAAATAAACTGGGCCACTCCCCTGAACTCTTTCAGTTGGGAGATACTAGCAGGAAGCCTTTAAACTAGCAGAGCTTGAGAAGGTTCTTCCTGTTGAATTAACTCCAGCAACAAGGATGAATGTGAATAATGACATACCTGTATTTTTCTTTCATTTGCCGTAGTGGAGTTGGAAAATTTTTAGTTTCAGTTTTGTGAGCTTGCTTGTCTGCTGCAGCGTTCCTGTGCAGGTAGAAGAAAATTCTGCTTCCTTGCCTTGGAAATTACTTCCCAGTTGCTATTGGAAGATTTCTGTTACTTTTTCATTTGAAATTCTCTAAGACAGATTTTTTAGGAGTGACCATTTGAAGTTTTCCTGTACCTCTTTGTTTGGGATTAATCCACCCCTGAATTACTCAGCTTGAAAAGTGATCTGAGGCTTCCTACTGATTCTGAGTGAGTTTGTCACCGACTGTGCTGATATGTGTCTTCAGACTGTTAAACACACATGTTCTGTTATAAATTCCTGTCAGAAATTTCTAAAGCCAGCCTAGCTAGTGCAAAATACCCACGGGAGGATTGAGAAGACGGCAAGAGCAATATTTTTTTGGAATGGATTCTTACCGCACCTACTGGGCATCTAATCTGTTTAGTGGTTTGTGGACTGAAGGCCAAGAAGAAAATACATATGAGGTTGAATCTCGTGTGCCTTTACCATATCCTTTTCCTTTCACCGAACACTTGGATGAGAATAATTCTGTAGTTGTGAATACTTCAATTTTTCACTTCAGCCACAAAAAAAATGGGCACATTTTGAAAGTTGTCTCTAAAATCTCTTTGCCTACACCTCCCTATTCAGTAAGTATACAAGTTTTTAAAAGAAATTAAGCTTAAAGAGAAGATAATGCAGTGAAAAAATTATATAAACTTGTCTCTATTGTTAAAATTATACTGCTGACAAGCCCTTTTCCTAGTCAGTTTTCAGTGGGTACTGAAAAGGTCTTAATTGTACAATTCTCTGGTCATTTCTACCACAAGAAATTTATCAGACGCAGAAACATGTTAAATTCCAGATATTTGAGATGTCGTTTTAAAGCGCTTCAGAGTTACTTATTACATTTCATTTTTCTCACTGAGAATAATTCACAGTGGGGGAGAGACTGCAGTCAGAGTTGTTCCCTTCTAGCTTTGGTGCACTGACTAGTAACAGTAACTAGCACAGGCTGGCAGCTTGCTTTCAATGATCCCGTGCAGAAATTGTTGATCTTAAAAAATCATGTTTGTGTTTGTACTTCCTTTTGGTTTTGCCCTGTGATATTTTTAATAATACCTTGAGTTGTTATTACTGGAAAAATCTGGAGAATAATTTTTGTTGTGAGTTTTGACCGGAATATTTCATGCATTTCAGGAAGCCACTTTTACAGTTGTCTATGTACAGTAAATCTATCCTATGTTTCCATTTTATCCAAGGTGAGTCTTTCATTAAGCACTTGAAACTATAAGGATGAAGGAAGGGTGCTCTGTGATTTTTAAAAATATCTCAAACTAGTGCAGATAGTTGCAGTATTTAAATCTTTCTTTAACGCTTGTCAGAGTAAATAATTAACATGAACATGTTCATGATGCCTAACTGAAAAAGAATGCTGTAGAAAAGAAATGGAGTATTTAAATTCAGTGTATTATAAATGAGAATGTATTGATTATTCAGATTTTCTTTTCAAAGTGTAAGTGGATAATTTTGTCTGTACTGTTCTGTTTAATGTCCCTTAACCCATCTTTCTGAGCTTTTAAAGCAAACTCATATTCACGATCTTAGCGGGACTTAGTAAGAAAGCTTTTATATTTTAAGAAATTGAGAGACAGAATAATTTATAGAAACTGTAGATGTTGCTATCTTTCAAATATCTACCAATAACCAGAATATTAAAAAGTAAAAAGAAAACAAAACAAAAAGAAAGAAAAAAACAGAAAGACCCCCCCCCAAAAAAAAACCAAAGGAGCAAAAAATGTGTTATTTAATTTTCTGACATCTATTGTTCTTATTCAAAATAAATAGTCTTATTTTGAATCCTAGCCACACAAAAAAACTCATGCAGAGTTCAGGTCTAACAATTTGTGTCCCTCAGAGAGGTGGCTGTAGGCTATAAATGTCAATAGTTGAGAAGTAAAGATTTTGGTAATGGATTTCAGTTTGATGTTATCTTAAATGGACATTTTGTGTAATCAAAACTTCTAACAATGCTTAATCTTTATGCATTATTTTAATTTTGTAATTCTAATTTTAATTAGTTTTGAAATCATCATTTTGGATACATCTGAACTGTAAATATGCAATTTTATGTGACATGGTTTTCCAGTACTACAGGATAGTGGCACAGTGAAACTATGCTGTGTCTGTGTCAGTACATGTTAAATATTAACCCACCAGACAAGTGGAGAAGAATAAAAAAAAATCCTTAGTAATTTTGCTAGGTTGACACTGTTGGAAGAAGCACTGCTTTACTCCCTTGTTGGCTGAAATGCACAATACTCTGAAAATTCGCATTTTCCTGGTGTTCTCACCAATCTTCATGTTATGGAGAAAAAGAAGTGAAGCACTATTTCAGTCAATTTGTAGTAAGACTTCTGCTAGTTTTGTACAATGCTTTTTGGCCATTCTAAGTAGTGGTAGCTTACTCGTATTTAGTGCAAAACTCGTGTAAACAAAGGTGAATCTAGTGTAAACTCATAGATCAGGAATTACCGGAACAAAGACACGGATTTAGCCAGGTGGCTCATGGAGTTCACTGTACTGACAAAGCCTGTTTGCTTTGACTTTTATAAGTCAGTCTTCATCTTGTACTCTGCAAATGAGTGTTCAATAAAGATTTTATCAAATGTCTAGTGAAGTTATGTGAGGCTTCCCATCACACTGTAAAGCAACTGTGAATTAAATAGGAACGATATAATAGGTGTTTATCTAATTTCTCTATTTTTTTTCCTGTGACAGCTTGAACATGCTAAAATTACGCAGACAGAACTCATGCGAGAGTCCTTCAAGAAGCAACAAGAGGCCACAGAATTTATGAGGTATCAGGAAGAGCTACAAGAACGTCTCAATGAGGAAATCAAAGCCAGAGAGCAGTTGGCTTTGGAGCTTAGTAAAGCTGAAGGTGAGTGATGAGTTGTTGGACTTTGCACCTACTTATTTACTAATTGGGTAAAGAAATTGCAAATTTGATCAATTTCTTTGTAAATTTTGGAATGTTAACAGCCTTCTGGATAGTTATGGACATGATGACCTTTGTAGGTCCCTTCCAACATCAACCACACTGCGATTCTGTTTTCCAATTTTGACTAGTTTATTGTCTGAAAGTATACATGACAATATTAAAAATAATAGGTTGTGTATGTGTTTGAATCCTCAAAATTAATTTATTTCATCATAACGTGTTTGTTTGTGCAGACAAGTTTAAATGTTAACAGCTTAAAATCATAAATAGTTGTGGTGAAAGGCACCTCTGGAGATCAACTATTCCCGCCCCTTGCTCAAAGCAAGATCAGGTAGAGCAGCTTGCCTAGGACTCTGTTCAGTCAGGTTTTGAAAGTTCACAGCCTCTCAGAGTGGCTGTTCCAGTGTTCAGCCAGTGTCAATAAGGGGAAAGGAAAAAAACCCCAAACTTATTTTCATACGTTGAAGTGCAGTTTCCCATATTTGAGTTTGTGCCTGCTGCCTCTTGACCTTGACATAGAATCTTTACTCTGAATGTGATATGTGGTGGTGATATGTTCCAGTTTGCATTGTTTGAAGTGATCTTTTAAAAAGTGTATTTGCAACTGCATTAAGTAAGCAATTAAAAATTGTAGAGTCTTACAACAGGAGAAATCTAATGATCTATTCTGACATCAGGAAAATATGTTCAAATCTGATACTTTATTTGTTGTTTTGTTTTGATAGCTCAATGTTTTGTAGTCATTATCTCTGATCAGCATCTGGAAAAGATGCAAAAAACATCTGCTCTATAGATAGGATCTCTGTAGTAGTAAGCAGAAAGGTATTTTTGATAGTTTTGAAGCTCAGCAGACTTCTCTGTTTCAAAGTGGAAGCATAGGGTGAAGTTTGATATAGTCAAATGTTACTCCTGGAGAATGCTACCCTGCCAGGCTTCCTCTCCTTTTTACACAGACAGATAATCCATCATGATTTCACGTGCTATTAATAGCTAGGACACACATAAGCTGAAAAGCAGTGCAGGTTTCTAAGCCATGTGTCTAAAATGTGGTGTGAGGGACAGTTGGTGGTCTGTCAGTTCATGCAGCATAAATGTTGTGTGTCAGCAACAGCAGTACTGGGTGCAATATGTCAGTAACTTTAGCAAAACCAGAAAGGATGAAAATTTACTTCAAAGGGAATAGATTAAAATCTGAAATAGGCATTACTACTTTTTTTTTTCCCGAAGATTAAATTAAGAGTGAAAAAAGATTGTTTGGAACACATCTTAACATGCAAAAATATGAGGAACTCTTCCACAAAATATAAATGACCTAGGAAATTATATTCCGACACAGATGGAGTTACAATATGTTTAATATTGAAGAATTTCAGAATGTAGGCAGCTATTTGTTGCTGCTTTCCTCAGAGGATAATATTTTGTCTTGATAGAATTTATATTCACAAATCTTCAGTAATAAAGTGAAAATGCCTAATATATTAGGACAGAATGGCTTTGTTGATTTGGTTCATGAATGTTTGGTTCAGAACATTCATTGTAGAATATAAGACAGAATTAGATGTTAGTTTTAGCCTTTGATAAATATATTGCACAGTTGTAAGTTAGATGCATTTGAAATTAATGCACTTTTAAATGACTGGCACCTTTTTTGTTGGCGTTGGTATAACAAAACAAAGATGTCATAGAAGTCTTTTTATTTGATTTCTGCCCATTGAAGTGAGTTGTGAGCATACTCTGACAAACTACATTCTTTTATCGAATTCCTTTGGTAGGTATGCAGAACAATGTCTTAGTTCATTATACATCTGATGGTACTCTGTCTTCTCTTGAGATTAAATGTGTCATTTGTGATCATTCTTTCTTATCACAAAAACTGCTGCAGCTGAGACATTTTCAAACCTCTTGTGTTTTAGTGGTGTCAGGTATGACTTATCTGATGTGATGGAAAAGCTAATGCAAATTTGTTCACTGAACTCTGACAATTTTCATTATATCTAAAAAAACCACCAAAACTGGCAGAAGTAAATACCACAACGTGTGGTTTCAGCAGACTTCATAACTGTTTTGTGGGAGTGTGCATTCCATTTAACCTGAGAATGCCCTCTCAACTTCAAATCTGTTAAGTATTCATTGTGAACAGCATCTGATATGGTGGGAATAACCACTGGGATTTGTATTGTCTCAAAGTTTTGAAATGTTATAAATGATGTTACTCGTTCGGTATTTTCTGTTTCAATATCCAGTCCCATATGTTTGTGTTCTCTGTGAATTCAAATATGGAAGGAAAAGATGGATCTGCATGGTTAACAAATGTAAATACCTTTAGCTTTTCTACATTCTCAAGACAGGGTAAAATCCATTTTAATACTGACTCAAGACTGGATTTATAGTGATTTATACTGAATTTATTTAAATTTCTTATTTCTCATGTGTTTATTGCATGTATATTTTTCCTTGGCTTTGGAGTTCCTGTTTGCTCCAGAGCTTTTATGCTGAGTAAAAATTAAGAGCTATATTTGGTGTTCTGATGTCTTTCCTGTGATTCGTTTATCATGAAAGGATAGCAAGGACAGGAGTAGAAATTGTCAGATGTTGAGCATCTAAAATACATGTACATGCATATCAGAATATAATCTTCAACAAGATAAAAATTGGTTTAGATTGGTCTATTAAATCTGCCTCCAAACTGATGTTTTATAGGCCTCATTGATGGTTATGCCGATGAGAAAGCGTTTCTGGAAAAACAACTCCAGGAAAAAATAGATGTAATTGACCATCTAGAGCAAGAGCTGCTGTGTACAGGTAACAAATTGCAGGAGTTAGAGGCTGAACAGCAGCAGGTTCGGGAAGAAAAGGAATTACTCTCCAGACAGAAGGATGCCATGAGAGCAGAGGCGGGGACAGTAGAGCAGCGTATGTATTCATCACAATCTTTCTATGAGATTTGCTTATACTTCCAAATAAAAGAATAAGTTGTCTTGGCAAAGGCTTCTCCCCATTGCCTTTGTGATCATTAATAAAAATGTGATAGGGCCAGTTGTGAAATTTTCACACCTGTTGCCTAATAGCGTGATAGCTTTTCTTGATTTTTAAACAAGAAATGACTGAATTTTTAGAAGTGTTGAGAAATTACGGTTGTTCTTTAAGCCAAAAAAAGCTTTAACTGCAAAAATCTGCTTTTATTTAGATTACCACTGGAGATGGGATAGCAACAATGGATAAAAATACTGTCTAAATACTTTCCAAACAGACTTAAAGACAGACTAGGAAGCATACCTACCAGAATATGATTGCACTACATGTGATAGCTGTATTTATTTTAGTCATAGAAGATAAAATTTTCTAATATATTCCTCTTCCAGGGAAGAATAGCACAACAGTTGCGTGATAAGGAAAGCTTTTTATCTACCAGTAATGAAAACTTTCAGCCCTGATGATGAAAATTTCAGATACATACCATGTCAATGTAATCTAACTAACTGCTTACTCAAAAAAAAGCATTTACCTTCAAAAGTGTCTTTTAATTCTTCCTTTAACTAATAACTGAAATTAATATTTCATGTTTGAGAGGGGAAGAAAATTAGAACACTAGTGTTTTAAGAAGTACCAATCTTTCAAGGATTGCAGTGCTTACATTGTAAATAGCAGGATGAAGTAATCATTTTATCTAATTTCTAGAAGTTTATTCAGATTTATAATGTTGCCATTTTTATAGATTGCACATCTTGTGTATTTGCAATTTCCTGCAATTTTCTGTAACAACGAAATTTTAAAAACAACCTGCTGCTTCCTACTCTGTAATAAAGAAGATCCTTGTCTATGATTCCACTTTAGTTATTTTATGTATGGTTTAGGCTTCTAAATATATTAAAGTTCTTTTCATGTTTAAGAGCTGTAAGGATAAACAATTCTATAAATATGTGTAGGTACTTATATCATTCATACCAGAATAACTTGTCACATTCCCTAAGTTATCTCAACAACTTTTGTCATTAAATGCCACATCTATCTTTAGCTTCGTTTTCTCTTACATTTTTGCACCACAAGAAAACTATAGCTGGCATGTGAATTACTTTGCTTCTTTTTTTTGTTTTCTCTCTCTCTATTCTCCTAGGCCTAGTAGATGCTGCAATCGATGCAGCTTCCCAAGCAGGTGTGTTTGTATGTTGCATGGCCAATCTGTAACTGGGTGGAAGACTTACACGTACTGACATTGTTAATCAGGATTATTGGGCTTTTGGCTTACTGACGTTACTTGTAATTCTTACTGGCCTGCAGCTTTGATGTTGTATTTCATACTCAGTTCTACATTTTGCTAACAACATTTCTTATAATTTCTAAACATAATAAGCAAATTCATCAATAACCATCATCTTATTCACCTACGAATTACAGTTACTTAGATGGTATTCGAGAGATATTTTTGTAGTCTTTTATTTCTTTTTATTTCCAAATACAGCTGAGTCATTCACTTTGATAATTAAACGTCTTATTATTTTGGTATACAATGGTTACCTAGAAATGAGAATTGGTTAAATATGATGTAAGATGATGGTGGCTGAAGGATCTTTCTTCTCTAGTGAAAGTAAATTTTATTGTTTCTGTCTAAATATCAATCCTGTTTTTAAGATTCTCCAAAAGTAAGTGCACTTTGCCATTTGGGTTTTACCTGTAGGGGTTCGTATGGTTATTTAATAGGCACTTCAGTGGGCTCTAGCTTAAGAGTCTTAGAGTGGTTTGGGGCTTTCCTATATATGTGCTTGCTGGCTTTTTCCTGATGACTCAAAATTGGGCATTCATGCAGTCACTGATTTTGCAAGCTCCAGTTGCAGGTCAGTAATTTTCCTCTCTGTCTGCCCAGCAACCTCGCTAAGTCTTTCAGTATTTCCCTCAAATTATTTATATGTATCACATTAAATAATGAAGTCTGGGAGTGGATTGATTTTACTGGCAATGGGGATGAGAAGAGGGTTGGGTTTTCTGTGCATCACTGTTAACTCCTGTGCTGACTCTAGCTAAGGTTTGACCCCATGCATTTTCTTTTCTTTCCAATTGTGCAAAGGCATTTTAATTGATATGGAACTTAAACAGGGAAATGCTCTGATACAACTTCAGTAACAGTCCTTTGAAGACTACCTAAAGGATAGAAATTTTAATACGAATTTGCTTCAGTCAGTGTCATGATTATTTCTTAGAAGAAAATATATTTTCAAAAAAAGAAAAATAATAAAAACCCAAGCCAGTTCACATCCTTCTGCAGATTACAGCATGGATACCTTGGGGAGTGGTTTTGCCTCATAACATTGCTTACTATTCGTATCTAAAAGAACTGATATTTTATTATACTCAGAATTACTGGAGGAAACAGAAAAGCTAATGAAGGAAAAAATAGAAGTACAACGTCAAGCTGAAAAAGAGTATGATGACCTTCAGAAGCAAGTTAAAGTCTTGGAAATAGACTTGGAAGAACAGGTCAATCGTTTTGTAGAGCTAGAACAAGAGAAAAATGCAGAACTAATGGACTTAAGGCAGCAAAACCAGGCCTTGGAGAAGCAACTGGAGAAAACAAGAAAATTTCTTGATGTAAGTATGGTAAAAGGCAGATATGTGAAAGTGGGGGTGGGTAGCACTGCTACTGAAGTTTGGTTCAGGGAAAAATGCTATTTTTTTTCAGATTTTGAGCAAACATAGGTAGGTGGTAGCAAACATCGGCCGTGTTGTAGGTTCCAGCCCAAGAATTTAACAGCATTTTAAAAGTTGAAAATTAATTGGAAGTGCTTGCTTAGGACACCTCTGTATTTCAAGCAATTTATAGTTCGTTTTTTCTGGTGGCTTTTCATAATATTAACCCAGAGT